>OY744543.1:6917700-7022700 GCA_963556195.1 Sepiola atlantica | reverse complement strand
TGTCTATCTATCTATCTGTCTGTCTGTATCTATCTATCTGTCTGTCTCTATCTATCTATCTATCTATCTATCTGTCTGTATCTATCTATCTATCTGTATGTCTGTCTATCTATCTATCTATCTATCTATCTATCTATCTATCTATCTATCTATCTGTCTGTCTGTCTGTCTGTCTGTCTGTCTGTATCTTTTTATCTATCTGTATGTCTATCTATCTATCTATCTATCTATCTATCTATCTATCTATCTATCTGTCTGTCTGTCTGTCTGTCTGTCTGTCTGTATCTTTTTATCTATCTATCTATCTATCTATCTATCTATCTATCTATCTATCTATCTATCTATCTATCTATCTATCTATCCAAGTTTGTTCCTATCTATTAAGTGCACTATCATTTACAACAATAGAAGTCTACACCTTTGTTAATTTACAAACTTGTCTGGATAAGCAAGAACCATTTTTAATTGGCCCTCAACCCGACTAAAAATCGACCACACACTGCCGCACTCCCCGAGCATAATCTGGCGATGGGCCTGTTGTTTAGTGTCTTCCACCGGAAGACATTTTATTTTTGTGCATTATTAACTCTGTGCACAAATGACTCCTTCTCAAAAGAAGGATAGAAGTCGCGCTAATGACCGATGGAATCAGCGAAGACAAAACAAACCTTAATTAAAGCCGACAGACGGGTGAGAGGACAAAGAGGCTCGTTTGGTGTATCGTGAAAACATGGGACATGTGCCAAATCGTTGATGTCGTCATTCAATCTAGTTGTTATTTAAGAATAGACCATTTCTATTGCATCATTATTATCAGGAAGAGTTAAATCTACTCCCCCTCTCTTTCTCCCCCTTCTCTTTCTCTCTCTCTCTCTCTCTCTCTCTCTCTCTCTCTCTCTCTCTTGTTGCGTGTTCACCTTTTCTTAGTTGCCCTGCAGGGTGTTGATGCAGGATGCTGGAACAGGATGCAGGATGCTGGAACAGGAGTTCGGACTGCGAGTGCAGGAACTCGGGACTGTGGGTGCAGGAGCTGCGGCTGCGGTGTGCAGGAACTCGGGACTGCTGGACGTTCGGACTGCTGGGGAGCAGGAACTCAGAACTGCAGATGCAGGAGTTCGGAACTGTCGACGTGGGGGGGGGGGGGGCAGGAGCTGCGGCTGCGGTGTGCAGGAACTCAGACTGCCGACGACTGGTCCATCCGTGGACCAAGTCGGACGTGGGGGCCTCCTGACCCCCAGGCTGAAGCGACTTTTTAGTTGAAAACGGGAGATCTCATGTAACATGTGACAAGTTACTTGCGTTGGTCCTGTGAAAGAGATTAATTTCGATACTCTCTCTCTCTCTCTCCTATGAAGGAGCTTTGGAATAGAGGTCGCATTGTTTTTTGTTTTGTTTTGTTTTTTAGATAAAAAGGTTCTCTTATAGACAACACACCGCGTTTCCGTGACTTCGTGTCGTCAACGTTCGGGCAGGTCTCGGAAGCGCCCGAGAGTTGACGAGGCCTAAACTGCCAAAACGATAAATTGAAGACTGGCAGACGATAAATTCAGACGAAGAAAATCAAAGTAAAATACATCTATAAAAATAAAGAACGAACAAACCATAGCTAAACAATTGCTATTAATTAACTGTTTATTTTATTTTATTTTTTTGTCAAAGGAACCATTGTAAATCAAATGTTTTTAAATAAAATGTTTTTTTTTGTTTGCGCACCAAAAAAGTTTAAAAAAATGATTTTTTTCTATATAACAAACAACGAAACCACTGTTTTTAACCAATTTATTGTTTTTTTTTTGTTTCAATGTTTTTAAAAATTTATTTTTTAACATTTTCTGGTTTAAGGTTAAGGTTAATCTTTCGCTAGAATTGCCCGTTGCTGACAGAATTCAATGAGTCCTTCGGAAGATTCAACGCGCTGACGCAGATCGTCTGCTTGCTGCAACCTGATTGGTTAATAGTTTCGTCAACTCTCGGGCGCTTCCGATACCTGCCCGAACGTTGACGACACAAAGTCATGGAAACGCGGTGTGTTCTCTATAAGAGTACAACAAAAAGAAATCTAAAAAGAACAAATGCAAGCCATTTTGGCGATTTAGCCGTTTCGCAGCCAAAATGGCGGGCAGTGAACCGTCTGCTGATTTGCGAATTCACAAATGAGTAAGTAAACCCAAATAAATTGTTTTGTTACTAGTTTATTTGACCGTAAAGGTACAGGTAATTAAAAGGGAGTGGTTCACCTGCTGACGTCACAGGAAAGTTTGACAAGGAATGTCTGGTCGGGTAACTTCTCCAACATCAGTTGTCGAAAGTGAACGTCACTGTGGTTGGATAAACAGCTGGGTAGGTCTGGTCGATTGATACTGGTTGAATTTGGATGTTGCATCGAGGTTGGATGACTGCTGACCAGACTGAAATGGAAATTGTCCTGAAAAGGACGGTTAACGCATTGAAAGTGCAGTATGTAAGTTGTCCTGAAAAGGTCAGATTCAATTGCACAAAAATGTAAAAGGTAAGCTGCATTAAAAAGGTCAGGTATCTCATGGAACGGACGAATGGAATGCCAGCGTCTGGAATGAAGGACGTCGGTTGGTGGGCTGGTTCACGGAATGGTTGATTTGACACCTAGAAGTCGACAGTTGGATGTTTTTTGGAAGTGTTTTTTTTCGGCTCTGATAGCTAATTGCATCTGAAATCAGACAAACTACTGAAAAGGGACTAACCGGAGATAGAAAAAAAAAAAAACAGTAATTAATGATTAGGTTAAAATAATGTAAACTGACATGGCTAATATGCTAGTGTGTTATTTTTTTATGTAACTTGGGCTAATCTCTTTTTTCACTGCATGTTAATTTGATGTCGAAACAATGTGTTTAATCAGAAATCGACCAGAAAAAGGAGGCGTTATGTTACAGAAATACTTTTCGTTGTTCCGTTTCTTTACGAGAAGATAAAAGGATAACCCCTTTCATCCCCATTATCATCCCCTTACAAGGTTACTCACGGGCGTCAGATAGGGAAGAAATATACCGGAACAAAGAGAAAGAGAAACGCTGTGTTTGGGTTTTATAGTACGCACGAGTTTTCGGCACTAAATATTTCTTGAGTTTTGATGGGTTGAAAGAAACTGCGGATTTGAGCTTTTGTCTAATCGAGAGTCGATAGGTAAAAACAATATTCACTGCCGCTGCTACTTCGAACAGATCGTCAGGCGTTCGCAAGTATTTTAAATTGAATCTGCTCGAATCGCAGTTTAATTACTTTAACCAACGAAGTAAGTACAATTTTAGAATCTGTCGTATCTAGTGAAGACCCCTTACCAAATTATGCTGCTGAAAGGCACTGATTTACCGTAGCACTGTATCTGACCTCGCTAAATCGCACACGTATTTTTAAATTGACGTTGTTTATTTCTCCCATCAAAAAAATAAAAATAAATAAAAACAGAAACAAATCGACATTTAGCCCAAGCTGAACACTCGACTTTACAATGAAAGCAACGACTATTTTATTTATTTATTTATTTATTTATTTATTTTTATCTCTCGCGTTTCGCCCTACCCGCACACCCATTTATCTATGTCGACACCTTCCATTTTTCAAGGCCGTTTACACCAAAAAAAAAATCTCGTGGGTCAAATGTACTACAAACTAAACAAACAGCTTTATATCACGCGACATTCACGTGCTCAATCTGGCGCTCGTTTTAAAGACTTCAGTTGCTTCGACATTTTGCACCAAATAAACGCGCCTTTCGTGTTTCCACAACCTCCCCCCCCCCCGTAAGACAATAAACTCTCCCGGGCATTCTAGGTGTTAGCCCCCACCGACCCCCCCCCCCCCAATCTCATCTTTAACAGCCTATTTCTACTTTTCTCCTGCACACTCTGTATCCCAACGCTATAAACTAAATCTCTCCCTAACCCGAACCGCCCTGAGTATGACACAAAACTACATCCGGTGTTGAGGTCCCAATTTGGAAGCTTTAGTGAGTGTAGAATCGCCCCTTTGTTGCCATCATTCCCAGGTTACTTCCGGTCTGAAATGTTACTGTCAATCAACGTCGCATCGATCGGATAAATAGAATAGATCATATACCGGCTATTGATGTAGAAAATATACGCCTATAAACCAGGTTTACGGAGTCTAAAGGTATAAACTCCAACTCCTAAGATACCAATAATTCCGACTCCGACTCCTAGAATTCTAAAATATCCGACTCTGACTCCTTATTTTAAAATCTTCCAATATTCAGAATATGTGTTGATTCTTTTAAATATAGCAGTTACGCATTGATGAACTATTTTCTTTCGTGCAATCTTATCTTCCCACGCGGAGTGATTGATCTCTTATCCAATCAAAACACTTAGAGTGAGAGGTACTTCTGCTGAACTAATTACACTGCTTTTTTTTTCTCCCCGCTTTTTAATCAGTTGGATTGTAAACGTCAACAAGAGCGGACGTGTTGTAAACGCGCTCGTTCCAACTCACAAGCGCCATGGCATTTTGTCCTTAACTTTTGACGTCGATTCTTTTCATAACCTCTTGCTTATTTGTAAGTAGAGTGAAGAGGGGTTAGGGTTAGTTTGTCACTTTAATTCATCTGTGAGCAGACATAACTCCGACTCCTCGCATTCTTCTAAAACCCCGACTCTCTCTCACTCCTACTTCGACTCCGCAACCCTGCTATAAATCATTAATATGCAAAAAATACATTTTCAACATGAAAAAATGTTTCAAGATATGAAGAACTTGGAACAAACTTTTACCCAAATTATTGGATTCGGTATAAACGAGCCATAAAATCATTAAATCAACCGGTCAAGAAGAATCGACAAGAAATTGAAACGCACATATTGAGTAAACCAAGGACGAGCCATATGTTGCAGAACTCAGCATCGATTGCATTGCACTTTACTAATATAACTGCCAATAAATCAACACAATTTAAAAACGGCATTTTTTTGGCTCAACCCTTTTACTGCGGCAGAGTTAGGGTTAGGGTTAGGATTAGGGTTGGGTTTGTTAACACGTGTGGGGTAGTTTATAGCTTTTGCACGAGTTCATTTTGTTTTCGAAAAAAAAAAAACGAAAACAGAACCTCTAAATCAGCTGTTGCCATCATATTCCGCAGAGACACAATCTTACAGGCCTGCACAATACCTGCACAATACCTGAACAATACCTGAACAATATCTGAATAATACCTGCACAATATCTGCACAATACCTGAACAATACCTGCACAATACCTGAACAATACCTGCACAATACCTGAACAATATCTGCACAATACCTGAACAATACCTGAACAATACCTGAACAATATCTGAATAATACCTGCACAATATCTGCACAATACCTGAACAATACCTGCACAATATCTGCACAATACCTGCACAATACATGAACAATACCTGAACAATATCTGAATAATACCTGCACAATATCTGCACAATACCTGAACAATACCTGCACAATATCTGCACAATACCTGCACAATACCTGAACAATACCTGAACAATATCTGAATAATACCTGCACAATATCTGCACAATACCTGAACAATACCTGCACAATATCTGCACAATACCTGAACAATACCTGAACAATACCTGAACAATATCTGAATAATACCTGCACAATATCTGCACAATACCTGAATAATATCTGCACAATACCTGAACAATACCTGAACAATATCTGAATAATACCTGCACAATACCTGAACAATACCTGAACAATACCTGCACAATATCTGCACAATACCTGCACAATACCTGAACAATACCTGAACAATATCTGAACAATATCTGAATAATATCTGAACAATACCACCACAATGCCTGAACAATATCTGCATAATACCTGCATAATACCTGCATCATATCTGCATAATACCACCACAATACCTGAACAATATCTGCACAATACCATCACAATACATGCACAGTATCTGCATAACACCTGCACAATATTTGCACAATACCATCACAATACCTGCATAATATCTGAACAATACCATCACAATACTTGCATAATATATGCACAATTCCTGCACAATATCTGCACAATATCTGCATAACACCTGCACAATATCTGCACAATACCTGCACACTAATCTTATGTAGATGAGTTGCACACCCAAATGGATATGTTTTTGAATTTGTGCTCCAACTCCTTTTAATTTTCCATCCATGTTTCCAGCTCCATCATTAAATGTGTCAAAGCCCATGTGATCAATCAATCCACCAACCTCCTGAAACTAATTCTCCCAAAGGTTCCCTCACTAAAATGTACAAACGCTAGAAAGTCCTCCTGTCTATCTTCTTATCTCCCACTCGTGAAACACATTACCATGGGGATGCTTCCCTGTAGACTACAACATGACGGTCTTCAAATCCAATGTTACCAAATACTTGCCATAAAAAGTCCCTATAAGTAATCACACTTTGTTAATTCCATTAATCATTTTCAACACACTCATAATATTTTTCATCATTAAACCGATAATACATCTCGAGTGGCTTTTGGCCTTAATTAATGGTGACTTATTGATAAAAAAACCTCTAAAATACACAATGAAAAATCCTCCAGAGAATATAAATTTAAGTACACCTGTCACCGACTTTCAAAGGATTTTTATTATTCCATTTGTGTTGTCTTCAAAATGTTTGAGGAATTTGGAAAATTTCTTTCCCCTATTCTTGAGTATGTCCTCTAAACAACAAATCCTCATCTTCAAAAATATATCATACACCTGGAGCGTGTTCAACGGGTCGTAATCAGGATGGTGATGGGTTCCTCCACGCTTACCTACAAAGAACGGCTTCAAAGACTAAATCTGTCCTCACTTGAGCAGCAAAGAATGCAAGGAGACCTGATTCTGGCATAGAAAATAATCAACGGGAACCTACATATAACTTTAGGGGAGCTTTTTACCCCAACAGCTAGTTGCGATTTCCATGGCCATCCGCAAAAGATGTACCATCGTCGTTATCGTCTCAACAGAAGAAAGACAGCATTCTCTCTTCGTGTTTCTGCTACCTGGAACATCCTACCAGAGGAGGTCGTGATCATGCCTACCATATTCAAGTTACAAGTCGCCTTGGACAAACATTCAGACGGTATATAGATGCAATATCTTCTGACTTTTTACATGGCTGGCTGCCCCTTTTTTTGCCTTGCTATTTTTGCCAATAAAATTGATTGATTGAATTTTCCGAACAAGTGAAGATATATGTCTTCTCTGATTTTTTCTATACTGTAGGTAGGCCTTGAAGTCTCCACGATTCGTAAAAGGGACCGAGTGAGGCCTTTAATTTTTTTAGAGCTCGCCTTTGCTGCTATTTCAACAGATTTGTCCTAGCTCCGCCTACTTAGTATCGAGCGCCATCTTGCGGCTTGTTTTACGACTAAGAACATCACTTGTGTTTCTCGACAGCAAAAGTAATGTGTCAAACGTTTAGTCACCATTTTCCATTAAATCAACATGCGATGTTTTAATGGCTGGTTTGCTCGATAAATAATACCACCAGCTCACGTACTATTTAAGTTAAATCGAGACCTCCATTGCGTTTGACTGTGCCCCACTTTCTGTCCAGTCGGTGAGCCAAGCAGGAGCAACCGCAGCTGTCTGTCTAATGCAATTCTCTCTCTTTAAAGGCTATACACATACAGACTACTCCAAACGTACCAACTTTCCTTTTTAGGACAACCTTTCACTAATTGTCACCACTCGCACCCTGGTCTTCCGAGGACTTCGTGCTGTTCCAGCTTTCTTGTGACGTTCTCCTGCCGTTCTAATCTCGGTCGACGGCTTCCTGACTAGCCATATCCAGCTGCCGATTCAGCTTGTCTCTAACGACGCCACACTGACCAGATACGTTCTCTTGCCGATCCAGCCCTTGCTGATGTCCACTAGATCCAATTTGACGAGCTGCCGTTCTAATCCGATACTCTAGCCTCCAGTGGCATCCACATGTTAGAATCGGGTCGTGTTCCCGACTATAAGCGAGTTCATAAAACTAAGCAATTGTTGCATGCAAAAACAGAGTAATAATTAACAAACAAAAGGAGGTAGTTCAAATAAGGTTTATTGAACGTGTGTGTATGTGAGATGATGACGTGTGTGGTGTATGTATGTGTGTCGATAGAAAACAGTTCTTGAAAGAGTATGTGAAGAAATGAGTCCGGCGTGGGAAAGTCCTTGAAAACCGTATACAAAGAAAATGAGTTGAGAACGCTTACCGTTGTTGAACACGTGTTGACGGAGCGCTGGTGTCTTAGCATCGTTCAGCGAGGCCAATTGAATAGAGAAGAGACCTTTTTCCGGTGTCCCTTGGTTATATATCCCCTAAGGGCAGATGACTAACCGGCCGGTTAGTGCAGCTGTTTTGAAAGGAGGTGATAACTGCTACACACATCTACGATCTTCCCGATTCACCTCTCTAAACCCAAGTCGATCAGCCCAACACGTGACATTTTTTAAATATGCCTCTGGGGCCGGTTTTGAAATAAAAATCTTATTTTGTTTTCAGATGGAATTTTTGGGCGTGGCTTGTGTGTTTTCGCCCACGGCATTGGTCAGTTAATATTTAAAGATTGGGATACATGTCAATTCTATAAATAAATTATCAAGACAAACTACCAAACAACGTTGAACAGAAATCAGATACAGTTGAACATTTCAACGCAACAACGCAAAAACAATGGGAACATGATACGAAAGAGAACACTCTCATATCGCCATCACGTTTCAACGAATCACGCTGATTCACGCACCCCGCTTCAAACAACAATCTACAAAAAAAAAAAGGTATACCTTGACGCTTGAGTAAGCAGTGCAACTGTCAAATGAAATTTAAATTATACTCCTGCAACAAGCCCGCAAGACAAAAATACTGCACTGAAAAATCTGTTCTTGAAAACGCGATAATTCGCAACCAAATTCAAAGTTTCAGCATATCGTCAACAACACAATATCAAAATGGTCAACTGGACAACAACCCCTTCAGATGTCAAACCACATCTCACAGAAAAGAACAAGGAAAAAAAAATCCAAATGACCAAATTCCATCAACAGACGAAGATTACAAAATTGAAATTTCAAGATATCCGACAAACTATGAAAAAACAAAGTTTGTATTTCAACATTTATCAACAAGCCGCGCATGCGTGGTCCCCCTCTGTATGTGACTCGATGTGGCGAGTGTAAAATGCAATAAATTTGGGCAATTTGGGGCATTTTTGACCCCCTTTGAATCCTGGGGGCGCGAACCAGAATTTTTCTAAGGTCAAGGATGCTCATTTTATATCCAGAACAATTGCCTCTACATTTTGGCCAAGTTTTAGAAAAATTGAATGGATGGATCAAATGTTATGGGAGAAAAGGGTCATTTTTTTGCTATTTTGGGGGCTTTTGACCCCCTGGGGGCGCGAACCAGATTTTTTCCAAGGTCAGCGATACTTATTTTCTATTAGGAACAATTGCCTCCACATTTTGGCCAAGTTTCAGAGAAATTGAATGGATGGATGAAAAGTTATGGAGCAAAAAATGTCATTTTTTTGCCATTTTGTGGTCTTTTGACCCCGATGGGGGGGCTAAGCAGATTTTTTTTTTCAAAAATCGGAGAATGTCACTTTCTAACCTGACAAAAGTTACAACTTCATGCAAAATTTCAGAGAAATTCAATGGATGGTTGCGGAGAAAAATCCGGACGACGGACGGACGGACGGACGGACATGCCTCAAAACATAAGTCCAATAAACGAAGCACGAATTCGAATTTAAAAATTCCGTCAACCGGTGTAAACAAATCACTCTAGCAGAGAAGTTATATATAAAAAAAAAAATAATTTATAGATTTTGTTTTTCAACCTTTTCGATTTTCATGCGAAAATCGATCCAACAAGACGAATGGCGTTGGCAGCAGCAGCGGATGTTGTTTTATACGTATCCATCGAACAAAATCTCAAATCAGCAGTTTCTTTTAACCAATCACAGCGCAGGAAATATTCACCTCCGAAAATTCGCGTATACTATAAAAACCTAAACAGTTTTATTTTCTTTCAGCGACAGCACATACACGCCACTCACCTAACGCACCTACACACAAGTTCACTGACGCGCACACCCTCACTAACAAAACAAAGGTAAACTTATAGATACACACACATCTACAATGCTTACTGATTTGACACACAACAGCCGAAATAAATATGTGCACTCAATTTCTCCTTACAGAAAAAAACCCAACTCTTTTTTCACCTCGAACATTCTTGGACACTCTGAACTCTCACTCTTTACCAACACTTCATTTTTAATTATCTTAACAAGTTATCAATAAAAGATAATTATTTTTTATGGATAAACGTTGCCACTCTTTTTTTTTTGTTGATAATGTCATATTGTAGCCTTATTTACCCTTTTCTACACACTTACACATACATTCACCAGGGGGCGTTTCAGACCCAATTATCTCCCTTTCACGATGTTAGAGGGTGTATGCAATCGGTGGATATAAAAAGAGACGCACAAGAAACTCTCACTCGTTTTCTTCTTGAGCCCAACCCCAGCCTGATCAGTCTCTCATTAACTTCGGTTGATTGAGTACGTCGGGATGGGGTTATACCAGTCGAGGATCCGTTCTCGACAATCAGTCCGGCAGGAACTGGGCCCTTTCGGTGGCCTTTTATCTGCCGGGCTGAGGTATACTGTCCTGTGTTTTCCTAGGAGGTGCACCCTCACAGGCCTTGCCTCCCTTCTTTGGGGAGGAGTAAGTTTATTGCTTGCTGCCTGAGGCGCCCTAACCGGGGAATGCCGACGGGGTTGCCCTGGCTATTTTTGATAGGCCAGAGTGCTCCTTCTTTAGGGGCGCTTGCTTGATCTCCTCACCTTCCCGACGTTGTGTCACATATTGCTGCAGTGGGAGGGAATTAAATTTACGTTTTCTTCTTGTTTCGCTCTGCATGTACACACTTGCGCATGCATTTCACGGTATGTAAGACATTTCCCTCAACTTCCATACACACACACACACATACACACTCACACCGTACATATCCTTTTCAGACTTTATTGTGCAGATTTTTATGGACACAATCTCAAAGCGAACCTTGTCGGGTTTGCGAGGAATAAATGTTTTTGCATACATTATCGTTTTCGTGTTGTTTCTGTGTTTCATTTGTAATGGCTTGCATTAACTCCTTCAATATCTTCAACAAACTCATATCCAATTAAGATACACAATTTGATTAATTTACGTGATTTTTGGTATAGGATATATTCAGCCCGTGACTGTTCCGATGGATACTGCACCCTATAGACGGGTGTCGTCTTGTCCTTCGGGACTTGATTCCACCTGTCTGTGGGTTTGTCCTGTGCAGTTCTAGGAGGTCCACCATCCCAGGCTTCGCCTCCCCTCTTTGGGGAGGAGTAAGTTTATTGCTTACTGCCTGAGGCGCCCCTACCGGGGAATGCCGACGGTGCTGCCCAGGCAATTTTTGATTTTCAAACCCACTTACTCGACCCGAGCTGTGGTCATATCTTACTTGTGGGAGTAAGATAAAACTGGCCTTGTGCCTAACTCCTGCAGAGGAGTAAATAAATATTCAGCCCGTGACAGGTACGGACATCAAACAGATATTCCTCAGTTTGTTTTTTTGTTTTTTTCGAATGTCTCCCTTAATCTGGATAAGCACTGGATTTCTTTCTAAATTCATCTAAGGTGGCTGGTGATTGTCTGACTTGCTTTCTGCTTTCTCATAAACACTTGAAATGGTTTTGTCCGGTAGTTTTTTACTCGCTAACTTTTGTGTGACGGGACGGATATATATTTATTTATATACAACTGAATGCACATTTGTCTTTATTATAGAGCGGAAGATATGGGTTTATTTAACTGCCACCAGCTGCAGCAAGGTTATACATGGAGTCAGTTTATATTGGAGAAGGCAGCTCCCTCAAATGGAGGGAGAGAGGGGGGGGGGGTTCACTCTGGACGGTTACAAAATTTGTCAGCATTCCCGTTTAGGGGCACCTTAGGCGGCCGGCGACCCCCCCTCTTCCCTCCCCAACAACAGAATCATACTTCACTTCGATTCAAGTGTTGAGACCTCTGAAATGGGAGTTCATATTTCATAAATGCTGATACGCCTTCTCAGCATGCTTACATCGTCATAACATATATTCCCTCTCTATTTGTCTACTATTTGTATAAGAGTTTCGTTCATGTAAAGCATCGGTGGTTCAGTGGTAGAATGCTCGCCTGCCACGCGGGCGGCCCGGGTTCGATTCCCGGCCGATGCAGTATATTTTATGCTGAAATTTTTTTTTCCAGAAAAGAATTCATCTCACAAAAGGAGATAAATGTAGCAATTTGATTCCCGATAGAATTTTTTTTTTTATCTCTTCCTTTTTAAAAAAAAGATGAAAAACGCGTGTTGTCTGTGTGTCCATTAATGCAACGAGCAACGTGACACGTGACATTCCGTAAGAATAACACTTATCTATGAGGATTTATCTAAGGGCGTGACCAGGAATTTATCTTTAACGTTAGGATTAAATTGCAGTATCTGTTCCGTTTCAGGAGGCCATCCTTTCAGACATTACCTTTTTGACGCCACTCCTGGCTTTAGTAGGGTTATTTTTAGACGACGTTAGCGTCATTGAGATTTAACCAAGAACCACGCCGACTATTAATATAAGATGATAAAATGTGGTTATAAATGTTATGTTAAGGCGAAGGAAAAAAATAGAGGATATTAAACAGCGTGTATCTTATGAATCGGTCAGCAAGTGATAACTTGAACAAAGATTTTAAATGAAAGATCAAAGAAAACATGTGTTGGAATTTATTAACGCCCCCTTCACTGATTGGTTGCTGTCGTCTCCCTTACGGGCCTCACGGATTGGCTTGTCAGGCATCCCAACCCCTACTCGCTTAGGTGCCACGTGAATGACGGAAAACATTATTTTAGACAAAGCATTGATAAACTTATAGGTTTACATGACATATAAAGAGTGAAGAAATGTTCTTTGGTAAAGTTTATACAACTCGTGTTCTTTGTTAGAAATTATTTAGTGGATGAGCAGACACGAGGGTTAAAGATGTGTATGGCTATATTTGTTAGTGCGTGTAAGTGATAATGTGTGTGTTGATAAGGGTTACTTTATTCTGCTACTGTGTGTGTGTGTGTGTGAGTCATGGCGGTTTGCTTCTGTTTGCCAGTGCGCGCGAGGCAATGATAGCTTGTACGTAAGTTTTGAAGTGTTCTTTTCTTCTTGTCGCCCCGGCTAAAAGTCTGTGGGGTAGAGGGGAGCGTACCTCTTGGGTGTTCTTTCTAGGTGCGTATCTTGGCTCTGTCCGCTGAACTCTGTTTATTTCTCGTTCTTTTATAGGGTTCAGTCACTTCACATCGGCCTAGGGTTAGGGTTAGGGTTAGGGTAAGAGTTAGGGTTAGGGTTAGGGTAAGAGTTAGGGTTAGGGTAAGAGTTATGGTTAGGGTTTTAGGGGTAGGGTTAGGATTTTAGGGTTAGGGGTAGGGTTAGGGTTAATGTTTTAGGGTTAGGGTTAGGGTTTTAGGGTTAGGGTTAGGGGTTTAGAGTTAGGGTTAGGGTTAGGATTAGGGTTAGGGTTTTAGGGTTAGGGTATTAAGGTTAGGGTTAGGGTTAGGGTTATTCCTTTGGCATCGACTTGTTAGTTTTTGACTTTGAACCGTTTTTGATTGGTTGAAAATCCTCAGTTAGCACATCCCTGTCAAGAACTATCTTTTTTTTGTGTGAGTGAAAAGGAAAGTGTATCCAAACGAACTAGAGAAAGAAAGAGGGTAGCAATTCAAGCCATTTGCTTTTTAGCGTTCGCTCGGATCACATCTCGGTTCACCACAGCCTGAGGCGCCCTCATCTGTGTGTGGGTGGGTGGGGTGGGAGGAGGCGAAGGGCCAGAAAAGGCTATTTTTTCATCCGGACTCGAGTGCCCCCTTTTAGACAGCTGGATTACCACCATAGACTGACCTTGTGTCTACCCTTGTCGTTATGTGTATGTGGTGGGTGGGTGGGGGTGGAGGAGTAAACCTACACAGGAAGCCAGCGGACTCACGTCACTCAGATTAAAAATTATCGGATGTAAATACACTTTCAATGTCTTAATACATGTTGATTTGCCAAGAATTGTAAAACCGGAAATGACTTTCTATTCGACAGTTTCAAAATTTATATCCAATATCGAAAGGTTTACAAAGTAATTCATTCTTTATTTCAACCATTAAGAAAATATTGAAATAACTGACGAGTTCATGTAGAAAGGGAAATGTATTCTGGCGGATTTAATTCCGTAATTAAAAACTAATTTAACTTTAAGATTTTAAAATTTCGTTTTATTTTACGTGATCGCCATTTTTATTTCATAAAGCATTCGATTGATATTCAATAATACAAAATTCAGTGTGTGATTATCAAAACGAGACGGCATTTGGCAACAAGTTTGACAAGATTGCTTTAATTTATGGAGAAAAAATGCGGTTGTTTCTTCCACGTTCCTGAAACTCATGGCTTGGGAGGCAGGTGCCTTATCGATTGGCCAACGGAGGCTGCACGATATAATTGGTAAAAAAAACTGGATATGGTAACAACAAAGCTTATCAAAGGAAAGCACTTTCTTAGAGTTGAAAGTACGTACAGACATCGCCAGAATCAATCTCTATAAATGTACAGTTATGGCGATTTCGAAATCGGTAATAAACATTAATAAACATTAATAAACATTAATAAACATCAATAAACATTAGAAAACATTAATAAACATTAATAAGCATTAATAAACATTAATAAACATCAATAAACATCAATAAACATTAATAAACATTAATAAACATTAATAAACATCAATAAACATTAATAAACATCAATAAACATTAATAAACATTAATAAACATCAATAAACATCAATAAACATTAATAAACATTAATAAACATTAATAAACATCAATAAACATCAATAAACATCAATGAACATCAATAAACATCAATAAACATCAATAAACATTAATAAACATTAATAAACATTAATAAACATTTATACACATTAATAAACATTAATAAACATTAATAAACATTTATAAACATTAATAAACATTAATAAACATTTATAAACATTAATAAACATTAATAAACATTTATAAACATTAATAAACATTAATAAACATTAGTATCCGTTATAGACCTGACTTACCATATTTCTGAACTTTTTAGATGAGGATTGATAATTTGTATAATTTTGGTTATTCGGACTACATTTCTCATCTTGAGTGTCCTTCGACCTTCTTCAGGTGTATCTCTTCGAACTCGGTAATATTTCTGTCCAACTCGAGAATCTGGACCCGTGGCGCAGTAGATATAGTACTAAGTTAAATTCAGTTCTAAGTGATAGTAATCTGAAGGTTGAAGGTTCAATCCTCGGAGCGGGCGATGCGAATAATTGCGAATTACTGAAGACTTCTGCTAATCGTGGCTGACGGAACAAGAGCATGCTACTCCCGTGGATTAAATAAAGGGTGTGAACTTTGAAATTATACCATTATTTTTATATGGCCAATCGAGTTTATCTTAAAACTAACTGTTTTTTTTATTGCTTTTAATATGCATACTTCAGTCTTGAAAGACGATGGAGTTGCATTCTAGGTATTTAGTCTGTTTTAGTATTGGGGGTTATTGGAATTTATTAACGCCCCCCTCACTGACTGTCTGCAGCCTTGTCCCTTAAGGGTCTCACGGATTGGCTGTCAGGCATCCCCACCCCTACTCCCTTAATGGTCACGTGAGTCAGCCCATAAAAACGCTTGCACGCTGTGTCCCGGCCTCTTTTCGACCCACCTTTTGAACCTGGTAGGACCGCGGCTGGATGCTTCTGAGACAAATCCCTCGACGCCAGTCGCAGAGAGTCCCCCACTCCTTCCTGTTACCAACCATCTTGGACTGAAGTGACTACATATCAACAAGAGCCAGAATTGAGGCGGGCGCACGTGCAACCTGTTACCACAACTCCCACAAGATAAGTTCGCGAAGCACGTTTTCGCAAACCTACATTAACTTCCTCCTTTCTGAACTTCGAACTCATCATTTGTTGTATATATTTGCCCTCGTGTTTTCTCACAAGTAAAACGGTTTTAAACTTATATACGATTGTTGTTGTGTTCCTTCTCACCAAAGCTGTTGCACTGTTTCTATTTTGCACTTATCTACATAATTGTTACTGCGTTCTCACGTGCGAGAATTGAACTTTCTTCCAGGGATATTTAATCCCAACAGTGTGGCTGACCAGAATGCGCATATGAAGTCTGACGCTGGTCTGTCTGCTTGGATTGCAGCCTTTCTTCTCATTCCTTTTTATCTTCATGATGTTTAGTGTGTCTTCGAGCCTGAAGAGACTTTTCTGCACAACCATTCGAAGTCTGTTGCTTTTTAATTCTTTTGGGCATTGTTTGAGTGTTTTAAAGCCCCCCCCCCCCTGCACACCACCTTCAATTAGAGTTGTGGTCTGCCCATGGAACATTTATCTGCACAAGTTCTCGAAAGAGGAGATCTTCATGGATCCGCCAATCGTTCGTGGCAGAGTCAAAACATGCGTCTCTGTTTCAACATCCAGGATAGTGTTTGAGACTTTTGTGCTATTTGACCTTGAAACAGAATTCGCCCGGCATGCATTTAGCCGGCTCCATCCATCCTCGTTACTTAGTCTTTTACGAAGGCCTGTAATAGAAGGGGGTGTTGGTCCTTACATTTAATAGTCAACAAGGAGAAAAAACCTGCCAAATAGTTGATTTCGCCGTCCCAGCAGTTCAACCAAGAAGCTACACGGAACTTGCCAGAGAGTTGAAGACAATATGGAACACGAAGAAGATCGCTGTAATACCAATAAAAGTAGGAGCACTGGGAACATTTATAAAATCCCGGAAAATCAACTAGAATGAATTGGAATTAAAGGGAGGATTGACACCATAGAAAACACGTCACTTATGAACGCATCTGAAGTATTAGGAAAAATCCTCCAGTGCAGAAACCAACTCACATAACCAAGTAACGCTGATATCGATCACAGATGAACTGAAAAGAAAAAATCACTGTGTAGACACAAGTAGAATCATAGATTGAACATTACACGAAACCATAGGAACTGAAACTACGAGACAAGTTACAAAATTATCCCCCCCCCCCAAAAAAAAGGCGATGGCGTCATCATCAGTTGGTGTCACAGATTCTGGTCATGAAGGGTCAGGGTTAGGGTTAGGGTTAGGGTTAGGGATGATAGTCTCTCTATACGTGAGTGGAGAAGCATTCATTGGGAGAGCACGGAGAGTAGTTGAATACTGAGGAGGCGTATTGCTACTCAGGTTCAAGCGTAAACAAACGACCGGTATCAGCGAGAAGTCTATGATAAACGACTGTTGCGAGAACACAAAGTCATTTGCTATGATTACCGAAAGAAGCGTAGCATTGCCGAGAATCGTGAGAGGCGTGTTTTCACTGCAAGGAATGCCATCTGTTGTTGTCAGTGATCGATCACTGGTAATAACTTGTGAGAGAATTCCCAGTGAGTAAAAAACAACAACAAAAAACAAACAACAAAAAACAAAAAACAAAAAACAAGAACAACAACGACAATAATAATAATAATAATAATAATAATAATAATAATAATAATAATAACAATAATAATAATCATAATAATAATAATAATAACAATAATAATAATAATAATAATAATAATAATAACAACAACAATAATAATAATAATAATAATAATAATAATAATAATAATAATAATAATAATAATAATAATAATACTAATAATAATAATAATAATAATAATAAGAATAAGAATAAGAAAAAGAATAATAATAATAAAAATAAGAAGAAAACATACTATTAAACAACGACCCGGTTATTTTATTTAATCTTCTTTTTTATTTGATTAATCTTAATTACATTCCCCGCTTTTGTCGGTAATCATTACAAACGACTTTACATTTTCGCAACAGCCGTTTATCATTGCTTTCTCGCTGATACCGGCCGTTGGTTTTCTCTAGAACTTGAGTGGGAACATTGTCTGAGAACTCTTAGTGAGTGAAATAATAATAATAATACGAATATTAAAACATACTATTAAACGGCGATCCGTTATTTTTTTATCTCCTTTTTTATTTGATGCACTTTATACAATTACACCCAGTTTTTAAATTAGCCCCTCCCCCTCCCTCTATCTTTTTTTCTCTCTCTCTATCTCTCCCCTCTCTCTCTTTCTCTGTCTGTCTCTCTCTGTCTCTGTCTCTCTCCCCCTCTCTCCCCCTCTCTCTCTGTCTTTCTCCTTCCCGCCCTCTCTCTCCCCCTCTCTCTGTCTTTCTCTCTCCCCCCTCTCTCTGTCTTTCTCTCTCTCCCCCTCTCTCTCTTTCTCTGTCTCTCTCTCTGTCTCTCTCTGTCTCTCTCCCCTTCTCTCTGTCTTTCTCTCTCTCTCCCCCTCTTTCTCTCTGTCTTTCTCTGCCTCTCTCTCTGTCTCTCTCTCTGTCTCTCTGTCTCTCTCTCTGTCTCTCTGTCCCCCTCTCTCTTTCTCTCCTCCTCTCTCTTTCTCTGTCTCTCTCTTTCTCTGTCTCTCTCTCTCTGTCTATCTCTGTCTCTCTCTCCCCTCTCCCTGCCCTCTCTCTCTCTCTCTCTCTCTCTCTCTCTCTCTCTCTCTCTTATACTGCCCATACAATGTCGCTTTCTTTATCTCTCTATATTTTTTGGATAAAATAATTTGATGTTTTCGCCGCTAAAATCTAGAATATTAAACCTGCAGCGTTAATGCAATGAACGTTAGAGAAAGAAAACACTGAAAAAAAAAAAACAGCATCATTCTTCATAAGAGACTTGTAATATTAGAACTTGTTACGGACGACCCCCCCCCCCACGCTCGCTCTTTTCCTCCGTTGTGTGACTTACACATTTATATTTCCATATTGAAATTCACAGAGTATTATTTAGTATTGAGATGTTGTAAATTGACCCATTTAATGCTAACATGCGTCTCAACAAAATATATCCCTGTATTCATTTCTCTACTATAGATATAAGACATACTCTGTTTACCTAACTCACTCGTCGAGCATCGGTGGTTCAGTGGTAGAATGCTCGCCTGCCACGCGGGCGGCCCGGGTTCGATTCCCGGCCGATGCAGTCATTTTTATTTTGGGATTATTTTGATTCAGAAAGATTTTAATTTCATAAATAATGCAGAATTTTTGCCTACTGAGCGATGCTGGAAAGTCAATATGCTTTGACCAGCCGATTTCTACCGCAGATCCGACATGACCAAATCGATGAGACTTGAGTACATCCAACAGACACTGTTACGCATAGTTTTTAAATTAAAATACCTTATATATATTCATTTTTCTTCTTCTTTTTGTTCTTCACTGATATATATATATATATATATATATATATATATATATATATATATATATATATATTTATTTATTTATTTATTTTTGTACAAAAAGATTTGTGCAACATTTGTACCGTAGGTTTCAAGCACAGAAGTACTTAGCCATCTGGTTCTCTTCAGCTTCTGTTGTCATCTGTTTCGGACTGAAGAGAGCCGGATGGCTAAGTTCTTCTGTGCTTAAAACCGACGGTACGAATGTTGCACTAATTTTTCTGTACCAAAATAAATAAATATTACGCTCTTAATTTTTAATTTTTAATTTTAATTCTCAATTAATCGAGCACTCTGCTGGAATTTTCCCTGCTATATAACAAAGAAGTTAAATGAAAAGGAAAAACCAAAAAGGATGTTTGTTTTTTAATATATTCATCAACGTTTCGTCTTTATTTGTAAGACTTCCTCAGGATGATAATTTTAATTTTTCTCATCAACCCATCATGTCAACCCAATATTTTCACGTACTTGCATGACATTTTTCTTAAAATTATCATCCTGAGGAAGTCTTACAAATAAAGACGAAACGTTGAAGAATATATAAAAAGACATCCTTTTTTGTTTGTGTGTCTCCCGAATTCTATGACAATGCTTAACAGTGGAATACACAAGATGAGATAATAGCAAAATAAATATAGACACAAGGCAATAAGTAAAGAGTACCGTGCACATTTAATGACGCAACAAACATGCAATTCAATGCAAATAATGATGCAAAATGTTCAAACATGCAATTCAATGCAAAGAATGATGCAAAATGTTCAAACATGCAATTCAATGCAAAGAATGATGCAAAATGTTCAAACATGCAATTCAATGCAAAGAATGATGCAAAATGTTCAAACATGCAATTCAATGCAAAGAATGATGCAAAATGTTCAAACATGCAATACAATGCAAATAATGATGCAAAATGTTCAAACATGCAATTCAATGCAAAGAATGATGCAAAATGTTCAAACATGCAATTCAATGCAAAGAATGATGCAAAATGTTCAAACATGCAATTCAATGCAAAGAATGATGCAAAATGTTCAAATATGCAATTCAATGCAAATAATGATGCAAAATGTTCAAACATGCAATTCAATGCAAATAATGATGCAAAATGTTCAAATATGCAATTCAATGCAAAGAATGATGCAAAATGTTCAAACATGCAATTCAATGCAAATAATGATGCAAAATGTTCAAATATGCAATTCAATGCAAATAATGATGCAAAATGTTCAAACATGCAATTCAATGCAAATAATGATGCAAAATGTTCAAACATGCAATTCAATGCAAATAATGATGCAAAATGTTCAAACATGCAATTCAATGCAAAGAATGATGCAAAATGTTCAAACATCGTCCGCAGATGCCAATAATTTTAAAGTTCATTTATCCGTGTAAACAATCATGTTTTTTTTTCTTAATTGTCCTCTTTATTCTCATTAAATTATTTTTCTTTTCTTTCGCTTTCTCTCCCGGCACATCATCGTGATTCGAACTCTGGACTTCATCTGTCCCAACTTCTCTCTCTAAGAGTCCAGACTCAACTGTTTTCACAAATGAAAAAAAAAGAAAAGTGACTGCCAGAAATAAAAAGTCGGCTGCTAATCTTCCAATTTCATTTTTTCCCTTCTTTTTCGTTTTCTTCTTCTTTATAACATCAGATCCTCGCCTTCTCCCACTCTTACTCCTGTTAAATCCTTACAGGCGCGAGTGAAGAAGAAGGAAAGAAAATACAGCGGCTGCTATGATTCGAGGCCACACCTTCCACCAACTTTTTCGCCTCTCTCTCTCCTCCCCTATATCTCTCACCCTCTCTCTCTCTCTCTTTGCTTGGTGACGTTAAGAAGAAGAGAAAGAGAGAGAGAGAGAGAAACAGCCGAACACGCTGCCCTTCGCATTACCTTCTCCCTCTCCCACAATTTATTCTCTTTATAACATCACATACTCGCCTTCTCCCACTCTTACTCCTGTTAAATCCTTATGATTTGAGGCCACACCTTCTCGCCCCTTTCTCTCTCTCTCTAACACACACACACCCTCTCTTCGCTTGGTGACGTTAAGAATGAACAGAGAGAAAGAAGCAGACAGCCGAACACGCTGTCCTTCGCATTGTCTTCTCCCTCTCCCACCAGCGTATATTGATGACATGCGAATGTGCGCGTTTATTTATCATTTTCGAAGCCGATCTTTTTGTCTTTGCCTTGTTCTCTTGACTCTGTGTCAAGCCTAATATTAATTTTTTTAAAAATCCCTATTCACGTGTTGATTTTCACAACACGCCACAGTCTTCACTTCCAAAAGCAAGTAGGAGTTTTCAAATTCGGTCGCTAACTCATAATTTTCAGCCAATGAGAATGATCTCCGCACGTTTCGAAACATGCGAAATTAAAATTATATATTCTTATACAATTATAGATATAAGAATATCTGGTTATAAAATTTCGATTTTCTTAATTGTTCATTTACAAAAACCCTGTTCATGTATTTAGTTAGCACTTGCTGACTGGTGACCCTTCTATCTTTCATTTATTTTCAGTTTTATATGCGTGCGCGCTTTTTATACCTATTTTCTGTCCTTCGTCATAATATCACATTTATAACTATTTTGACCACATTTATATTAAGTGTCAGCGTAGTTCTGGGTAAATTCCCAAAGACGTGACTGTCGTCTTAAGTAACTCTTCCAAGGTCAGGAGCCACTCTACAACACAATACTCCCAGGCATTACCACTTTCTTTTATTTTAGGTGGGGGATAGTGTAGTATCTGTTTTATTTTCATGAGACAACCTTCCAGGCATTATCTCGTCTTGTGAGGGGGTAGTGTGTAGTATATGTTAGTTTGTCATGATACCACCTACCAAAGCATTACCTCCTCCTTTGAGGGAGGATTGACAGTGTAGTATCGGTTCTTTTTATGTTACCAATTTTACAGGCATTACCGTCTCATTTTTTTTAAAGAAAGGGGGGGGGGGTAGTATAAGATCTGTTTTGTTCGCATGTAACCATCATCCTAGGCATTACCCCGTCCTATGGAGGGAAGTGTTGTATCCGTTTTGTCGTTATGCGACTATACTTTCAGTAATTACCTTCTCCTCTAGGTAGCTAGCAAAACTATGCGTAGCGTATAGCAAAGGATCGTCTTAATTCAAGCTAATTTATCAGCTAAAAAATTGTCGTCTCGATGTAAAATATTGCTGCATCGGCCGGGAATCGAACCCGGGCCGCCCGCGTGGCAGGCGAGCATTCTACCACTGAACCACCGATGCTTACTTTGGCGATAAACTTTTTATTTATATTTGAAACCGTTAGTTCCATAGATTTTAAATTTAATGTTTTTTTTAAAAATCATACACAGAAACTTGAATATTTATATAATGATAAAAAAGAAGTGCGATGAAGATTTAAAACGTTTCGTTTCATGAAAACATTTCATTGTGTTTCGGAATTGAAGAAAAAAAGCGAACACGTCACCGAATTATTGCGCTGAATTTGCTAGTGCAAGGGAAACAACTCTTGTTTACTCCTTTGAAATGGGAGAAAAAGAACTATTTGATACAAAGTAACGATTTTTTTTTTGTGTGAGTGAAAATCGATTTCTGTGCGTAAAATAAACCAACCGACAAGTGAAAACGGCGAAAGTGAAGAATCGGATCAGGTTGACATTTTGTAGGAATTCGCTCGACAGAAAAACAAAACACAAAAAAACAACAAAAAAACAAGAAACTGCCGAATCAGCAAGCAGCTCTGTAATGATATCGGCACACACAAAGAAAGCAGACAACACTTGATCTAAAAATTAGCAACACTACCCCACGGTAGTAGAGGCGGTGGCAATGCGGTAACACCAGAGCTACTCAGCTTGGCTAAGATCAAAGTGTAGTATCTGTTCCGATGGATACTGCACCCCATACTGGTGTTGCTTGGCCTTTTGGCTAAGATCAAAGTGTAGTATCTGTTCCGATGGATACTGCACGCCTGTCCTGTGCAGTTCTAGGAGGTCCACCCTCCCAGGCTTTGCCTCCCCTCTTTGGGGAGGGGTAAGTTTATTGCTTACTGTCTGAGGCGACCCTACCGGGGAATGCCGACGGGGCTGCCCAGGCAATTTTTAAATGGCCAGAGTGCTAACCTCTCGAGCGCTGGCTTTTCAAACCCCACTTTCTCGACCCGATCTTGGGTCACATCTTACTTGTGGGAGTAAGATAAAACTGGCCTTGTGCCTAACTCCTGGGGAGGAGTAAATAAAACCCCATACTGGTGTTGTCTTGGCCTTCGGGTCTTGATTTACGCCGGTCAATGGGTCTGTCCTGTGCAGTTCTGGGAGGTCCATCTTCCCAGGCCTTGCCTCCCCTCTTTGGGGAGGAGTTAGTTTATTGCTTACTGCGCCTGAGGCGCCCCTACCGGGGAATGCCGACGGGACTGCCCAGGCAATTTTTAAACTCCACTTTCCCGACCCGACCTCGGGTCACATCTTACTTGTGGGAGTAAGATAAAAAACTGGCCTTGTGCCTAACTCCTGGAGAGGAGTAAATCAATACTCAGCTAACAGGGATCGGGTGAAAATCTAGAAGGGGTAGGCATAAGGATCCGTCGTCCTCTGGTCCTCTCTGCATCAGGATCGGAATCGCAAATCAATGGAGTGAAAGTAACAATGTTTCTTCTGCATCACCCCTTTGTGTGTTCTGGGTCAAACTTTCCCCGACTTCGCATGCAACCGCTGATCCTTGCCGTTCTCGGTGTGTGTGGGGGGAGGAGGGAGGGGGGAGCGGGGTTAAAATGAGAAGGACTTCAAGCAGATACGAGCTGCTCTATGCAGAAAACAAACTCGCCTAACAAACAAATATACAAACAATGTGTGTGTATATCTAGGCAGCATCTTCTCTTGCAGGCAAGTATTGTTGAATATAAGAGACAACTCATGTCTCTCTCTCTCTCTCTCTCTCTCTATATATATATATAGACATGATCTTAGTTTCGGAGGGGAATTGACTGATGAATTTGCCATAGTTTTGATTTGTCTCCCAAGTACTTTCTGACCCATCTGGATCCATCTTTGGGGGGAATGATGTTAATCAGGTGTAGACCATGTGTTAGTATTTATAGAAGGTTTTTGGCGGGAATTATGTACTAAGCACGAAACTATATTTGGGGTTATAAACATTTTAGAATATTATTACTGATATTAAAGTTTATTCTATTAATTAGGGTATTTAAGTTTTTTTTATTATATATAGGGCTTCTAATATATGGAGTTTTTTGTTTGTTAGTACTAAATTCTAAGATTTTGGTATTTTCTACTAACACATGGTCTGTACCTGATTAACCTCATTCCTCGGAAGATGGACCCGGATGAGTCTGAAAGTACTTGGGAGACAAATCTAAACTATGGAAAATTCATCAGCCAATTCCCCCCGAGACTAAGATTCTGATTCGGAATATTGAAAGGATCAACCAAAGGATATCTAGACATAAATTGTCTCTTATATTTAACAATATATATATATATATATATATATATATATATATGAATATTATTATTAAAATCCCCTGTAAGAAAATTAAAGTTGAGCACTGTTGGAAGATATATAAAAAATAGACACTCACCTAAGCTTCAAAGCGAGGCTCCGATTCGTTCGTTGAGTTCTATAAGATTGTATTGATGTTTACCGCTCGCCGCAATGGGCATAAATATAACTTAATTTCACCGTATAACGTGACAATTTCCTATGGCCGAGAGGATAAGATGAAAGTGCACAGAGTCAAAGGTTACTTTACGAACTAGGTTCGTGCCTCGTGACCGTCTGAAATTGTCACTTCCCTACACTGATGAGAGCCGAAAGCTCAAAAGGACGTCGTATGTAGGTAAATTATTTTTTGATATATATATATATATATATATATATATATATATATATATATATATATATTAGCAAAAAGCAAATAACGCGTCCAAGCGAGAGTGACACGTGACTTCACATTTCCGAAACAGATGACAACAGAAGCTGAAGAGAGCTAAGTCATTTTGTGATTGAAACCGACTGTATCAAAATAAATACATATTACGCTCTTAATTTTAATTTTCAACTTTAATTCTCAATTAATCGAGCACTCTGCTGGGATTTTTCCTGCTATATTACAAAGAAGTTATATATATATATATATATATATATATATATATATATATATATATATATATATATATATATATATATATATATATATATATATATATATCATCCTTTTCAATACTATATCGAACAATTAATCTGATACATAATTTTATTCCCAAAAACAACAACAAAAAAGCACCCCAATTTCACAAACTCAAACGGCAAACTATATGGCCGCCCCTTTCGTATTTTTTTCAAACAAGGGATAACAACATTACAGATAAATAAATAAATAAATACATAAATAAAACTTGTTAACAGATAAATAAATAAAACTTGCTAACAGATAAATAAATAAATAAATAAATAAATAAATAAATAAATAAATAAATAAATAAAACTTGCTAGGGAATAACATGAAGGTCTTTCAAACACGAACTAACATCGAACTCTCTTAAGTCTTAGTTAATCACTATCCCACACCGGATTTTTTCGGGGACGCCCTCAGAGATGCACCGTTTTTCTGTCATTGTTGACGCCATTCCCTGTCGGGCGTGACTACAATCGTTTCAGCTTGCCGATGATTCCACTGGGTACGGAGATTTACTAAAAATGTCTAAATCTGCCCTTTTAGATGAAACCGCGGTACATTGCTGAAACATGTAATATACAGTATCTAAATAAATTATATATATATATATATATATATATATATATATATATATATATATATATATATATATATATATTAGTACTTCATGTATCCACATAAAATATTATAAGGAGATATAATTTTTTATGTGTCAGTTTTCAGTATTTACTTCAACAGTGCTCGATACGTAAGTAGAGCTAGGTAGTAAGCAATGAAAATATATATGGCAATCAAGCTACACAGAGGCTCCCGTGTTTCATCCCCGGGGGGAATCGTCAGGCTAAATGCCGGGGATGAAACACGGGAGCCTCTGTGTAGCTTGATTGCCATATATATTTTCATTGTTTACTACTATATATATATATAGGTAAATTATTATTTGATAATTATTTATTAATATATATATATATATATATATATATATATATATATATATATATATATATATATATATATATACATACATTCATAATAAGTTTAGATAAACAAAATTAGAACATTATTTATATACGTTCCAAGAATTTAAACACAGCGAATATTTTACGTACAATCGTTTCTAAAAGAATTTGGAAACTTTTCTTTTGTATTTTATTTGAGATGATTCCCAAATGTCTCTTCATCAGCGCCCGTTATAACATCACGTATAGAAGTCAAGCAAGAAACACATCACATTTTAGTATTATTATTATAACAAACAAATATATCCAGTCAATATGGGGGAAAAAACTCTTATGCAATTTCGCGCTAGTTCATTTGTAAGTTCAATAATGATAACAAATATATTGGATATGGCAAATTAAGGTGCTATTTTACTTATAGGCCGATCAAGTTAATTGTGTTCATGTAAAAGCATTATTTTGTACTTACTCAGTCATATTTTATCTCTCACGCCCCGAAAAAGAATTTTAAAATATCAAGCAGAACTTTAATTAGAACGATTTTTCCATTTCCATAAGGGTTATATGAAATGGCGAGTCTGCGATTTTCGGAGTGGCCGGTTAGTGGCCGGTTAGCTAACTAAGGGCAGATAAGTGTCGCGAAATTGGGTCCCCTAGGTAGGCACGTGTGACCTAATTAGTAATTTTGAAGAATTTCTCTTAACCCTAATCCCGTTGAACAAATTAAAAATAATTTAATTTTCTATTTTTTTATTTATTACATATATATTTTATTATCCATATTTGGTCGCTGTTACCATGTAAATATGAAAAAAAAAAACAACAAAAAAAAACAATAAAGTTATATCGTGGAAAGTATCCCGGTGAACAAAGTAAAAATAATTATTTAATTTTCTATTTTTTAATTTAATAAATATATATTTTATTATTATTGCTTATGTGTTTCTTTCTTTTTATAATCCTAACAATAAAAACGGAGTTAATGCCCTTGTCTATTCTACCGACCGCTCACAGCCCAAAATGTCGGTTCGGGCACAAATACAGGTTGAACATCGAAATGGAAAAATCGTTCTAATTAAAGTTCTGCTTGATATTTTAAAATTCTTTTTCGGGGCGTGAGAGATAAAATATGACTGAGTAAGTACAAAATAATGCTTTTACATGAAAACAATTAACTTGATCGGCCTATAAGTAAAATAGCACCCAAATTAAAATATTGAAATACAGAACGAACAGAGTCGTTTAGACTTTTCCCGCCTCTTTATAATGACAAGGTAGAATACAAGAATTTGCCTGTTCACCAAATTTCTTGTGTTTCCAACGCAACACTTTGTTCTGTTCTCATCCGCCTTTGGAGTTTTTTTAGCATCAAAGTTGCTAATTCTTCCGCCATTTTTTTTTCAGACAGGATTCCAACTTCTGCTCTCCTTATCCTTCTCTTGTTTACTCCTTTGAAATAACTTCTGCCAGCTTTTGGAACTCCCACCCTGCTCCGTTTTCCCCGACTGTACCGACATGCAGAAATTTAAAACTAATGTGAACAAACATCTCGCTGCACAATTCCCAACTTAGGATGACCCCCTAAACTTTCACCCTAATTCTCAGTAGCCCCTTTACGTCTACAGTGGCGGCCTGCCTTGTTTGGGTCGAACTAAGTTAAAAAAAAAGATTAAAAAAAGAGTCAAATACATCCCAAGATGGGGAGGTACTGTTGCCACACGTGGGGAGGTGCCGCCCAGAGCACCCTTTCCTGCCTTGACAGAATACAAAACTGACTTCGAAATCTAGTGGGCGGATACCTTCTTCTCTTCCCTACTGCCCGTTTCTTACAGAAAAGAGGTTGCTAGTCTTTCTCTGCTCTATCGTTATTTTTATGGTAAGTACCCGACTGCGCCTTACTCTATTGTTTAATTCTGTAAAACATTCACAGCAAGAACTCGTCTAGCTACAACCATTGTAAATAATTTTCCTTTCTTCCTCCGTGTACCTAAAACTAACAGAACTTCCATGAACGAAGTTTTTTCCCAAGAACTAACCGTCTGTGGAACACATACCACGGTGCTGCTTTCCAGCTGACTACAACATGGTCGTTTCCAAGTCTAATGCAAACAAATTCTTGTTGAGCCATCCTCTTAAATAATCATATTCTGCCCAGTTTCAACCATCGTTAGCAATCCTCACAGTGTTGTTCACCGTCCACCTGACAGACTCATTAACTCTTATCCTCGAGTGGCTTTTGGGCCTTGATAAGCGGTGACTCGTTAGTACATGAAAAAGTATGTTTGGGTGACAGGTGAGATCGCAGAAAAACATTTGTAGATCGTTGGATTATAGTGCCAAGCGCTTGTACAACACAAGTTCAACTCTTTAAGCCTCCATGATTATAACCCAGTGACATACCCAGGCAAGATAACCGGTAATCACTTTAGCTGAAAGTTTTACATCAGAGTTTCCTTCTCTTTGCCGACGGTTTGACATAGTTTCAGTGTTGTTTCTTGAACATTTACTAGTACAAATGAAAGAAAGTTCATGAATGAAAATACATCACAAACTCTTTTAAGGGATTTGGAGATAGACGCCCACAAGCATATATATATATATATATATATATATATATATATATATATATATATATATATATATATATATATATATATATATATGATAATTTTTATTTACACAGACATGTACAAAATATGCGACACTGGCATGTCGATGTTATCGATCAACAGTTACTATAAACTGAGATCTCATCAGGAAGAGTTAGAATCTGATCTTAACCTCAGATCATATTTGGAGAGAATGAATCAAACCGTAAACCATAAAGTCTCTTACACACACACACACACACACACACACACACACACACACACACACACACACACACACACACACACATATATATATATATATATATATATATATATATATATATATATATATATATATATATACGTACGTGACTTCCCAAATTTTGAAATTTTAAATTTCTTTTCTTCTTCTTTCTCTCCCCATTTCATTCTTTCCAAAATATGATCTGATGCTAAGATCGGATTCTAACTCTGCTGATGAGATCTCAGTTTATAATAACTGTTAATCGAGAACATCGACATGCAAGTGTCGCAGATTTTGTACATGTCTGTGTAAATAAAAAAATATCATATATAAAGCTCTATTTTGATATTGAGCACTTTTTATAAACCCGGTTAAAATTCTCTGGATTATCACCCTGTGTATGTTTTTACCTGGATTATTACCATTATATATATATATATATATATATATATATATATATATATATATATATATATATATATATATATATATATATATATATGTGTGTGTGTGTGTGTGTGTGTGTGTGTGTGTATATATACTAAACTAAATTACACAGAGTACTTGAATGTCAGTTATTTTGATCGCAGATGGCACAATTATATCGTGGGGTTGTATTCGCCCCAGGCATCAATAAAAAGGAAATAGAGTCACACTTGTCGGGATTCTAAGAGGAATCCCGGTTACATGTTCATAATACAAGCAATGTCACATGCAAGGCAAAATAATAATTCACAGGCAATAGGTTGTTTAAATGAAGCGTTTATTGAACGTGTGTAACGACAATGAAACAGACTACATTAATACGTATACAGTGTGCATGTGGAATGATGAATGCTGTGTGTATATATGTATGCATGTATAATGTGTGTGGAGTTGAAATAGGTCATATGATTGAAACGCACATGAGAAAATATGTTCAATAAAGAAATTGTGTACGTGAAAATAAAATGTTCTGGAGAAAAATTGGTTCTGTAGGAATATGAATGCGTTGGTGAAGAAAAATCTCTCACCGAGAAAAACGTGTTTATGAATTTGAACATGTGTGAGTCAGACAAGGAGACGAGCAGCGTATCCGATGACTACCGTCTGCCGTGGCCGGAACTGAAATAGAGAGGCCTGTCTGGCGTTGTGCACCGGTTTATATAATCAAGAAGGGCAGATAACTCCGTGGTCGTCTTTCAGCGCCACCTGACGGCGAAAAGCGACGCATGCTGCCAAACCGATGCAATTATGTTTGAGAGGGGGAGATAACTGCTACACACTGAATCTATTGATGCAAGGGTTGTAAGTGTGCCGTGTGTAGTTTTGACTTTTTGTCGGATACAGAGACGAGCAGAAAGTACGTCTTTCTGTTTGATAATGGACGGTTTTATGAATTTGCTTCTCATAATGATGATGTCTTTGGTCAACCTGCTACTTTGGGTTGGTCTGTTATCATGCAATCACTTGAGGGAGAGAGAGAGAGAGAGAGAGAGAGAGAGAGAGAGAGAGAGAGAGAGAGAGAGAAAGGGAGAGAGAGAAATATATAGAGACAGAGTGTGTGAGAGAGAGAGAGAGAAAGGAAGAGATAGATAGATAGATAGAGAGAGAGAGAGAGAGAGAGAGAGAGAGAGAGAGAGAGAGAGAGAGAGAGAGAGAGAGAGAGAGAAGAATATTTAAAAACATGACTTTGTGGAAGTTTTCGCTTGGATCTATCTATCTATCTATCTATCTATCTATCTATCTATCTATCTATCTATCTATCTATATCTATCTATCTATCTATCTATCTATCTATCTATGTAGTTAATGTATGTTGAATCAAACACCTCCTCTATATTGATAAAATTGTGCGATTATTTCTTGCGTGTCTATGTGTGTGTTTGTCTCACATCAACGTAACTTTAATAATTACACATTCAATTATTTTTTTTATTTACTATTAATTAAATATTTAATGAAAGGAAAAAAAATGCGTAAAATTAAACAAAATGCAAAAAAAAAAAAAAATCATATTTAAAAAAAAATTAATTATGAAATCAAATCCAGCAGAATTTATTTCGGCCATTTTAATATTTTCTTAATAGTAAAAAAAAAAAAAATGAATTACTTCGTGACTCTTTGAAATTTGAAAGGAATTTGAAAGCATTTAAACTGGTTTGAAAATCCTTACCAAATAGATATAAAAACAAAATCTTTACAAATGCTTTATAACATTTGCTGCAATTAATAATTCAATGATCAAACGATAATTAAGCATAATAATTAGATTTAACTTTAAGAATCCAATTAAAAAAATAATTTGGTAAAAATCAAATAAACGGTATAGTTAAAAAAGAAAGAAAAAAGTGAAACAAAAATATAAGTAAATAAAGATATCCTCGAGAAACGTGAAAAACTTTCTGCTTCCAGAACACAATTAAAATAAGTGTAGTCAAGGGGAGGCGACTCATACAAGTTAAAACGTAGTTAACACCCTTGGAAGACGCTAACTCGAAAATTCTACTTTAGTCGAATTTGTATTGATGACCGTATAAGTATTACATTTTGACGCTGAAAATATGGATACTTTATTTGAAGAATATTTCGGTATTATTGTAGATTCATACTCACAGCTAAATCAACCCCCATTCTCAAAAATGAATTTTTACTTTTTAAAGGCGATTACGTGTGAACATTCTGAAAAACTTGGCGGAAAGGAAAACAAAATAAAAAAACAAAACAAAAAAAAACAAACAATTATTTAGAATTCAGAGTGGGAGATCAGTTTTGCATACAAATTTAACGTAAAATGATCCCCACTTTCTAGGCCATTTTAGCGATCTTTACTTGGCCTTTTGGCCAAGATCAAAGTGTAGTATCTGTTCCGATGGATACTACACCCCATAGACTGGTATTGTCTTGGCCTTCGGGGCTTGACTTACGCCTGTCTATGGGTCTGTCCTGTGCAGTTCCTTCTCACCCTTTGAGAAGGGGTTAGTTTATTGCTAATCGCCTGAGGCGCTCGTACCGGGGACTGCCGACGGGGCTGCCCAGGCAATTTTTAAAAAGCCCCAAGTACTCTTCCTCTAGAGTGCGCAATTCCTACTTTCCGACCTTGTGTCACATTCTACTCTGTGGGAAGTAGATAAATAGGGCAATTAACCATATTCTTTTTTTTGCTATGGGAGATAAATTCTCTAGTTTTTTTTTGGGGGGGGGGGCGTATACTTTTTTAAGCGATTACGTGTCGTTTTGACAAATTTGTCAGTCGGATTAAGGGTTCGGAGTAAAAAAAAATAGTTAAGAACCCTAAATGTGAGAATGGCCATAAATGGACGATCATTTGATGTTAAATTTATATACGAAACTGATCGCCCCCTCTAACTTCTATAAAATTGTTTTTTTCTTTTTGTCTTTCGGACAATTTTTTCAGAGTGTTCACACGTAATCGCCTAAAAAAGTAAAATCTCATTTTTTTTTGTGTGTGGATGGTAGCTGAGGGTGTTAATCTACAAATTTACCAATATTTCAATCTATAGATCAGTACTGTCTTGGCCTTCGGGGCCTTGATTCCGCCGGTCTTAGGGTTTGTCCTGTGCAGTTCTAGGAGGTGCACCCTCCCAGGCTTTGCCTTCTCACCCTTTGAGAAGGAGTTAGTTTATTGCTAATAACCTGAGGCGCTCCTACCAGGGAATGCCCTCATGGCTGCCCAGGCATTTTTTCTAGGCCTGAGTTCCTTTCTTCTTGTGCGCTGGCTTTTCAAATCCTACTCTCCTGACCTTGTGTCACATCTTACTGCTGTGGGAGTGAGATAAATATTATCTATCTATCTATCTATCTATCTATCTATCTATCTATCTATCTATCTATCTATCTATCTATCTATCTATCTATCTATCTCATTCTATCTACATCTAGCGATCATTAGACTTCAATAGTAAATCAAATTCGACACGCAACCAAAATAAAATTTAACCTTGCATAACAAAATAATCCAGTGGAATAGATTCGATGTGTAAAGGCAAATCACAATGAACTGCTTATTCTCCTTATCAGAATATGTTCGGTATTCATATGTTTACAAGAAACATTCAATAAATAAAACAATGACATACCGTCGACCGGGGCTACTATGATAGGTCTTGGCGCATTTGTTCCAACTGCGTTGTTCTCGTTGCGCAAAACGTCTACTCCCTGAATGAATAACACCTCGGTTATAATCTTCTAAAAAAATGAAAAGAAAAAAAAAATTATTTCACCTTTTTAATTCTTTTTAGTGTCAAAAAATTGTCATTGTAGCCCCGACTTGTATTCCCTGATACTCCTCACTAACCATTACCCCATGTCACCTTTACAGGGATTTCCTCCACTCGGTATTCCCATCTCACGCCTCATAGTTAATTTGTGAACACCATCCTTTTTTTTTACGAATATCGATTCCACATATCCGCGAGATTATCTCCATGGTCCCTGCTTTTATTCTGTCAAAAAAATTTCACCCTCAGTGACCCCCTGCTCTTCAAGATTTGTCTCCCATTTCTTCCTCTTTAGATCTGCCCCGAGACGCTAGGCTTATGAATAAGAACTTAGAAAACTACCTGATAAATATACCCAGTGAAGCAAGTGCAAATGTGATGACGTCATGCTATTTTATTTATCTTCTTCCCACAAGGTAAGATGTGACACAAGGTCGGGAAAGTGGGATTTGAAAAGCCAGCGCCCAAGAAGGTGAGCACTCTGGCCTACAAAAAATGCCTGGGCAGCCCCGTCGGCATTCCCCGGTAGGGGCGCATCAGGAAGTAAGGAATAAACTTACTCCATCCCAAAGAGAGGAGGCAAAGCCTGGGAGGATGGACCTCCTAGAACTGCACAGGACAAACCCACAGACCGGCGCAATCAAGCTCCAAAGGCCAAGACGGTACCGGTTTATAGGGTGTATTGATTTACTCCTCTCCAGGAGGTTAGGCACAAGGCCAGTTTTTATCTTACTCCCACAAGTAAGATGTGACCCAAGGTCGGGTCGGGAAAGTGGGGTTTAAAAATTGCCTGGGCAGCCCCGTTGGCATTCCCCAGTAGGGGCGCCTCAGGCAGTAAGCGATAAACTTACTCCTCCCCAGAGAGGGGAGGCGAAGCCTGGGAGGGTGGACCTCCTAGAACTGCACAGAACAAACCCAAAGACCGGCGGAATCAAGTCCCGAAGGCCAAGACGACACTGGTCTATAAAGTGTAGTATCCATCGGAACAGATACTACACTTTGATCTTAGCCGAAAGGCCAAGTATCTCGACGTAGGCGAACGAACGCACACATATCCGAGGCAATGGCCGAATCCTTACAAAATGACTTACTGTTTGTAGGTGAATGGGGCCAGAAAGGATGGTCACATTTAGTGCTACCGAGACAGCTCCGTTCTTTTAACAATTATAAGAAACCTTTCAAACCACCGATAACCATGGCTAATAACATTCTACCGAAAGTCCAAATTCAACGGTCTAACATTCACAGGTAACATGAATTCGAACAAATACATAGAAGATATCGCCAAGTCCGTTGCAAAGAAGGTAACCTCCCTCTACCTGACTAGAAAACTTCTCACATCTGCAAGTATTCTATATCTCTACGAAGCCACTATTCACTCATGCATGGAATATTGTTGCTGCTGTCCCGGCTTTGCATCAACCATCAGTCGCTCCCTCTTAAGCAGAGTCTAAAAAAAACCCCTCTAATCTTATGTCTCACACAGTCTCTCAAGCTCCAGCCCCTGTCCCATCGCCCCGATGTTGAATACCTGTGCTTGTTTTACAAGTACTTTAATGAAATGTGGCTCGACGAATATGCTGCACTTGTGGGTATTAACATTGAACGTAAATACCCACGACCAACCTGACAATCAGCAAAATCCCACTCCTTCACTGTAGAGGTCCCGAAATGCCAGAAGGCCTCAAACTTCTTACCTTTGGAATTCCTTCCCTGCTCCCTGTTTTCCCGACTGTACCAACATGCAAATGAGCATCTTATTGTACAACTCCATGCTTAGGATACCCCTATAAATCTGACCCCTAAATCACAGTAGCCCCTTACGTCTCAGTGGCAATGTGCCTTTTTTGGGGGGTGAATATTAAGTAAAAGAAAGTCTGTGCCTTTTTCTTACATGGATTATATCAACTGAAGTTCGTGCCATTGCAGTTGCCTTCTTTCTGTCAGGCTAGGGTATTTGTTCTGATCAGCTCTAGGAGGTTCACCCTCCCAGGCCTTGCCTCCGCGCTTTAGGTAGGAGTTAGTTTATAGCTTACTACCTGGGGCTTCCTCACCGGGCAATGCCGACGGGGCGACTCAGACTATTTCAAGGGGCTAGAGTGCACCACCTCTTGTGAGCTCCCCTAGTCTCCCCACATCCTGACGTATGAACGTTTTATATGCTAGTACATGTCCCATTACTCCATTACATTGTTTAAATACTTGTTCCTGAACAATTTTGTCTAGGGTTCTCGTCCTGAGAGAGAGAGAGAGAGAGAGAGAGAGAGAGAGAGAGAGAGAGAGAGAGAGAGAGAGAGGACGAATAAGGTATTTATCTACTCCCCACAGTGTAAAAAAATTAAAAAAAATTAATTTCTAAACCTTTTTATTAAAATTTTTACCTCTTTAAATGACTATAAAAAAAAACTAAACTACTGTTGCGCAAGACGAGTTCATCTATACGCCTCTTTTTTCCTGGTAACAAAATGGGGAAAAAAGACAGACAAAGCTTGCTTGTGAATCAAAGAATCGAAATTTATTTACAAATAAATCGAAGAAAAATGGTTAAAAAAGAAAATAGGTTGACATGCATATTTGTCCATATGTCATTTAAAAAGAAAACAGGTAACAAACAAAAGTACTCACAGATCACAACAAATATTTTTTTTTTACAGACGTGGAAATTCTGTTTTTACAGACGTTGACATTCTCTGGCATATATTTTTTTTATTTCGCTCATCAGTGGAGATAAAGTTTGACTTGCAAATGATCTTTCATTTTGTTCGACCAAGAGCCGAGCAGACGACATCTTTCTTCGGTTTTTTTTTTTTACTCAAGTAATAAATTTACAAATATCACAAGAGTATCTGAAATCAAAAACTTATTATTTTCTAACTTAATTAACTTAATTAATTCTTATATTAATTTTTATAAATAATTATTACTCCCTTTTTATATATAAGATATGAATATTTGGACTAACAGACGAATTCCAATCAAAACAAAAACGTTAGATGACTTTTTTTCCTTTTCGTCTATCTCTGATAGACGAAAGTTGAATTCAATAAAACCTTTTAATATCTTAGTCTTTCTGACTAGATAATAAATATTATCGATCCTTTGTCGATAATTTTCAATCAATTCTTTAAAACAATTAGTCCTTCTGACTAAATAATAAATATTATCGATCCAATGTCGATATTTTTCAATCAATTCTTTAAAACAATTAGTCTTTCTCTTTTAGACTAAGTAAAATCAACGACTCTTTGTCGTGATTATATTTTTCGATTATAACTTATCGTCATAAGTCTTTTCATAAACAATGGTTTATATTTGAGTTTTGTCAAATACAAACTTGTAATTCTAGGACCTCTTCCTAGAATTATAATTAAAATTAGTCATCAACTTAAAACATATTGTCTGTAGTCCAAATTAAATACACATCGAAACTAAGAGATAAATATCTCAAATCCGCTAAGTTATTTTAATAAATCTTTTAAATTATAAATTAAATTAATTTTCGACATAATAATGTCGATTTTACATAAAAGGGAGTTATCTAATTAATTATCGAAGACACAATTTTCCTAAGGAAAGAAAATTCTGTCCACGGAGACAAATTAGATGTTAACAATTCAACATCTCAAATTTATCTGAAGAAAATATCTTCAAAATATTTTAGCGAGAAATCTGCTAATAATCTTTGTTTACAATTAGAAACTGACACGTCACTCAAATTGACCAATCAGAGGACGAGCCTGAGTCAATCACAGATTCAATGAAAAAAGTCGTCTGCTCTGAACAATTTAGGCGCGGTTGAACCAAAAACTTGAATTCGTTACAAACGAATTTTACAAACATTATTATTATTACTGAGCGTTTTCAATAAAAATGAAATATGGCCATTCTTTAAAATATAAATTCTCAAACTCTCCCGACAAAAAAAAGAAAAAAGAAAAAAAAGAAAAATTTCCCTTAATTCCATTTCATGAGAATAATGCTACATCTTTGAGAGAAGAGAAATAAAGGCCATACCATTTCTAATAGTATTCTGACAGAATACACACACAATTATTGACACTTATTTTCCACATAAGAAAATCAAATGTCAGCTTAATAAAATACAGCCAGCAACAATTAAATAACATTAACTTGTATTTCTTGTTAAAAATCCAGCTCCCAAAGCGGCCTCTGGAATGGGACAAAACAATTACCTCAGAAGGAATTTTCCTCCATTGACTGAGGACAAAAAATAATTTCTCGAATCCACAAAAGGCCGGTAAGATCCACACCGACGTTAGGGGATGGACGAATACAAATATCTTTCAACTTGTCTTTTATGAACAAGCAACTAGTTGTTATGTCTTTCGACAGCACACATGACAGAACTATTTGAACATCCACTACTAAGCTCTGATTTATTGACTCAGAGGAGAGAATCCTCTTGATCAAAGATGCCACCTTATTTTTGGCAAATAGCAAATTTGCCGAACAATCCTGGAAATTATAGGCAGCAAAACCATACACCTTTTGTGAAGCATCACAAAATGCAATCAAATCTGAATAAATAGATGTATCAATTACAAATGTGGGAAACCTCAAAATGTCCAAAGAAACAGGCACCACAAACATCTTAAACCAATTCTCCTGAGCATATGCAGGCAAATGCCTATTCCACTGCACTTCAATTTTACATACACGACTGAGGAGAGATCTCCCCTGAAACACAATCTGCACAGCGTCAGTACACAAATCGAGAAGAACCCCAGGAGAGCCGTGAGTCCCAACGAGACCATCGGCACAAAAGCTGTTGAGCAGCATTTCCCTGGAAGGAGCATCAAGATACTCAATTATAAACCCAAGTATGAAAGGACTGGCTACAAAACCAAATATAAGGGTTCTGTAACAAAAACACACAATTTTCTCATCAATCTTGACGAAGAAACAAAATTGATTCTTGTCCCTCTCGGAGTTCAATTTGATCATCAAGAAGGCCTTGTGCACATCGCCAAGCAGAACATAACGATCTGCTCTGAACCTCAAGAGGAGATCCAACATATCTGCGAACAGATTTACAGCTGGATAGACGCAATCATTAATCGATGAATGCCCACCAGTGCGCAATGAACAATTGAAAACCGGTCTTATCTTTGTAGTACTTTGACTATCTATCTTTATGACTGGTCTATGGGCAATCCAAATGAACCTATCAAAATCATCAGGCTCCACCTCTATCCTCTCCACAATACCCTCGGCCTCCTGTTCCAAAAATACTTTAACGTAATCCTTGTACAAATTCTGGCTATTTAATTTATTAACCACTCTATCTAATACTTTTAAAGCTACTCTAAAGTTCGAGGGAACAGTTGCTAACTTATCCTCATCCCAAGGAAGATCCACAAAGTAGGAACTCTCCCGATAAGATATAGAATTCCGAAAATCTTTCAACTTATTAGCGTCAAATTCGCTAGCAGAATTCTCAAAAATGCCCAAGTTCTCAAGACTGAACATTTTTTCTAAACTTCTATCAACTGAGGAATCACTGAAACTATCCATCGGATCAAAATATTTTGATGGTGGATCCAAGACATAATACACGTATGTCATGGGACAATCAGAATAACTTGAAATTACCTGACTGTAATTCGAGCTCTGTGTCTCTCCATTAGAAGAATCAACACCATTAATTTTAAAGTCAGAAATATCACCAAAGGGAACCAATCCTTGGGACAATTGGAAAGCATTACCCTGGAGACAACTGACCAAATTCAAGGGTCCCAAAACTCTCAAAGCGTCCACTCCCAACAACCCATGCACAGTCATGGTATCGTCGTGAATATCAGAAATATTTACTGATAACTGGTGTCCACTCTTCGCCAAATCCTCAAAGCAACCCTTTAATCCATGTAAATGGAAATCTAAATTCAAATCCTCCTCTACCAGGAAAGGTACTTCAAATTCCTTTTGGGAGGATTTAACTAATAAACTGATTTGACCCAAACTCTTCTGGGATGAACCCAAAAAGGTCTTAATCAAAAATTCTTTTCTACACAAAGAGTCAGGTCGACAGTGAAACCTATTGCACACCTTGCTGGAAAGGTAAGACCGCTGACTACCGGTGTCTAGCAAACAATTAAGCTTGCATTCAACATTATTGAAAATAGCAGCTACCTCTACAATGGGCAAAATAAACTGTCCTTCATGCCTCTGTAAACAAGGATTAGTATTCACCGACGCCCTGTCAAAATCAGGACACAACGAACCTACATGGTCTTTCTTGTTGCATTTCCAACAAGGACCCAATCTTGCCCTACACTTATCCTTAGGATGATCAGGGCTAGAACAACTCTTGCACAACTTGTATTTTAAACATTGTTGGAGTCTGTCCTGTAAAGTAGGAAAACGTCTGCAATAATATGCACTATGTCCGTTGGTCTTACAAAAATTACATTTATAAAACAGTGAGGAAGCCTTGGCATGAACATTTCTCAGGGTCGACACGTTTCTATTTCCTATAATGTTCTGTGATTTTCCAGGAACAATATTTCTATTACCAGAATAAAGTTTGGTGGGAGACCTATCTGAGGGTTTTATAATTTCTAAAGTTCTAATGACTTCAGAATAATTATCAAAAATTTCATTAAGAGAAGGATAATTATTTCCTACGGTTCGAATAAGCTCTCTTTTCAAAACAACGGGTAGTTTCTCAAAAATTATGTAACTCATGAATTTATTACCCGGCTTATGATCGTCCAAAAAATTCAAATCAAAGGAATTCTTTAACTCATAAATCTGGCTCTTAATCCCAGTCAAAAACATTTTAACAGAGTGGATGTCATTATCTCGCATCAACTTGATTTCTGTTATAGATTTAAATATACTATTGATGATATGCTCTTCATCCAAAAATTCTTTATCTAAAATATCCAACGCAATATCATAATTTGCGTCAGAAATAGAAAGGTGACTTATTATTTTCTGGGCATACCCCCTTAAGTGGTTTTTTAATATAATAAGTCTCATGGATTTACTTCCCGTACTAAGAACGCAATTTTCAAATTCCTTGTAAAAATTCAAATAAGCTAGTTTATCTTTAGATAAACTTTCCGGATCAAACAACGGACATTTCAATTTTGGAGCCACATTATAATGTGAGTGAAGTAGATCAAAATTATCAGAAGCAGGGGGAACCATATCTTTATTTTCCGAACCTGGAAACAACCCAGCCAAAAAACCTTTTACCTCATTATGAAACAAAGTTTCATCTATAAGGTGCTTCTGATATATTTCATTCTCCACATCAGACTCATGATAACCGTTAGTTATCTGTTCATTTAGTAGTTCAATTGAACCCAATAATTTATTTATACTTTCTTCCTGCACGGCGAAAGTACTCTTAGTAAGAGCAGTATCCTCTTTAATGCATCGAATAACTGCCTCAACACAAAGTTTCTGCCCATCTCCTTTCCTTAAAAGCATATTAAGCAGTGGGAAATCCATAATAAAATTTCAATCAAAAAAAATCTAACGAAACCTCTAGTTCAATTTGTTATATAAAATAAGTTACACAAACGAACAACTACAAATTTGCCTACTCATTTAAAGTAAAAATGCTCAGTTCACAATCTCCCTTCCAAACAACAACAAAAACATGCAATGTCAGAGAAAAAATAATTAAAGAATTCAACAATACACAAGCAAGCAAAAGCGCTAAAATTTTCCTTAGACACTAGTCGTATCCAATATACTTAAATGAATAAAAAGAAAATTCAAGCATAAGGAATACCAAATGTACTAAATATGCATAATGTAAAAAAATTTAAAAAAAATTAATTTCTAAACCTTTTTATTAAAATTTTTACCTCTTTAAATGACTATAAAAAAAAACTAAACTACTGTTGCGCAAGACGAGTTCATCTATACGCCTCTTTTTTTCCTGGTAACAAAATGGGGAAAAAAGACAGACAAAGCTTGCTTGTGAATCAAAGAATCGAAATTTATTTACAAATAAATCGAAGAAAAATGGTTAAAAAAGAAAATAGGTTGACATGCATATTTGTCCATATGTCATTTAAAAAGAAAACAGGTAACAAACAAAAGTACTCACAGATCACAACAAATATTTTTTTTTTACAGACGTGGAAATTCTGTTTTTACAGACGTTGACATTCTCTGGCATATATTTTTTTTATTTCGCTCATCAGTGGAGATAAAGTTTGACTTGCAAATGATCTTTCATTTTGTTCGACCAAGAGCCGAGCAGACGACATCTTTCTTCGGTTTTTTTTTTTTACTCAAGTAATAAATTTACAAATATCACAAGAGTATCTGAAATCAAAAACTTATTATTTTCTAACTTAATTAACTTAATTAATTCTTATATTAATTTTTATAAATAATTATTACTCCCTTTTTATATATAAGATATGAATATTTGGACTAACAGACGAATTCCAATCAAAACAAAAACGTTAGATGACTTTTTTTCCTTTTCGTCTATCTCTGATAGACGAAAGTTGAATTCAATAAAACCTTTTAATATCTTAGTCTTTCTGACTAGATAATAAATATTATCGATCCTTTGTCGATAATTTTCAATCAATTCTTTAAAACAATTAGTCCTTCTGACTAAATAATAAATATTATCGATCCAATGTCGATATTTTTCAATCAATTCTTTAAAACAATTAGTCTTTCTCTTTTAGACTAAGTAAAATCAACGACTCTTTGTCGTGATTATATTTTTCGATTATAACTTATCGTCATAAGTCTTTTCATAAACAATGGTTTATATTTGAGTTTTGTCAAATACAAACTTGTAATTCTAGGACCTCTTCCTAGAATTATAATTAAAATTAGTCATCAACTTAAAACATATTGTCTGTAGTCCAAATTAAATACACATCGAAACTAAGAGATAAATATCTCAAATCCGCTAAGTTATTTTAATAAATCTTTTAAATTATAAATTAAATTAATTTTCGACATAATAATGTCGATTTTACATAAAAGGGAGTTATCTAATTAATTATCGAAGACACAATTTTCCTAAGGAAAGAAAATTCTGTCCACGGAGACAAATTAGATGTTAACAATTCAACATCTCAAATTTATCTGAAGAAAATATCTTCAAAATATTTTAGCGAGAAATCTGCTAATAATCTTTGTTTACAATTAGAAACTGACACGTCACTCAAATTGACCAATCAGAGGACGAGCCTGAGTCAATCACAGATTCAATGAAAAAAGTCGTCTGCTCTGAACAATTTAGGCGCGGTTGAACCAAAAACTTGAATTCGTTACAAACGAATTTTACAAACATTATTATTATTACTGAGCGTTTTCAATAAAAATGAAATATGGCCATTCTTTAAAATATAAATTCTCAAAACAGAGTAAAATGTGACACAAGGTCGGAAAGTGGGATTTGATAAGTCAGCACCCTAGAGGAAGAGCAGCTATGACCTTTAAACATTGCCTGAGCAGCTCTGTCGACATTCCCCGGTAGGAGCGGCTCAGGCGATTAGCAATAAACTAACCCCTACTCAAAGGGTGAGAAGGCAAAGCCTGGGAGGGTGGACCTCCTAGAACTGCACAGAACAACCCACAGACCGGCGGAAAGGCCAAGACAAGACCAGTCTATTGGGTGTAGTATCCATACACTTTCTTCTTAGTCAAAAGGCGAAAGAAATATATATATATATATATATATATATATATATATATATATATATATATATATATATATATATATATTTAGTTCAAAATAAATGACGTCATAAGGATGAATGGTAGTTGCCAAATGCAAGGTGACGTCATATATGTTATCTTGCTTGTCACTGTGCATACGCGATTGGCGTCACAAAAGGCGAATAAAGGACATCCGGATAAAGCATTAGCAAAAAGGAAGAGAGAGAGAGAGAGAGAGAGAGAGAGAGAGAGAGAGAGAGAGAGAGAGAGAGAGGGAGAAGAAGATAGAGATAGAAATAGAGAGAGATAGAGAATATATATATATATATATATATATATATATATATATATATATATATATATATATATATATATATAGAGAGAGAGAGAGAGAGAGAGAGAGAGAGAGAGTTGATAAAAACGAATGATTATTATCCAGGACTGACGATTCGACGTGCTATATTTGAATCCTATCAGGTCCCTAGCACTACTTTGGCTATGGATGTCGGTAACCTTCACGTGGTCTCTTCTGTGAGTCGCTGATTCTAAAACAAAAGTGGAATCAGGGCAACCAACGCCAACAAAAGAATCAACCAGGTTAAAAATCCTTAACTTCTCCATACACAAAGAAGAAGAATAAAATATATTTTCTTGAAATTTGATGACGTCATAAAAAATAAATGAAAACAATGTGACATCATAAAAGATGAATGGGAGTTGGTAAAAGCTGTGTTTGTTTGAAAACAGCAGCAGCCGTAACTGCTGGCTGCAACTGCTTTATTAACCAATGTCAAAGTTAATAAATTATCTTTTTGATAATTGACTAGACCAGTCGTCAATAGTGTGTGTGTGTGTCCGCCTGATTTTGTGTCTTATAAAATCACCCAAACCGCTAGACAGAATTGCTTGAAAATTGGCATGTGAACTACTGACCTCTCAGGAAGGTCATAGGTTGTATAAGAACTATATCACTTCAACGCTGGGGACCCTATCGCAATTTTAACCACGTACAGGCCAAAACCGATACACGTAAAAGACCTCGGGCAATAACTAGACAATAAAGCAAACAGTAAGAGAAAAGAACAAGCTATTTTAAACAACAAATAATTTATTGAAGAAAGAAAAAAAAAAGGCAAAATGAGTTCGGCAGAAAGTTCATGGCTCAAAGTTCACGTTCATAGACTGAATTTAAGTTCCGATGGACACACGGAAAGGCTGCATAAATAAAGTCCTAATTATGCTGCCCGAAGGCTTATTAACTTTGCTAGGAAAGACATGTCAGAAAAAGAGAAAGACTTACTTGTAAGAATTTTGTTAGTAAAATAAAAAAATACCAGAAGAATATAGAAAAGTCCTTTTAGTTCGCGCTGATTTGTTTCCCTTTGATTGTTCATTTTTTTCATTAACATCGCATCGTTTCTTCGATCGACTCCTTTTGAGAATAGTGGCACTCTTTCACGTCAACTCTTCATTTGGAGACATCTTTCGAAACACACTTCGTTTTGTCTTTTCTAAAGGCACATTTGCCTTTCAAATTAATATCTTCCTTGCTTCTGTTTTTAGAATTCAGTGGACTTCTCCGTCCAACGTAAATATTCAACCTCGAACACTAGTTGAAACTCCAACTTCTTTGAAGATTTTTACAGGCATGCTCTCTACATGTTCCTGTTTTTAACATTCTTGTTTTTAGGACTTTCTCATGTCCGAGTTGTGTCGACCGACCTCTTCACCTCAAGATTGTTTCAGCAACTGATTGAATTTCGCGGTTATTTCAACAGCTTCCGGCGTCAAACGCCCATGCTTCAGACACCCGACGCGTGCCATCAGCAGCAGTCATTCATTACAAGTTCTTATAAAAGGGGGTTTTAGAAGAAGAAGAAAAGAAAAGAAGAAGAAGAAGAAGAAGAAAATAAATTTCTGACAACCCCTCCCGAATCAAAACTGTTTTCCCTTAGATTCAAATGAAATTTAAACCATAGGTAAATGACCAAAAATTATGTCTATTCCCAAAATTTCAGCAAATTTTGATATTGATGGTCCCCGGGGACACAACCTCTTCACTGAAAACTGTTTTCTCTTTAATTCAAATGAAATTATATATATATATATATATATATATATATATATATATATATATATATATATATATAATCTCTCTCTCTCTCTCTCTCTCTCTCTATATATATATATATATATATATATATAATCTCTCTCTCTCTCTCTCTCTCTATGTATCTATCTCTCTCTCTACCTCTCTCTACCTCTCTCCACCCCTCTCTCTTTCTCTCTCTCTCTCTCTCTCTCTCTCTCTCTCTCTATATATATATATATATATATATATATATATATATATATATATATATATATATATATATATATATATATATATATATATATATATATTGTACTTTAGAGAAAATATATTCAATTTATTTCGAATCAAACGTAAATAATAAAACTTCTTGCTTAATCTTTTTAGAACACCTTTAAAAATATTTGAAATCTAAGGGAGGCGACTCATACAATTTTAAACGTAGTTCCCTCCCTTGTTAGAAGCTTTCTCAAAAATTCTTCTTTCATAAAATTTGCATCTACGATCGTGATGAGAATAGTTTGAAACTGGAAATAGCTTCAAAGATTGTAATACTTCTTTGAAAAATACTCGAGGTATCTATCTATCTATCTATCTATCTATCTATCTATCTATCTATCTATCTATCTATCTATCTATGTGAGTTAATACAAGTTTGTTTCCTTAAAGCTTTCTCCTATATACTTTAATGACATAAAATATATGCTAAAATATACTTCAGTTCTGGGATTGAGTTATTTGAAATAATTTGTTCTATAATTAGAAGACACAGGCAAAAAAGACGTGGGAAAATACATAAATCAGAAGATAGAAAAACTGATCACTGCAGCAAGAGACACCGTCAAAATGAACAATACAAGAAAACAGTGAAACCAAAAACAAAAAGACAAGATAAGAAAAGTGGGAAGAGAAACATTGACGATTCATAAGAATGACAAGAGAAGAGTATCACGAACGCCTGGACATGGCTAAGAAAAGGACACTTGAACAGAGAAACGGAATAGCTACTGACAGCTGCACAGAACAATATATTAAAGCTAAAATAGATAACATTCATGAAAACAGTAAATGTAGACTCTGTGGACAAAGAGACGAAACGGTAAACCACATAGTAAGTGAATGCAGCAAAGTAGCCACCAAAGAATACAAGAATAGACACGACTGCATGGGGAAAGCAGTACACTGGAAACTATGCAAACGACTGGAATTTGAAAATGCAGAAAAAAATGGTACAGACAGGAGTGGAAAACGAAAACTACAAAATACTCCCGGACATGAAGGTTCAAACAGATAAACTCACTCAAGCAAAGAGACCGGACGTTATAATAATAAACAAAAAGGAAAGAAACTGCCAAATTGTAGATTTTGCCGTTCCAGCAGACCGCAGGGTGAAGATAACAAAGAAAAAAACCCCGGAAAAACGAAGCAAATACACAGAGCTTGCCAAAGAACTGAAAGGGACATGAAAAATAAAGAAAGTCAATCTAATACCAATAATTGTAAGAGCACTAGGAACAGCCCCGAAAAACCTGGAAAAAGACTAGGAGAAATTGGAATCAAAGGGAAGACTGAGACTACAACGGACGGCAATGATGAAAACAGTTGAAACCTAAAGGAAAAGTGCTCAATATAAAATAGAGCTTTTATGTATATGATTATTTTTACTCATATATACATGTACAATATATGCGACACTGGCATGTCGATGTTATCGATCTATAGCTGTTAAAAAGTTGAGATCTCATCACGTAGAATTAGAATCCTATCCTTCCTTTTGAATTATTTGAATTATTCGAATTATTATAATTATCTTAATTATCATATTTCCCAATTCTCAGCCGTCCTTGACTCGAAAAATTAATAAAATAAATAAATTAATAACAAAAATAAATTTTGGAATTAAAAAACAGTAAAGTAATAAAAACAATTAAAATTAAAACAATAACCTAACAGGAATAGATATTGAATGTCTTAAAACCCAGTCACAACAGCTCACCTAATCTAACACAGGCTTGAAATTATGCCTTCCTGCCAACGTAAATATCAACCTGACATTTGACACGTCTAGACTTTACTTAAAAGATTTCCCTTTTCTCCATTCCCCTCCCTTTCCCTTTCCCCTTCTCCTCTCTTCTTTCCTTTGTTTTCCCTATCCTTAACAAGAATATTTCATTTTACTTCTATTCCATGTTATATTATTGTTGATTTTCAACGGTTCTCAAGTCTGACCACGTGACTTTCCAAATGTTACATTTTCATTTTTCTTTCCCATTTCATTCTTCCCAAATACGATCTGAGAGAAGGATCAAATTCTAATTCTACCTGATGAGATCTCATATATATATATATATATATATATATATATATATATATATATATATATGTATTTTTAAAAATTGTGTAACACAAAGTACTTAAAATAGCTCAATAGGTTTAAGCAAAAGCTATGCTATATTTAGTATTTTGATGTAGTTCAATACCACATCATTATCACAGAAGAGAGATTCACGTCATTTTTTCCAACTTTTATTATTTAGACAATATATATATATATATATATATATATATATATATATATAATAAAATAAAATGGGTCGTTCAGTTTTAAAGCATTGCTGGGTCAGTATTATAAATTGAGAATATAAGCCATTGTAAATACAAGATTAATTTATTATTATTATTTTAAACTTTAATCTTATTAATTTCGGAATAAAATTCCATCATCAGAGCTGACCAGTATTGTGTCATTTTTTTTTCATCAAAAAACACAAAAACAAAAATAAACAAATTTTTTTGTTGTTTCTTTGATAAATGTCCTTGGTGTGATGTATCCACGCTGATGTCGTTGGCGGTTATGAATTCAAATTCTCGTTGTCGAATGAAATTGATAAGATTAAAGTAAAAAAAATAACAAAATAAATTAATCTTGCATTGATAATGGCTTATATTTACAATTTATAATACTGACCCAGCAATGCTTTAAAACTGAACGACCCATTTATTAAACTTCGAGCACGCCAATGCTTTCTTCGTTCTACAACCAGAATTTGAGTTCATAACCGCCAACGACATCAGCGTGGATACATCACACCAAGGACATTTATCAAAAAAAAAAAATGAGACAATACTGGTCAACTCTGATGATGGAATTCAATTCCGAAATTAAGATTAAAGTTAAAAAATTAATCTTGCATTGATAATGGCTTATATTTTAAATTTATATATATATATATATATATATATATATATATATATATATATATATATATATTATTATTATTATTATTATTATTATTATTATTATTATTATTATTATTATTATTATTATTATTATTATTATTATTAGTACTATTGGCATTATGACTATCGTAAATATTTTTGGCATTATTAGTATTGTTATTTTATTATTCTTATTAATACTAAGAGTAGTATCACCACTAAACTTCGTTTTATTGGTTTTATTTACTCCTCCCCAGGAGTTAGGCAGTTTTATCTTACTCCCACAAGTAAGCTGTGACCCAAGATCGGGTCGAGAAAGTGGGGTTTGAAAAGCCAGCGCTCGAGAGGTGAGCACTCTGGCCATTTAAAAATTGCCTGGGCAGCTCCGTCGCCATTCCCCGGTAGGGGCGCCTCAGACAGTAAGCAATAAACTTACTCCTCCCCAAAGAGGGGAGGCAAAGCCTGGGAGGGTGGACCTCCTAGAACTGCACAGGACAGGCGTGCAGTATCCATCGGAACAGATACTAGTATACTATAATTACAATTAACAAATATTACCACAACGAGAATTACTGATTTTACTGATACCATTATAAAAGCCATAACTAGTAATATTATTAGATACTGACGACTAATTAATATAGAAATAGAATATTAACACGACACATAATCCCCTAAATAAAATTATCAAACATTTTTATATTAACAATCGTATTTTATTTATTTTTATTATAGAGAATAAATTCAAACCCACTCCACTCTCCGCTTCAGTTAAGATTAAGATCACGATAAGCCAGACACCGGATACCACCCCACCCAATTTCTTAAAATATTACCTGTTTGAACCCCCCCCCTCCCCCTTCCCTTCTTTGTTATATGCGAGCCTCGCCTTAATCCCCCTTCCGTTAATGCATCCACAATTTCCGGTTGTCGTCGAATTTAGACATTTAAGCAGAAGATTCCAAATATGCCTGAAGATTTGACACTTATTTTAAGTGTTAACGAAACATAATATATTTTGTAGCAAAAATGGAATAATGAAATCATTAACAATATATATATATATATATATATATATATATATATATATATATATATATATATATATATATTTTAACTACATATTAACTACAGACAAATTATAAAGACAATTTAAACCTAGAATCGCGACACATTTGATCACCGCCCCACCACCACAACAATCAGACACATCTGACCAGTTTGCCCGCACGCATACACACATATACACAATATTACAGTTCACTTGAAAAAATACATTTATAAACTCGACTGTTTTTTTGACACTTGATTCGTGCATGTCTACCCCCCTCCTTCCCTCTCGATCTGAATCAACAGACGCCCTCTCTTTCTCCTTCTTTTCCTCTATGTGTCTACCTTCCCACCACCTCTCCCCTCATCATTATTTGTTCGTCTTTCCACCTTATATTTTTATTTATTTATTTATTTATTTATTTATTTATTTGCCCTGTCTGTTTCAGATTCTAGATTTTAGAGTTTTTGTTTTCTGTTTTTGTTTTTTAGATTTTTTAATTTTTAATTTTTTAATTTTTTAACGGCCTTAATTTTTGAAATGTTAAATTTCTTTCCTTCTTCTTCTCTTTCTCTATCCCTCCACTTCATTCTCTCCAAATATGATCTGAGGTTAAGATCGGATTCTAACTCTGCCTGATGAGATCTCAGTTTATAGTAACTGTTGATCGATAACATCGACATGCCAGTGTCGCAGATTTTGTACATGTCTGTGTAAATAAAATTATCATATATATATATATATATATATATATATATATATATATATATATATATATATATATATATATATATATATATGCACATGGGCATAATATATTCAATGCCAGTTGCTACTAATGAGAATTTAAGTAGAGAGCATTTTTTCTGATAATTAGTAAATGATTTGTTTTCCGATAACACTAACATTTAAAGAAAAGATTCGTTTTAGAAAAAAAACCAACAATTTTTTGAAATCAAATATAAATTATTAAAGTTTATATTTAACAACTGTTTTAAATTAAAAATATATAGGAAGTATTTAAAGGGGAGTTACTCATACGATTTATAACGGAGTGCTCTCCCTTGTAAAGCAGCGGCCATAAAATATCTTTTTATATTAAATATTAAACGGATGCAAACATTTTTAAGAAACGAGGTCCGAATTCTTGTCTCCAAGAATATTTGAGGTATGTTTAGTTCGATATGCTAATCTATCTATCTATCTATCTATCTATCTATCTATCTATCTATCTATCTATCTCTGTTCATATCTGTTCATATCTATCTATCTATCTATCTATCTATCTATCTATCTATCTATCTATCTATCTCATTCTTTTCACATCTCTTGAGGAGCAGCACATCTATCTCCATTGTATCCATTTCTTTCTAATTATCTTTTAATCTACCTATCTAACCCCTTTCTCTCTTTGTTTTGCTCTGTGTGTTTGTCTACCTACCCCCCTCTCTCTCTCTCTCTTTCTCTCTCTCTCTCTCTCTCTCTCTCTCTCTCTCTCTCTCTCTCTAAGAAAAAACAACAACTATATTATTTTTATATTCATCAAACATAGTTTTTGGCTTTCTCCTTTTCATTTTCCATTACGTCGAATCATTTTATCCCCATTTTTATTCATATATATATATATATATATATATATATATATATATATATATATATATATATATATATATATATATATATATATATATATATATATGCTGATGAGCCGTAGTAACGGCGAAAAACGCGCCCGTGGATAACTATTTTATCTATCTATCTATCTATCAATCTATCTATCTATCTATCTATCTATCTATCTATCTATCTATCTATCTATCTATCTATCTATCTATCTATCTATCTATTTCTCTCTCTCTCTCTCTCTCTCTCTCTCTCTCTCTATATATATATATATATATATATATATATATATATATATATATATATATATATATATATATATATATAGCATTGAAGAGACAATATTTATTATTCATAATGAATTTAAGAAATTAAAAAGATGAAAGGGCAGCTGACCGGTTTCGTACCTCGCTCAACAGAGCCAAATATCGAGGTAATGTATAAAAAATATAAAAAGATGCTATGAGAATTATAGCGAGGGGAAGGGGTAAAAAAAAAAATTACCCCCCCCCCCAAAAAAAAAAGAAAAAAAAAAGAAAAAGTTCAGTCAAATAGAAACAACATTAAGCCCGAGGAGATTTTCTCTTTGTTTGCAAAGAGAAGGTCTCAAGGACTTAATATAAATTGTTTCTAAGATCTTGAGATGATAAGGGGAGTGCGACTTACTAAGAATGGAGAATAAGTCGACACTGAATTTAGAGGCACAGGTGCGATTATTTATGAGATGTTGACCTATCGACGAACCATAAGTATTATTCAAATCGTCAGTTGGTAAATAATTTCCATTGCGAATTTTTGTGGGCACGTGTTGTTTGACCCGGATGTCCAATCTCTGTGACGTCATCCCGACGTAGTGCATACTGCAACTACATTTAAATAAATAAATAATGGAATTATTATGATGTGGGGGAAGGACATCTTTTCGAATAGAAGTTAAGATTGGACGAGAGGAAAAAACAACACGCGTATTCGCAGCAAAATAACATTGTTGTACAGACAAAGAGATTTGTTTGGCGAATCTATCACTAATATTACCAAGCCAAGGTAGGCGAAGGTAAATAGGGCATCTGTCTACAGAAGCTGGTTTGCTTTTGTAAAAATGTAATATTTTTGTTTTAATCGTAGATTGTACAATGTCTAAAGGATAGCCATTGTTACAGAGGGTCTTAGTAATAAATTTAATTTCTTCATCCAGCTCGGTCTTCGAACAAATCTTTAAGGCCCTATGGGTAAGGGTCTTAATAAGATTAAATTTTTGTTTTGTGGGACAAAATGAGTCCCAACGAGTATAAAGACCAGTGAAGGTAGGTTTCCGATATACTGATGTTAAGAAACCACAGGAAGCTTTATTAACTAATACATCAAGGAATGGCAGTGAAGAATTAGTTTCCTTATCAATAGTGAATTTAAGAGCTGGATGAATATTGTTAAGGGACGTAAAAAAAACGTCCGCTTCCGTTTCATTGTTGAACAGACAAAAGGTGTCGTCAACATAACGAAAGTAGATATCTGGTCTATTTGGACCAGATAGGAGACCTTCTTCATGGAAACCAACAAAAATATTGGCCAATGCTGGTCCTAAGGGAGAGCCCATAGATACACCATCAATTTGTCTGTACATAATGTCGTCAAAACTGAATTCAACCGACATCGTAGCAAATTTCATCAACTCCACGAAAACATTTTCAGGAATAGGAGGAATGGGCAGTTGACCACGATATAAGGCATCAGCACATATATTAATCGTTTCAAGAAGGGGAACACATGTAAACAGGCTAGATATGTCAAAAGAACACATAAATTTATCAGTATCTGAATAATTTTGCATAAAGTTGGAAAATGAAAAAGAATCTTTAATGCAAAATGAACTATAGTGTTTCAACACTGGTTCCAAAATAGTGAAAAAGAAAATCTCCTCGGGCTTAATGTTGTTTCTATTTGACTGAACTTTTTTTTTTTTTTTTTTTTTTGGTTTTTTAATTTTTTTTTACCCCTTTCCCTCGCTATAATTCTCATAGCATCTTTTTATATTTTTTATACATTACCTCGATATTTGGCTCTGTTGAGCGAGGTACGAAACCGGTCAGCTTCCCTTTCATCTTTTTAATTTCTTAAATTCATTATGAATAATAAATATTGTCTCTTCAATGCTATTTTAAAGTTTTGTACGACAAAGAAAATATTTAAATATATATATATAAATATATATATATATATATATATATATATATATATATATATATATATATATATATATATATATATATATATATAAATGAAAGTACACCTCTTTATATATATATATATATATATATATATATATAAGCTGAATTATTTCGACACTTGATTATTGGGGAAATGGTCGTATAATTAGTACCATTGGAGAGCCATGAATATTATAACTGTCCTTTTTTTAAATCTCCGAAACAGTTACATGGTAAACAGCTGATAGTCCCCGTGTTAATATTAGACGCTTAAGGTTTCCTGTTTTTGTTTCACTCTTAGATAATTAACCCCCCTCCCTTTTTTTTATTTATTTATTTTTAAAATTTTTTAAAAAATTTTTTATTTTTATTTTTATTTTTTTAATATTTATTCATTTATTAATTTTCCAACGAATGTTAAGTCTGCAATATCTTGGATTTAGTTAGTTTGTCTGGGAATTTAAACTGCATTTTACATTTTTTTTTTTTTTAATGACTCAAAGCTTCTTTAGACTATATATATATATATATATATATATATATATATATATATATATATATATATATATATATATATATATATATATATAATTATTTTTGATAATAAACATTTAATTATTATTTTAATCCAGGTAATGTTCCTACCTACAGGGTAAAACACAGATAATCTTTACGGTACTCCTATAATAGTGCTCAATAATAAGTAGAACTATTTATATATAATAAAAGTGTTATTTAAACAAACATATTATGGCTACACATCCGAAACATGTTTCAATCGTGGCTTTTACTAGCTCGATTTCCTCAGGCCAAACCATAAGTGTCTGCTCTCTATGTTTCATATTTCAATATGAAAACATAGAGAGCATCTACTTATTTTTTGACTTTAAGAAATCGAGCTTATCCAAGCTACGATTGAAACATGTCCCTGGTGTGTAGCCATGATATGTTTGTATAATGTAGATTGTTGTAGCCGTTACAGTGTCCCAGACTTGGGAAAGGTATGAATGTTTATATCACCCCCCCAGCTATTGATTAGGATAGTCTAAACTAGCAAGTCTTGGTTTCAAAGCGAAAGGAAACTCCGAACAGTCTTTCGAAAAATTGTTTGTTGTCTTTTTCAAATAGTTAAAAAATATGTATGATCTTAAACTATTTGTAAAAAAGTGGATCTGAAATACATATGAGCACAAGCAGAATCTTTAACTAGGATAGAAGAATGGAATACGGAATGGAATTCGGAATTGAATACGGAATGGAATTCGGAATGGAATTCAGAATGGAATATGGAATGGAATACGAAATGAAATTCGGAATGGAATTCGGAATTGAATACGGAATGGAATTCTCAAATGAATACGGAATCGAATTCAGAATGAAATATTGAATGGAATTCAGGATAGAATATGGAGTTGAATACGGAATGGAATTCGGAATGGAATACGGAATGGAATACGAAATGGAATTCGGAATGGAATTCGGAATTGAATACGGAATGGAATACAGAATGGAATTCGGAAATTCGGAATGGAATACGGAATGGAATACGGAATTGAATACAGAATGGAATTCGGAATGGAATTCGAAATGGAATTCGGAATGGAATACGGAATGGAATTCGGAATGGAATACGGAATGGAATTCGGAATGGAATTCGGAATGGAATTCGGAATTGAAAAGTGTGCACTACTTGATATGAGAGAGGAAAAAGTCGAAATAACGGAAGGCATAGAACGTCCTAGTTGAGAGGTGATGGGGATATTTGTGAACGTATTAACTACAAATAATTGGGCATTATGCAAGTGGACACCATGACTTCGACGAAGATGAAATAAATCATAAGAGTGAATACCTGAGAAAAACAAGAAATTCCCTTTTAACTAAATTATATAGTATTAACCTAATAAAAGAAATAAATACTAGGACAGTATCGCTGGTAAGATGCTCTGGACCATTCATGAACTGAACAAAAGAAGAACTCATACATGGATAAAAAATCATGAAACGACCACGCACAACGTACTGCACTAAAAGAGTGATATTGATGGATTCTATGTAAAATGAAATAAGAGGGAATAGAAATCGTAAGTATTGATGATAAGTGGACGATGCGATAAAATGTTTTAAAAAAAAAGACAACACAATACACAGAGAAGTTGATTACACCGCTAAAATACTACCAAGATGAACAATACGGAGAGCAGCGAAACAGGAACAAAAAAAGATGAGAAAACAAAAATGGGGAAGAGAAGCAGCTACATGGACGATTCATAAGACTGAACAAAAAATATAGCATAGGAAAAACACAGGGATATTGTTACGGAGAAACAGAACCGCCACTGACAACCGCACAAAAAAACGCAATCAGAACAAACTATATAAAAAACTAAGCCGGACAAGATAAGGAAAACAATAAATGTTGACGAAAAGAGAAACCACATCAAAAGTGCATGCAGAGAATTAGTGCAAAGGCAATTTATAAACATACATGACTGGAACGGAAAGGGAGTCCACTGGGAACTATGCAATAGTACAGACACACACGCACGCACGCACGCACATACACGCACACGCACACACACGTACACACACATACACGCACGCACACATACACACAAACGCGCGAGCGCGCACACACAAACACACACACATACACCGGTAACACTGGTGAAAAACGGAAAGCAGACATGGAAGTACAAATGGATAAATGCATCCAAGCAAGGAGACTGAATGTGATGATAATCAACAAAAGTGAAAAAAGTCTGACAAATTCTAGATTTTTACCGTCCCAGCAGGTCACAAGGTGGAGATTAAGGAGACAGAAAAACGAAGAAAATACACGGAACTTGCTAGGATAACTGAAGGGAATATAGAAAATGTAATACTAATAATTGCAAGTGCGCTAGGAACAATTAAGAAATATGAGTCCAAGGAAAGAATGACATAATACCACACACATCACCAATGAAAACAGTGAAAACATTAAGGACCATCTGTTCACCCATGTGCCGCTCCGCCCCCCCCCCTCGAAAATCGCCGGCCCCAATGTTTGTGCACCGTGGTTTTCTGTTCGTCTTCATCTTCTATTCTCGTACTGGCCGTGTCGTCTTGGCGATCGCCGAGGGCGAATGTTCGGGTTCACAAGAATACAAAAGAAACAAAACAACGCAGACTCACAAGAGAGAACACAAACTTCGATATATTGTGTATAAACGAGTTGTACTCTGTATGTGTGATATCATCAGCGTGGAAAAAGACCCCAAACGTTGGTTGTTTATAGCTGTCTGTCGCGGCATCATTTTCGTTCGGTTGAAGTAAGCTCATATCGGGTCTGCGCCAATCTGTAATCTTCCTCGTCCCGATCTGCTCGGATCTGCTCATTTCATCGAGCCGCAAAAAAAAACAAACAACTGCCGTCAAACTGTCGCAAACAACTCTTACATAATATTATAACTTCGACCGGAAATACTAAACGCCTGGTCTTTGCTCCAAAATGACTGATAAGCGGAAAATGACTCGACCTCTCAGCAACTCCCAACTGACTACCCAGAAATTGACCATCAACTCTAAGGCGTCCTTCTGTGTAGAGTGTTGAAAGAGATTCCGGCGCCCTATCTTCTTTTTAATTATCTCACTTCTTATAACTTTTGCTTTTTCCAGTGTCTTGGCTCGGGGGTTGGGACAGTCTATAATTTCACACATCTTCCTGGGCGGAAACCAACCTACATAGCCAGGTGACACCGATCAATTTCATGTACGTATATATATATATATATAAATATATATATATAATTTTTTATTAAGGTTCGATCCTTGTCCAAGTTAGCCATGCTGATGACGGCTGTGAGACAGAAACACGTGTCCATAGATTACTTATATGTACGTATAAAATGAATAAAAAATATGTATTAACGAAAAATACGTCCTATAAAGTTAAGAGAGACGAATAATGCAATCCTCTGCATTTTAATCACTTAGGAAGTGAGACAATCCAAGTAGTAGTAAAGAAAACGCAACAAACGCTGCAATCACCAATAAAAACAATTACATAAAAGTACCTTATATATATATATATATACATATATATATACATATATATATATACATATATATACATATATATATACATATACATATATATACATATATATATACATATACATATATATATACATATACATATATATATACATATACATATATATATATATATATATATATAAATTACATAAACAATATTATAGCCTTGCGTCAATCAACCAACGTTTCAATGTGTATTACCGCATCTTATCAAAGGCAGAGCTAAAATAAATATTTTGATGTAGTGCTCTACTTTGTATTAAGCACCATTGAAAAACTTGGTTTTATGTTCACTTTATTAACACATTTGAACTTGATCAATATATATATATATATATATATATATATATATATATATATATATATATATATATGGGAAGAGAAGGATGAAGGTAATCCGACGTGATGGGAAAATGAAAAAGGAAAACCAAAAAAATGGATGTTTTTTATGTGTACATCAACGTTTCGTCTTTATTTATAAGACTTCATCAGGATGATAATATAGAGAAAAAATGTCATGCAAGTACAGATACATGTAGGGTAGACATATTGGGAGGAAAAATAAAATAAAATAATGGCCACTACTGGGTGGACGTCCGTACTTGTTGGAGAATAAAAATGAATGTTGAAGAAAATGAATGGGGAAAAAATGGAAGGATGGGGTGAGCAAGGACTACTGTGGCTGGTGGTAAGAGAAATATATATATGTGTGTATATATATATATATATATATATATATATATATATATATATATATATAAATATTTACACAGTATATACAAATAAATATACATTGATCTTTATTTTATATATATATATATATATATATATATATATTGTGTGTATTTAGGCAGCATTTTTTCATTAAGGCATGTGTTATTGAAGACGACAGAAATCTTCTGTTTAGTGATTCCTTTTTTTATTTTATAAAATACATTTTATAAAATATATTTTATAAATATATATATATATATATATACAGTGTATACAAATAAATACACATTGATCTTTATTATAGAGTGGAGAAGAGTTGGTAACGGTTACGCGTATGAATAATTACATTTGAAAATCCTTAGAATGAATACTAATCTGTGGTCGTCTATGACGAAACAAACATTTTTGACAAATAAATGTCCAGCGAGTACGCATGCGTGTAATAATCTTGATCAACAAAGAATTCTTAGAATAAAAATGGAAACTGTCAAATTGTGGATGGCGGGAAGGAAGTGCGTCGTCGTTTCTGTTGGCCTTCGAGATAAACAACGGCGAAGGAATTCGTCTTCTGTTTAACGAAGGAACCGAACTTGCCTTCAGACATGTTTTTGTTTTTTCCATCTCAAAGAGCATATTTTTTTACAAAACAGACATAAACATGTCGGTAAAAAGTTTTAATTGGAAGAGTGACCCCCCCCCCCTTCTTGAATGTATGAATAGTTTTTTTTGTCACTCGAGTCTCGGCTCTTGTTTAAAGTTTTAGAGTTGAGTTTTTCGTATGAACGTAAAACTTTTACAAATTTGAATCGAGTTGTTTGGACTGTACAATAATATACCACAGACTGTTCACGTCTATTCATCTATCTTTTTTGCAACATCTACGAGGTCTGTCTGAAACGTATCCGACCTTAGGCCAGAAAAAATATTTCAAATACGTGACGGGGTTGGGACCCTAATCTCCTTCAAAGTAGGCCCCTTGTGCTTGCGCACACTTAGGCCACCGATCCATCCACTGCCGGAAACATCTCAGGAAGTCTTCTTTTGGAATGGTGTTCATCTCCGCTGTCGCGTTCTGCATTATCTCTTTTTTCGCACCCTCTCAACAACAGCTGCCAGAACGCTGGTCACTCTCCGCTGATGTGCGGCCATTTTTGAATCGGTTGAACCACTCCTTAATTTGTGTTACACCCATCGCATCTTCTCCAAACACCTGCTGAATCAAACCCGACGGCGGAGATGATCACCATTCCAAAACCTCGTCACGTATTTGAAATATTTTTTCTGGCCTAAGGTCGGTTACATTTTAGACAGGCCTCGTATTTATAATTCATAATAAAGGCATTAACAGAAGAGCACATATATCTACCCTTTTAAAAAGTAAAGTATTTATAATTCATAGTAAAGGCATTAACAGAAGAGCACACACAGGGTGATTCATAAGTCACTTAGCTACTTATTTTTGAAATTCTAAAGTTAAAAAATAGAGTAATACAAAACAGAAAGTTTATTCAACAAATTCATTTATGGGAGTTTAAAAGTACAGATAATTTTCAAAATTTCCACCTTCGTTCTGCATGCATAGCTCCATTCTTTTTTGCAAGGAATTTACGACTCTTTGTAGCATATTTGATTGATTAATTTTAACAAACTCGGCAGTGATTTTTGATTTGAGGTCGTCATTGCTTTTCAACAAGTGTGGAAGATTCATCAAATTTGGCCATATGAATAACAATAAAAACCCGCTCTTCAATTGTAAATGACATACTGCCTGAAAATAAAAAAGCACATATGATGATTTACACAAATTTAAACAAATAAAAAAATATATATAGAAACAAATATATAAACGAACAAATTTAAAATAACAAATAGCAGTAATTAGAGAGTAAGATAACATTGATCAAAAGTTCATAGTATGTTTGTGCTTCATATGGTAATCATTTTAAATAGCTAAGTGACTTATGAATCACCCTGTATATCTACCTATTTAAAAAGTAAAGTATTTATAATTCATAATAAAGGCATTAACAGAAGAGCACATATATCTACATATTTAAAAAAATCTATTCATCTATTTTTATCAGATTCGGCATTAATACAAGTTTCAGGCAACCCTGCAATTTTAATGTAGTTTTTTTTGTGTCACCGAAAGAAAGTTCAGTTCTTGCATGACATAAAATAAGAAAATCAAAGATAAGTGCAGGAAGTGGAATTGGAATGACAGCTTTTAAAGAAAAGGAACAACAACCGTGTATTAATTAAACAAGTTTACTTATACAAGTAATACAAATAATATACATAACAGTGGGTGTAAATAGTCAAAGGTAAATATACGTAAAAGGGGTTTAGGACCTTTTGCTTTCTCGGAACTTATTTTAGTTGAAAAAAATTCTTTTAACATGTATCACACTTCAGCCACCCTTGCCGCAAGGTTGTTTGCTCTTCCGTCGTAAATAGGGACACTTTGCGACAGCCATCTAGGGATTGTGTCGTAAAAAAGTCAACCGTTACCCACTGTCAACCGAAGTAATGGAAATGAAAAACAAAAGCCTAAAAGTTTGAAGTTACATAGGCTTTGTCACATAACCCCTTAAATATAAGTGATTGGGGTTATCTTACAGGAGACAAGGGACCACAACCATGCTGACCAATCTACGCGTGTCTTATAAATTTCAACTTGAACTGAAATAAGACAAAATGAGTTTATTGCATGATTTTGTAAATATAAGGTAATGAAATGTGTGATGGCGACAAGGAATTTTGTCGTTCAAGCTCGTGCATGTATCTAAACGTCTAAGTGGGATGTTGAAGTGTGATACAGTTGGAATGACAAGTCGTACGAGACAAAGTATGCAACACTTATAGGTTTTCCGAGGTTCTGTTGTGCCCAGCAGCAATCTTTTTCGGACCCATGTTGACATCGGCACTCGATCAATTTAATTTTCTTTTCAAAATAAATGTTTGAATATTTGCATAAACTATGAAGTGAATTAAAAAAAATTGAATGATTTTCAGTAAATGACAATTATTCTTTGGATCCTAAGTTTTCAGAAATTTATACGCGTTTTTATTACATAAAAATAAAAAAATGTCAGTAGATAAATTTCAGTTTAAAAAATTGAACAACAGCAACAACAACAACAACAACAGCAGCAACAGCAACAGCAACAGCAACAGCAGCAGCAGCAGCAGCAGCAACAACAACAACAACAGCAACAACAACAGCAACAACAGCAACAGCAACAGCAACAGAAACAACAACAGCAACACCACCAACAACAGCAGCAACAACAGCAACAGCAACAGCAACAGCAACAGCAACAACAACAGCAACAACAACAGCAACAACAACAGCAACAACAACAACAACATCAACAACAGCAGCAACAACAACAACAACAAAAACAACATTGTGCGAAAATTAAAAATGTATTAAAACCGTAACATTATTTAACAAGATGGATTTTTTTCTTCAAAATATGAGATTTGTGACACACTTATCTAAAGAGAGGATTCACTGAAATTTCTATAGCAAAGGGAAGATGTATCTAGGTATCAAATGGTTGAAGTGAAAGACGTGCAATACTTTATCGGCGCAGTTTTGAAATAAAATGCCGAGTTAAACTCTTATAAAAGCAGGAGAGAATTGGAGCGAGCACTGATGTGTCGCCTTCAATTTTTCACATGCTACGCGCAGGACGTGAGACTTGCAACGCTTACAAAGAGGTGATTGGCGTTTTATCAGTTTTTCTGGCGCCAACTCTACCATCTGCAGCAGTCTATTAACTAAAAAGGTTTTCCCGCTTCGTAAAAGATGGAGAAAATATGTATGACATAAAAGAGCAGACGGTGTTTATTGGTAACAGATAAAAATCAGCATTAAAGCCATCACTTACAACGAGACTGAGGTTCATAAAACGACTTACAAGATTAAAAACATAGTCGCATTTTAGATGTGCATTGCTATTGTCGGTTCGGAATAGTCAAGAGTTATTTCCCTTGAAACAAATTCAAGCTATCTTCTCTTAATCATTACTGAACAACAACATAACCCTACCCCCCCCCCCAAAAAAAAAACGAGGGTTTTACTCTCCTGGCGTTGAAGCTGACCGGTTTAGCGCTCAATCTTAAAATAGTTTCAACGACTCTGACGCGTTTCTTGTCAGACGTCCTATTCAAGTTCGAACATTTTTTTCTACACAGGCGTCACCACTTATCGAGGCACAAAGGCCACTCGAGGATAAGGGTTAAATGGAACTCTTCAGCCACAGGAGGAAGAGACCCGACAGCCTAGCAAAAATATACGACCGTAGGGAGGATATTTTTGCTAGTCTACTTATTCACTTTAACCACTTCTTTACCTATTTCATTCAATTTTCGCGTTACACGATGAAAATGCTATTTTATACTTATTTATGACATACCGCCGACCAAACTTCATTTAATAATAATAATAAATAATAAAAATATATAATAATAATAATAAATAAAAAATATGATAATAATAATAATAATAATAATAATAAATAATAAAAATAGAATAATAATAATAATAATAAATAATAAAATAATAATAATAATAAATAATAAAAAAATAGAATAATAATAATAAATAATAAAAAAATATAATAATAATAATAATAAATAATAAAAAAATAGAATAATAACAATAAATAATAAAAAATAGAATAATAATAATAAATAATAAAAAAATAGAATCTTTCTGATAACAACAAAAAAGAACAATAAAAGATCACGCACTAAAAACAAAACAAAAACGAAATTTAAAAAGGTCTTTCACTCTATTTTTGCTCGAAGGAAACATAAATAATTTCTCTGTTGAGAGATGAAAACTTTTCTCCGAGTTTCGCTGCTCACATCGATAATGACGCAAATTACGTTATTTGATAAAGACTATCAAATTAAACTTCGCCGCCATTTTTTTTAAAATCCTGATTTTGAAAATCAGTAATTACTTCCTCAAAAATTCTAATCAAAAACAAGGGAAAAGAGGAAATAAAACAAGGAATAATTCCGAATTAAACGTCCATGAAAACTAATCAAGTTAAACGAATTAAATGAATATACGAGTCGTGTATAAAAGTGAGTGTCAAAGTTTGATGTGTATTTATCAAGGCGGAAATGGAAAATGAACGAGACTTCGTATTATTTGGATTATTCGGACTACTATTCTCATCTGAAAATGTTTGTGTTGAACGCGCAAATTTCGAACTGAACCTTTATTTAATCCATAAGGTGAGATTGTTCTTGTCCCGTCAACCGTGACGGAGTAGAGATGCGACATAATTTTTAATTTTATTCTTAGATAGTACCGCCTGTAGTGAGGATTGAACCTTCAACCGCCAGAAGACTGACACTAAGAACTGATTGTTACTCAACATCTTTATCCGTTGTACTACGTGTCTATGTGGAGAATTCTAGTTTGAATTTTGTGAGATTTGAACCTAATCTTGTCTTAGATGTGTGGTATTATTACTTCTGTCAAGAGAAAACGAGAGTATTTATTTACCTCCTCCCCAGGAGGTTAGGCACAAGGCCAGATGTGACCCAAGGTCGGGTCCGGAAAGTGGGGTTTGAAAAGCCAGCACCCGAGAAAGTGAGCACTCTGGCCATTAAAAATTGCCTGGGCAGCCTCGTCGGCATTCCCCGGTAGGGCGCCTCAGGCAGTAAGCAATAAACTTACTCCTCCCCAAAGAGGGGAGGCGAAGCCTGGGAGGGTGGACCTCCTAGAACTGCACATGACAGACCCATAGACAGGCGTAAATCAAGCCTCGAAGGTCAAGCCAATACCAGTCTATGGGGTGCAGTATCCATCGGAACAGATACTACACTTTGATCTTAGCCAAAAGGCCAAGAGAGAAAAAAAAAAGAGAGTAGCCCTTATTGTTTTTCTCTAATTTTTGTCGTGCGTCCGACGGAAACACATTTTTCTTAAAGTTGTACTTGTTTTAGTTTATCGTTTGCACAAACACGACAGTTTGTAGCACTACGCGGTTCAGAAAAAAGAGAAAGACCTTATCAGCTTATCCGCTACGTTGGACCAATTCTTTGAAACCAGCAGATTATCTGGACGCCGGCTACTCACGTAAAAAGATAGAGTCTTGTATGGATGACACGTAGCAGCAGTAGGTGTGGCAGTGATGCTGATCTCTTTTCTTTTCTTTTTCTTTTTGTTGAAACGTCTTCTTCCTTTTTATAATAGCGCTCGTAAAAGATATTAATAACGACGGCGCAAAATCACTTAGGGTTAAACAATTCTTTTTCTTTTATATTATACAGTAAACATGCATCATACCCTGTGAGTTTTCCCCCAACCCATCCCTCCTTATAGGGGAGGGAGTATTGTTCCAAAGGTGTCAGCTTTCCTTCGCGGTTCCAAAAAAACAAAAAACAAAAAAACAAAAGGAAGACCTTATCAGCTTATCCGCTACGTATTACTGGAGACTTCTTGTCTGTGACTCAACTTTCTGAACACGTAGCTTTAATTCTAATTTTAACTACTAATTGACTTTTTCGATCTTCTACGTCATCTAATCTTATGTAGAAAATTCTATTTGTAACAAAATTTAACACACCAACATCCAATACTGCTACAATTTTCTCCTGTCTTAGTTCTACACAAGGCAGTTTATCTAATAATAAAAACGCGAGAGTAGCTGGGGTAGGTGGTTAAGATACTAATTGTGACGAAAACGTTCGAAGTTATGTTTGGAATTTGACGAAGAATGCATTGATGGAATTCGAATACAATATTGTGAGTTGTGGATCGATTTGAAAATAAACAAAAGTCGATGATTAAATGGAAATGGCTCCAGACAAGGCATGAAGCCACTTGATGTAGGGAGCTAAAAATACTACTTGGTCAAAAACTAGCCAATAATAAATGTTAGATAGATAGATTCCGAGCCAGAAAACAGCAATTCTTTCCCCTTTGTCAAAAATATCGCTCATGGAATGTTAGGACTAAAGTACAAAATAATGGAAGCGAGAGTTACGAGGCTGCCGAAAGTAAACCCAAAATCCACTATCAACTCTCCTCATTTGTCGGTTAGTTAAGGTATTCACAGAAAACAAACAATTGGATAGATACCAGCTGGAGATTCAGAAAAAAGCAGAGCAGACTTGTCAGAAGCACTTGAACTCACTAGGAGTGATCGGAGTTACCACGGTAGAAAAAATAGAAGAGCGTGAGAACAGATTGCAACATCAAATAAAGTAAGCGATGAAAATTCCTTTTATGTTTTTCAAGTCTTCAAATGCGAGTCGATTTCCTCCACAGAAAAAAAACAAGTAAATGTTTATTTTTTGTCTTATGTAATGTGGACTACTCAATGAAGATGTTGACTACGTGACACATAATTATTAAAAAAACACAAAAACGTAATGCTTAACTAGTTGTGGAACTTTACATACTTTCACACGCGACCCTCAGCAAAGAATTGAGAGGCAAAGGATTAGGGTTAGGGTTAGGGTTAAACTTTCACACGTGACCCACAGCAAAAAATTGAGAGACAAACGGTTAGGGTTAGGGTTAAGGTTTGACATTCACACGTGACCTTCAGCAAGAAATGTAGAGGCAAAAGATTATGGTTATGGTTAGGGTCAGACTTTCACACGTGACCCTTAGCAAAAAATTGATAGGCAAAAGGGTTAGGGGTAGGGTTAGGGTAAAGGTTAGATATTCACACGTGACTCTCAGCAAAAAATTTGAGAGGCAAAGGGTTAGGGTTAGACTTTCACGCGTGACTATCAGGAAAAAAATTACAGACAAGGAGGTTTATTGCATCATACTTAATTAATACATTTCTTTGTCGATTGTCTTTTACGAAACACTTGTAAAGTGTCTTCAAACAAATGTAACAAAGCAGGTACTAATAAAATGATAGGTTTAGATTTCAGTTTGTATGATGTAAAATCAAATAAAAACTATGTTTTTTTTGTAGGGAAAAGATTTAATTACCTTTTCTATTAAGTCAAAACTTTTAAGTCAACATTTTAAGTCAAAACTTTTAAGTCAACATTTTAAGTCAAAACTTTTAAGTCAACATTTTAAGTCAAAACTTTTAAGTCAAAATTTTAAGTCAAAACTTTTAAGTCAACATTTTAATTCAAAACTTTTAAGTCAACATTTTAATTCAAAACTTTTAAGTCAACATTTTAATTCAAAACTTTTAAGTCAACATTTTAATTCAAAACTTTTAAGTCAACATTTTAAGTCAAAACTTTTAAGTCAACATTTTAATTCAAAACTTTTAAGTCAACATTTTAAGTCAATACTTTTAAGTCAACATTTTAAGTCAAAACTTTTAAGTCAACATTTTAAGTCAAAACTTTTAAGTCAACATTTTAATTCAAGACTTTTAAGTCAACATTTTAATTCAAAACTTTTAAGTCAACATTTTAAGTCAAAACTTTTAAGTCAACATTTTAAGTCAAAACTTTTAAGTCAACATTTTAAGTCAAAACTGATTTATCCGCAGTTGAAGATTTTTTTTTAGTTTTCTTTCGTGTTTTGCTGATTAACGTACGCGAGAAAAAAATGGAGATTCGCAATTAGACGATGCTCGTTGGGAAACCGTATTCGAAAGAATAACGTTCAAAAGTTACACTCTGATAATTATAGTTTCAAGCGAAACCTTAATAGTTAAAACGTGTAATATTCTATGATGTGTTTCTCTCTATTCATGGAAGAGAATTTAAATGGCCGAGTATATAAGAGTTTATTGTTACTGCCCTCACTTAAAAATCCACGTTTCAGATAGACGGGTCAATATACTGATTGACCTTTTAAAATGGCAAAATTGTGTTTTTTGGTGGCTTTGTGCTCGGTTGGGTCTAGTCTATAACATACTAAAATTTGGACAAGATCCGAGTATGGGATAGTGTCAAATTTCGAATATCACATTTTTGGGGTTTTCAAGTCATTTTCCATTTACATGTGAAGCACAAACTCGGTCAGTTTTCATGATAAATCAATAAATCTTGGATTTTTACCCAAGTTTTCAGTGTTAGTCTTTTACATAAAAGGGTTACCAGTGATGCCAAATCAACTCTCATACCATATCTACGGGTACCCTACTCCTAAACCCCTTATTGCTCCCACAGTGGTACCCTTACCCCTAAACCCCTTATTGCACCCGTACAAGTTCACAAACAGGCATATGGTAGGGTTGCCAGACTATAATAAATGTTTGAGGCCAAATTTTTCGGGGGAATCGGCCCCAAAAAGCCAAATTGAAAACTGAAGCTACACTTTAAGGAAAAAAAGGGCCAAATAAAGGCCAAATTAAAAATGATATATTATAAAGAAAAATTGACTATATTGAAGTTGCTAACTTCCAAATGTTTGCATATTTTGTCTCTATTAGTTTTGCATTGTTTTCTTAGCGGTGATGAAGCAAACACGTTCTCTATGAAACCGAAAAATATGCTTGGGAGGGGGGGGTAATAAATAAACTCAAAAAAACATTCTACAGTTTACATATTTTTTGTTTAAATTGTACCAGAGGACCTTAAAGAATAATTTGAATATTTTAGTATTGAATATTAAGGTAAAGTTGGTAAATTTGCAGATTAGACGCCCCCCCCCCAAAAAAAAAAAATTAGAGTTTACTTTTCTTGAGGCGATGAAGTGTGAATACCTTGAAAAACTTTGGGAATAACGATTATTTTAGAATTTAGAGTGGTGGAACAGTTTTGCATATAAATTTAACATAAACTGATCACCCACTTTCGAGCCATTGTCAAAAACAGGGAATGAAAGAGGGTAGGTTATACACGCTAGTACCTTTTTCAATGGTCTGATTTGACTAAATTTGACATTTTTTAGCAGTATGGACTTAAAAATTTTTTTATTTTGCCTTTTGTCGATTATTTTACATAAATATCTATTTGATAGTTAGTAATTATTAAAAAAAAAGTTATACTTAAATAATTTTTTACTTAAAATAATTTTTATTCACATAATTATTTACGTTTTAAATACTTTTTAGTTTCGTTTTTAAACTTATAATTTATTGTTTATAAATTCGTTTTAGTTTTTTCTTATTTTTTATTTAAAAAATATTCAATTAATAGTAAATGAAAAAAAAAATGTGTGTGTGTGTTTGTACCTATGTGTATGTATGTGAATGTATATATATGTATATGTATATATATGTATGTGTATGTATATATATATGTATGTGTATGTATATATATATGTATGTGTATGTATATATATATGTATGTGTATGTGTATATATATTATGTATGTGTATGCATATATATGTATGCATATATGTATGTATGTATATGTATGTATATATATATATATATGCATGTGTATGTATATATATGTATGTGTGTATATGTGTATGTATGTGTACGTATATGTATATATATATGTATGCATATATGTATGTATGTGTATGTTTATATGTATACATATATATATATATATATGGATGTGTATGTATATATATGTATGCATATATCTGTGTATATATATATATATACATATATATATGTATGTGTATGTACATATATGAATGCACATATATATATATATATATATATATATATATATATGTATATGTGTACGCATGTGTATATAAATATGTATATATATGTGTTTATGTATATATATATGTGTACGTATATGTATATACATATATACACATACGTACACACATGACTTTTGAAATTTTTCATAAATTGAAAATTGATTAAATTAATTTCAAAGCATTAAGTTTAAAGAATTACAAACATTAATTATTTCAGAAGAGATATACTTAGTGACCGGGTTAGCTGACTGGACAGGGCCTAGGCACCAGAAATAAAAAAAGTTGTCCCTGAGGGTTTAATACTTAACTATGAAGTCTCTGAGAGGTGCCATATAGCAAGTAAATGTCAACACAAATTTGAACATTTCAAGAGGTCTGATAAACATAAGTGAACTCTAGAATATTCACCTTTTTTATCATAGTTTACAAAAACAAGTCAATCTGTGTGTTAGAACAGGGGCGAGCAACCCCTGGCCCGCGAAGGATTAGCGTCTTGCCCGCCACCCTGCTAGGGTTTATTATTGCAATCCGGCCCGCGGACCTCCCTGTAAAACTCATATCATTTTGTGACATAGACGTAAAAGTAGGTTTCAACTAAGATTTACAGTGGAATAAAAATGTATAAATATCAGCGACCGATGATGCATTTATATTTCATTTTTCTTTAACTATTAAGAGATAAAAAAATAAAAAGAGAAAGAGAGAGGCAAATAGGAAACGAGAGACGAGGAAAGGGCATAAAACAGATAACTAATGTGAGGTGTGTCAAAACGAATGCTGGATAAACTTGCTACTTCGCCCGGCGCCTTTTATAACATCACATACAGAAGTCTCTTGAGAAAAAATATCAGATTTGTCGAGTGTTCAATGCAATTTATTCATGTAAACAAAATATAGTAATTCTGAGATTTCGTTTTTCACTCCGGCCCGCGATCTCCTTCCAAAAGTCTCATCTGGCCCTCACTCTGAAAAGGTTGCCCGCCCCTGCCTTAGAACAAGATAACTATTTGCTTTTTTCCCCTTAAATGACAAATGTTCACATATATTTATGTCAATTCTGAGCCCTGGAGCTATTTTTCTCATGCAAATCCATGAATCGAAAAAGAAAAGCCCAAAATTAAAAAAAAGCCTACAAGTTTTTAAATACAAACTGCTTTAAAGTTACTGAACGTTTTCTTGAATAATAACTATCAAGTTACTATTTATATAAAATAATCGGAAAAAGACCAAAACTAAGGATAAATGAAAAAAAAAGCCAAACAGAATTTTCGAATGCCAAACTGCTTTTAAAAAGGCTAAATTCGCGAAATTTGGCCATAAAAAGGCCAATCTGGCAACCCTGGCATATGGGTGATTACCTTTATATGGGTACTATTTGTGAATTAGTACTTTCTTCCATTAATCGGGCCCCTTTACCTCCGTATACGAATGGAATTGTTCTGAGAAAACAAACGAAAAATCCCTAGAGACCGCGTTTTACTCCACCCAAAACAGCCCTAAAACTTCCTTCACAAACAATTCACTACCCCCCCCCCGCCTAAAGTACTATTCGCTTGGGTTTTGCATAAAACAACTACTTTTTCAAGTAGACGTACTTTGGCAGTATATTTACCCGTCCAAAAACTAACTTTGACCTTCTTTAAATTTGACAGCAATCTCATTAATACTTATCCTCGAATAGATTTTGACCTTTGGTAAATAATGACTCATTAGTATAAAAATGTAATATCACATTTTATTAAATTATAAAGCTTAATCCTAAACCTAAAACTAATCCTAACCCTTAATTATTAAGCTTAACGCTAACCCTGACCCAAATCCTAAATTACAATGCTTAACCCTAACCCAAACCCTAATCCTAAATAATAAAGCTTAACCCTAACCCTAACCCTAAATTATAAAGCTCAACCCTAACCATAAACCTAACCCTTAATTATAAACCCTAACCCTAACCCTAATCCTAAATTATAAAGCTTAACCCTAACCAAAACCCTAATACTGACCAACCAACCAACCAACCAACCAACCAATCAACCAAGCCGATTTCATTTGATCTCGTTTTTTAAATTTTTATCTATCTATCTATCTATCTATCTATCTATCTATCTATCTATCTATCTATCTATCTATCTATCTATCTACATTGCCCATTCTCATTTCCAATCAAGAAAACGTTTGAACTATCTCATCAATCTTGATGCGCAGTGCACAACACTTCCGGTGTTTCATTTGCTCGTGTTTTTCTGCTGATTTTGGTACCTTTTCCGACTGCCAATTCCACGTGTTTATTCCAATTTGGTCAGCTCGATTGAAATACACTCAGCCTACAATTTGGATTCCATATTTTCATTCTTTTCTCTTTTCTTTTGTCCCCTTTTTTCCCTTCATTCTTTTCTTCCTTTCTTTTCTCCCAACTTTCCCTTTTCTTCTTTTCATTTTTTAAAAATTCTTTTTCACTTCTTTCCATTTCCGTTTATTCCTTCCTACTTTTATTTCGGCGCCATATGCTCGGGTTTTTTTTTCCTGCCGATTCTTTTGTACGTTTTGCCGACTGTCAATTCCACGCGTTTCTTCAAATCTGGAACGAAATCTTTCAATGTCGATTGAAGCACACTCAGCGAACACCTTGGATTCCACGTTTTTGTTATTTCCTTTCTTGTTCCCCTTTTCGATCGCCCCTTTCTTCCCTTCTTTTATTTCGTCTTCCTGTAAAATTCTTCATTCCATCTCTTTAACCTTTTTTTTATTTTATTTTATTTTATTTTCCATTCTTTCTTATTTTCGTCTCTTTACTTTCCGTTTTTCTTTTATTTAATTCTTCTTTTTTCTCCTGATTTCTTCACTGTTAGACCTTGTTGTTGTTGTTGTTGTTCTTCTTCTTCTTCTTCTTCTTCATCATCATCATCATCATCATCATCATCATCATCATCATCATCATCATCATCATCTATTTTCTTCTTCTTCTTCATCATCATCTTCTTCTTCATCATCATCATCATCTTCTATTTCTTTTTCTTCTTATTTTCATCATCATCATCATCATCATCATCATCATCATCATCATCATCATCATCATCATCTATTTTCTTCTTCTTCTTCATCATCATCTTCTTCTTCATAATCATCATCTTCTATTTCTTTTTCTTCTTCTTCTTCATCATCATCATCATCATCATCATCATCATCATCATCATCATCATCATCATCTTCTTCTTCTTCTTCTTCTTCTTCTTCTTCTTCTTCTTCTTCTTCTTCTTCTTCTTCTTCTCTTAATCATGTCCATTCGTCGAACCTTGCTTTTTCATCTTCTTTTATTCTTCCCTTTCGACCCAACTTTTACTCCGTTCTTTCATTCCAAGCGGACGATCATGTCACAGATTTCCTCGCTCCCAATTCATTTTATGTAAGAGAGTTATTGACTTCCTGATAGGATTTGAAATATAAATCAATCATTCGATCATTCTATCGCACAGGATTTAACCGCCAATGCATTCTTTTGCGCGGGATTTCTGTCCATCAATCCGACCCTCATTCGTGGAAAAAAAAAAGATGCATCGGTTATGTGTTTTAACGCGGGAATCTGATTCTTCGAGCAATGTTACGCGCAAATTCATTGGGAAAGCAGCACACGTAATCACGTACCCATGTTAATGTTGTTATTGGCCTTTTTGTTGCATCTTAAGCCAATGGACACAATCTGTAGGATTCCCGCGCAATGAGGAGTATAAAGGGAATAAAGAGTTGCGCGATCTCAAACCGCGTTTCTCTGAATATGGCATTGATTATGTTCAGCAGCAAAAGAAATCTAATGTAAGCAATGCTGGGATAAGCGGAGAAGAATGGGTGTTATTTCGGAGTTTTTGTTCTCACAGACAAATTTCCTTAAAAAAATAGAGAATCTAGTCTACAATCTCACAAATAAATAGATGGAGGAGAGATGCATTCATAACGTGGTATATGGTCACCCATCTAAGTAGTGACCAGGTCCAGTTTTGCTTAACTTTGGTAATCTAACGATAACTGACGTTTCATCAAGATTTAATTATAGCAACGTACACATTAGCATACACACACACTAAATCTCTCACAATCAGCCACTCACATGTGAATACACATGTAAACACATTTAAACTCACATTCACACGCACACACGCACGCACTTCCCCACAGGCCCACACATACACATACTCATGTAACACGCGGAGATTCATTCACCCACACACACATATGTACACACTTTCACTCACCCGACTCACTTATGCACCTAGTATACACATTCACCTACACTTACAAACGCACAGGCCGACACATTCACGCACACTTACACCCACACACATGCCCACAAACACATTCACAGACATTTACACTAACCTACACACGTACGCAATCATGTTCACTCATTATTACACTTACACACGCAGTCAGAAATTATACACACGCATATAAATAGGTATACGCACCTACCAACTTTTATACTCGGTCACACGCATCCACACACATACGCACGCATATTCACATATACTCAAACTCATTTGAATGCATACATACACATCACGCACACTTATACTGACGCTTGCACACATATTCATACGCATTGACCATCACGCACACACATACACATGCACACTTTACTATTCATACTCATTGACAATCACGCACACACATACACATGTAAACTTTAATATTCATACTAATTGACCATCACGCACACACATACACATGTACACTTTAATATTCATACTCATTGACAATCACGCACACACATACACATGTACACTTTAGTATTCATACACATTGACCATCACGCACACACATACACATGTACACTTTAATATTCATACTCATTGACAATCACGCACACACATACACATGTACACTTTAATATTCATACTCATTGACCATCACGCACACACATACACATGTACGCTTTAATATTCATACTCATTGACCATCACGCACACACATACACATGTACACTTTAATAGTCATACTCATTGACCATCACGCACACACATACACATGTACACTTTAGTATTCATACTCATTGACCATCACGCACACACATACACATGTACACTTTAATATTCATACTAATCGACCATCACGCACACACATACACATGTACACTTTAATAGTCATACTCATTGACCATCACGCACACACATACACATGTGAACTTTAATATTCATACTCATTGACCATCACGCACACACATACACATGTACACTTTAATATTCATACTCATTGACCATCACGCACACACATACACATGTGAACTTTAATAGTCATACTCATTGACCATCACGCACACACATACACATGTGAACTTTAATATTCATACTCATTGACCATCACGCACACACATACACATGTACACTTTAATATACATACTCATTGACCATCACGCACACACATACACATGTACACTTTAATAGTCATACTCATTGACCATCACGCACACACATACACATGTACACTTTAATATTCATACTCATTGATCATCACGCACACACATACACATGTACACTTTAGTATTCATACTCATTGATCATCACGCACACACATACACATGTACACTTTAATATTCATACTCATTGACCATCACGCACACACATACACATGTACACTTTAATATACATACTCATTGACCATCACGCACACACATACACATGTACACTTTAATAGTTATACTCATTGACCATCACGCACACACATACACATGTACACTTTAATATTCATACTCATTGATCATCACGCACACACATACACATGTACACTTTAGTATTCATACTCATTGATCATCACGCGCACACATACACATGTACACTTTAATATTCATACTCATTGACCATCACGCACACACATACACATGTACACTTTAGTATTCCTACACATTGACCATCACGCACACACATACACATGTACACTTTAATATTCATACTCATTGACCATCACGCAAACACATACACATGTACACTTTAGTATTCATACTCATTGGCCATCACGCACACACATACACATGTACACTTTAGTATTCATACTCATTGATCATCACGCACACACATACACATGTACACTTTAATATTCATACACATTGATCATCACGCACACACATACACATGTACACTTTAATATTCATACTCATTGACCATCACGCACACACATACACATGTACACTTTAGTATTCATACTCATTGATCATCACGCACACACATACACATGTACACTTTAGTATTCATACTCATTGATCATCACGCACACACACACATGTACACTTTAATATTCATACTCATTGACAATCACGCACACACATACACATGTACACTTTAATATTCACACACATTGATTATCACGCACACACATACACATGTACACTTTAGTATTCATACTCATTGACAATCACGCACACACATACACATGTACACTTTAATATTCATACTCATTGACCATCACGCACACACATACACATGTACACTTTAGTATTCATACACATTGACCATCACGCACACACATACACATGTACACTTTAGTATACATACTCATTGACCATCACGCACACACATACACATGTACACTTTAGTATTCATACACATTGACCATCACGCACACACATACACATGTACACTTTAGTATACATACTCATTGACCATCACGCACACACATACACATGCACACTTTAATATTCATACTCATTGACAATCACGCACACACATACACATGTACACTTTAATATTCACACACATTGATCATCACGCACACACATACACATGTACACTTTAGTATTCATACTCATTGATCATCACGCACACACACACATGTACACTTTAATATTCATACTCATTGACAATCACGCACACACATACACATGTACACTTTAATATTCACACACATTGATCATCACGCACACACATACACATGTACACTTTAGTATTCATACTCATTGACCATCACGCACACACATACACGTGTACACTTTAGTATTCATACACATTGACCATCACGCACACACATACACATGTACACTTTAGTATACATATTCATTGACCATCACGCACACACATATACATGTACACTTTAGTATTCATACACATTGACCATCACGCACACACATACACATGTACACTTTAGTATACATACTCATTGACCATCACGCACACACATACACATGCACACTTTAATATTCATACTCATTGACAATCACGCACACACATACACATGTACACTTTAATATTCACACACATTGATCATCACGCACACACATACACATGTACACTTTAGTATTCATACTCATTGATCATCACGCACACACACACATGTACACTTTAATATTCATACTCATTGACAATCACGCACACACATACACATGTACACTTTAATATTCACACACATTGATCATCACGCACACACATACACATGTACACTTAAGTATTCATACTCATTGACAATCACGCACACACATACACATGTACACTTTAATATTCATACTCATTGACCATCACGCACACACATACACATGTACACTTTAGTATTCATACACATTGACCATCACGCACACACATACACATGTACACTTTAGTATACATACTCATTGACCATCACGCACACACATACACATGTACACTTTAGTATTCATACACATTGACCATCACGCACACACATACACATGTACACTTTAGTATACATACTCATTGACCATCACGCACACACATACACATGCACACTTTAATATTCATACTCATTGACAATCACGCACACACATACACATGTACACTTTAATATTCATACTCATTGATCATCACGCACACACATACACATGTACACTTTAGTATTCATACTCATTGATCATCACGCACACACATACACATGTACACTTTAATAGTCATACTCATTGACCATCACGCACACACATACACATGTACACTTTAATATTCATACTCATTGACCATCACGCACACACATACACATGTACACTTTAATATTCATACTCATTGACCATCACGCACACACATACACATGTACACTTTAATATTCACACACATTGATCATCACGCACACACATACACATGTACACTTTAATATTCATACACATTGATCATCACGCACACACATACACATGTACACTTTAATATTCATACTCATTGACCATCACGCACACAATACACATGTACACTTTAGTATTCATACTCATTGACCATCACGCACACACATACACATGTACACTTTAGTATTCATACTCATTGATCATCACGCACACACATACACATGTACACTTTAATATTCATACTCATTGACCATCACGCACACACATACACATGTACACTTTAGTATTCATACTCATTGACCATCACGCACACAATACACATGTACACTTTAGTATTCATACTCATTGACCATCACGCACACACATACACATGTACACTTTAGTATTCATACTCATTGATAATCACGCACACACATACACATGTACACTTTAGTATTCATACTCATTGATCATCACGCACACACATACACATGTACACTTTAATATTCATACTCATTGACCATCACGCACACACATACACATGTACACTTTAGTATTCATACTCATTGACCATCACGCACACACATACACATGTACACTTTAGTATTCATACTCATTGATCATCACGCACACACATACACATGTACACTTTAATATTCATACTCATTGACCATCACGCACACACATACACATGTACACTTTAGTATTCATACTCATTGACCATCACGCACACAATACACATGTACACTTTAGTATTCATACTCATTGACCATCACGCACACACATACACATGTACACTTTAATATTCATACTCATTGACCATCACGCACACACATACACATGTACACATTAATATTCATACTCATTGACAATCACGCACACACATACACATGTACACTTTAGTATTCATACTCATTGACCATCACGCACACACATACACATGTACACTTTAATATTCATACTCATTGACCATCACGCACGCACATACACATGTACACTTTAATATTCATACTCATTGACCATCACGTACACACATACACATGTACACTTTAGTATTCATACTCATTGACCATCACGCACACACATACACATGTACACTTTAGTATTCATACTCATTGATCATCACGCACACACATACACATGTACACTTTAATATTCATACTCATTGACCATCACGCACACACATACACATGTACACTTTAGTATTCATACTCATTGGCCATCACGCACACACATACACATGTACACTTTAGTATTCATACTCATTGCCCATCACGCACACACGTACACATGTACACTTTAATATTCATACTCATTGACCATCACGCACACACATACACATGTACACTTTAATATTCATACTCATTGACCATCACGCACACACATACACATGTACACTTTAGTATTCATACTCATTGACCATCACGCACACACATACACATGTACACTTTAATATTCACACACATTGACCATCACGCACGCACATACACATGTACACTTTAATATTCATACTCATTGACCATCACGCACACACATACACATGTACACTTTAGTATTCATACTCATTGACCATCACGCACACACATACACATGTACACTCTAGTATTCATACTCATTGATCATCACGCACACACATACACATGTACACTTTAATATTCATACTCATTGACCATCACGCACACAGATACACATGTACACTTTAGTATTCATACTCATTGACCATCACGCACACACATACACATGTACACTTTAATATTCATACTCATTGACAATCACGCACACACATACACATGTACACTTTAATATTCATACTCATTGACCATCACGCACACACATACACATGTACACTTTAGTATTCATACACATTGACTATCACGCAAACACATACACATGTACACTTTAGTATTCATACTCATTGACCATCACGCACACACATACACATGTACACTTTAGTATTCATACTCATTGACCATCACGCACACACATACACATGTACACTTTAGTATTCATACTCATTGATCATCACGCACACACATACACATGTACACTTTAATATTCATACTCATTGACCATCACGCACACACATACACATGTACACTTTAGTATTCATACTCATTGACCATAACGCACACACATACACATGTACACTTTAGTAGTCATACTCATTGGCCATCACGCACACACATACACATGTACACTTTAGTATTCATACTCATTGCCCATCACGCACACACATACACATGTACACTTTAATATTCATACTCATTGACAATCACGCACACACATACACATGGACACTTTAGTATTCATACACATTGACCATCACGCACACACATACACATGTACACTTTAATATTCATACTCATTGACCATCACGCACACACATACACATGTACACTTTAGTATTCATACTCATTGGCCATCACGCACACACATACACATGTACACTTTAGTATTCATACTCATTGCCCATCACGCACACACATACACATGTACACTTTAATATTCATACACATTGATCATCACGCACACACATACACATGTACACTTTAATATTCATACTCATTGATCATCACGCACACACATACACATGCACACTTTAATATTCATACTCATTGACAATCACGCACACACATACACATGTACACTTTAATATTCATACTCACTGACCATCACGCACACACATACACATGTACACTTTAGTATTCATACTCATTGACCATCACGCACACACATACACATGTACACTTTAGTATTCATACTCATTGACCATCACGCACACACATACACATGTACACTTTAGTATTCATACTCATTGACCATCACGCACACACATACACATGTACACTTTAATATTCATACTCACTGACCATCACGCACACACATACACTTGTACACTTTAGTATTCATACTCATTGCCCATCACGCACACACATACACATGTACACTTTAATATTCATACTCACTGACCATCACGCACACACATACACATGTACACTTTAGTATTCATACTCATTGACCATCACGCACACACATACACATGTACACTTTAATATTCATACTCACTGACCATCCCGCACACACATACACATGTACACTTTAATATTCATACTCATTGACCATCACGCACACACAAACATGTACACTTTAGTATTCATACTCATTGACCATCACGCACACACATACACATGTACACTTTAATATTCATACTCACTGACCATCACGCACACACATACACATGTACACTTTAGTATTCATACTCATTGACCATCACGCACACACATACACATGTACACTTTAGTATTCATACTCATTGACCATCACGCACACACATACACATGTACACTTTAGTATTCATACTCATTGACCATCACGCACACACATACACATGTACACTTTAGTATTCATACTCATTGACCATCACGCACACACATACACATGTACACTTAAGTATTCATACTCATTGACCATCACGCACACACATACACATGTACACTTTAGTATTCATACTCATTGATCATCACGCACACACATACACATGTACACTTTAATATTCATACTCATTGACCATCACGCACACACATACACATGTACACTTTAGTATTCATACTCATTGACCATCACGCACACACATACACATGTACACTTTAATATTCATACTCACTGACCATCCCGCACACACATACACATGTACACTTTAATATTCATACTCATTGACCATCACGCACACACATACACATGTACACTTTAGTATTCATACTCATTGACCATCACGCACACACATACACATGTACACTTTAGTATTCATACTCATTGATCATCACGCACACACATACACATGTACAATTTAATATTCATACTCATTGACCATCACGCACACACATACACATGTACACTTTAATATTCATACACATTGACCATCACGCACACACATACACATGTACACTTTAATATTCATACTCATTGATCATCACGCACACACATACACATGCACACTTTAATATTCATACTCATTGACAATCACGCACACACATACACATGTACACTTTAATATTCATACTCATTGATCATCACGCACACACATACACATGTACACGTTAGTATTCATACACATTGACCATCACGCACACACATACACATGTACACTTTAGTATTCATACTCATTGATCATCACGCACACACATACACATGCACACTTTAATATTCATACTCATTGACAATCACGCACACACATACACATGTACACTTTAGTATTCATACTCACTGACCATCACGCACACACATACACATGTACACTTTAGTATTCATACACATTGACCATCACGCACACACATACACATGTACACTTTAATATTCATACTCATTGACCATCACGCACACACATACACATGTACACTTTAGTATTCATACTCATTGGCCATCACGCACACACATACACATGTACACTTTAGTATTCATACTCATTGCTCATCACGCACACACATACACATGTACACTTTAATATTCATACACATTGATCATCACGCACACACATACACATGTACACTTTAATATTCATACTCATTGATCATCACGCACACACATACACATGCACACTTTAATATTCATACTCATTGACAATCACGCACACACATACACATGTACACTTTAATATTCATACTCATTGATCATCACGCACACACATACACATGTACACGTTAGTATTCATACACATTGACCATCACGCACACACATACACATGTACACTTTAGTATTCATACTCACTGACCATCACGCACACACATACACATGTACACTTTAGTATTCATACACATTGACCATCACGCACACACATACACATGTACACTTTAATATTCATACTCACTGATCATCACGCACACACATACACATGCACACTTTAATATTCATACTCACTGACCATCACGCACACACATACACATGTACACTTTAATATTCATACTCATTGATCATCACGCACACACATACACATGCACACTTTAATATTCATACTCACTGATCATCACGCACACACATACACATGTACACTTTAATATTCATACTCATTGATCATCACGCACACACATACACATGCACACTTTAATATTCATACTCATTGACAATCACGCACACACATACACATGCACACTTTAATATTCATACTCACTGATCATCACGCACACACATACACATGTACACTTTAATATTCATACTCACTGATCATCACGCACACACATACACATGCACACTTTAATATTCATACTCACTGACCATCACGCACACACATACACATGCACACTTTAATATTCATACTCACTGACCATCACGCACACACATACACATGTACACTTTAGTATTCATACACATTGATCATCACGCACACACATACACATGTACACTTTAATATTCATACTCATTGATCATCACGCACACACATACACATGCACACTTTAATATTCATACTCATTGACAATCACGCACACACATACACATGTACACTTTAATATTCATACTCATTGATCATCACGCACACACATACACATGTACACGTTAGTATTCATACACATTGACCATCACGCACACACATACACATGTACACTTTAGTATTCATACTCACTGACCATCACGCACACACATACACATGTACACTTTAGTATTCATACACATTGACCATCACGCACACACATACACATGTACACTTTAGTATTCATACTCATTGGCCATCACGCACACACATACACATGTACACTTTAATATTCATACTCACTGACCATCACGCACACACATACACATGTACACTTTAATATTCATACTCACTGACCATCACGCACACACATACACATGTACACTTGAGTATTCATACTCATTGCCCATCACGCACACACATACACATGTACACTTTAATATTCATACTCACTGACCATCACGCACACACATACACATGTACACTTTAGTATTCATACTCATTGACCATCACGCACACACATACACATGTACACTTTAATATTCATACTCACTGACCATCACGCACACACATACACATGTACACTTTAGTATTCATACTCATTGCCCATCACGCACACACATACACATGTACACTTTAGTATTCATACTCATTGACCATCACGCACACAGATACACATGTACACTTTAGTATTCATACTCATTGACCATCACGCACACACATACACATGTACACTTTAGTATTCATACTCATTGACCATCACGCACACACATACACATTTACACTTTAATATTCATACACATTGATCATCACGCACACACATACACATGTACACTTTAATATTCATACTCATTGATCATCACGCACACACATACACATGCACACTTTAATATTCATACTCATTGACAATCACGCACACACATACACATGTACACTTTAATATTCATACTCATTGATCATCACGCACACACATACACATGTACACTTTAGTATTCATACACATTGACCATCACGCACACACATACACATGTACACTTTAATATTCATACTCACTGACCATCACGCACACACATACACATGTACACTTTAGTATTCATACACATTGACCATCACGCACACACATACACATGTACACTTTAATATTCATACTCATTGACAATCACGCACACACATACACATGTACACTTTTGTATTCATACACATTGACCATCACGCACACACATACACATGTACACTTTAGTATTCATACTCATTGGCCATCACGCACACACATACACATGTACACTTTAGTATTCATACTCATTGCCAGTCACGCACACACATACACATGTACACTTTAGTATTCATACTCATTGACCATCACGCACACACATACACATGTACACTTTAATATTCATACTCATTGACCATCACGCACACACATACACATGTACACTTTAGTATTCATACTCATTGACCATCACGCACACACATACACATGTACACTTAAATATTCATACTCACTGACCATCACGCACACACATACACATGTACACTTTAATATTCATACTCACTGACCATCACGCACACACATACACATGTACACTTTAGTATTCATACTCATTGACCATCACGCACACACATACACATGTACACTTTAGTATTCATACTCATTGACCATCACGCACACACATACACATGTACACTTTAATATTCATACTCATTGACCATCACGCACACACATACACATGTACACTTTAGTATTCATACTCATTGATCATCACGCACACACATACACATGTACACTTTAATATTCATACTCATTGACCATCACGCACACACATACACATGTACACTTTAGTATTCATACTCATTGGCCATCACGCATACACATACACATGTACACTTTAGTATTCATACTCATTGCCCATCACGCACACACATACACATGTACACTTTAATATTCATACTCACTGACCATCACGCACACACATACACATGTACACTTTAGTATTCATACTCATTGGCCATCACGCATACACATACACATGTACACTTTAGTATTCATACTCATTGCCCATCACGCACACACATACACATGTACACTTTAATATTCATACACATTAATCATCACGCACACACATACACATGTACACTTTAATATTTATACTCATTGATCATCACGCACACACATACACATGCACACTTTAATATTCATACTCATTGACAATCACGCACACACATACACATGTACACTTTAGTATTCATACTCATTGGCCATCACGCATACACATACACATGTACACTTTAGTATTCATACTCATTGCCCATCACGCACACACATACACATGTACACTTTAATATTCATACTCATTGTCCATCACGCACACACATACACATGTACACTTTAATATTCATAAACATTGATCATCACGCACACACATACACATGTACACTTTAATATTCATACTCATTGATCATCACGCACACACATACACATGCACACTTTAATATTCATACTCATTGACAATCACGCACACACATACACATGTACACTTTAATATTCATACTCATTGACAATCACGCACACACATACACATGTACACTTTAGTATTCATACACATTGACCATCACGCACACACATACACATGTACACTTTAATATTCATACTCATTGACCATCACGCACACACATACACATGTACACTTTAGTATTCATACTCATTGGCCATCACGCACACACATACACATGTACACTTTAGTATTCATACTCATTGCCCATCACGCACACACATACACATGTACACTTTAATATTCATACACATTGATAATCACGCACACACATACACATGTACACTTTAATATTCATACTCATTGATCATCACGCACACACATACACATGCACACTTTAATATTCATACTCATTGACAATCACGCACACACATACACATGTACACTTTAATATTCATACTCATTGATCATCACGCACACACATACACATGTACACGTTAGTATTCATACACATTGACCATCACGCACACACATACACATGTACACTTTAGTATTCATACTCACTGACCATCACGCACACACATACACATGTACACTTTAGTATTCATACACATTGACCATCACGCACACACATACACATGTACACTTTAATATTCATACTCATTGACAATCAAGCACACACATACACATGTACACTTTAGTATTCATACACATTGACCATCACGCACACACATAAACATGTACACTTTAGTATTCATACTCATTGGCCATCACGCACACACATACACATGTACACTTTAATATTCATACTCACTGACCATCACGCACACACATACACATGTACACTTTAATATTCATACTCACTGACCATCACGCACACACATACACATGTACACTTTAGTATTCATACTCATTTCCCATCACGCACACACATACACATGTACACTTTAATATTCATACTCACTGACCATCACGCACACACATACACATGTACACTTTAGTATTCATACTCATTGACCATCACGCACACACATACACATGTACACTTTAGTATTCATACTCATTGACCATCACGCACACACATACACATGTACACTTTAGTATTCATACTGATTGACCATCACGCACACACATACACATGTACACTTTAGTATTCATACTCATTGACCATCACGCACACACATACAAATGTACACTTTAATATTCATACTCATTGACCATCACGCACACACATACACATGTACACTTTAATATTCATACTCATTGATCATCACGCACACACATACACATGTACACTTTAATATTCATACTCACTAACCATCACGCACACACATACACATGTACACTTTAGTATTCATACTCATTGACCATCACGCACACACATACACATGTACACTTTAGTATTCATACTCATTGACCATCACGCACACACATACACATGTACACTTTAATATTCATACTCATTGACCATCACGCACACACATACACATGTACACTTTAATATTCATACTCATTGACCATCACGCACACACATACACATGTACACTTTAATATTCATACTCACTGACCATCACGCACACACATACACATGTACACTTTAGTATTCATACTCATTGACCATCACGCACACACATACACATGTACACTTTAGTATTCATACTCATTGACCATCACGCACACACATACACATGTACACTTTAGTATTCATACTCATTGACCATCACGCACACACATACACATGTACACTTTAGTATTCATACTCATTGACCATCACGCACACACATACACATGTACACTTTAATATTCATACTCATTGATCATCACGCACACACATACACATGCACACTTTAATATTCATACTCATTGACAATCACGCACACATATACACATGTACACTTTAGTATTCATACACATTGACCATCACGCACACACATACACATGTACACTTTAATATTCATACTCATTGACAATCACGCACACACATACACATGTACACTTTAGTATTCATACACATTGACCATCACGCACACACATACACATGTACACATTAATATTCATACTCATTGACAATCACGCACACACATACACATGTACACTTTAGTATTCATACTCATTGATCATCACGCACACACATACACATGTACACTTTAGTATTCATACTCATTGCCAGTCACGCACACACATACACATGTACACTTTAATATTCATACTCACTGACCATCACGCACACACATACACATGTACACTTTAGTATTCATACTCATTGACCATCACGCACACACATACACATGTACACTTTAGTATTCATACTCATTGACCATCACGCACACACATACACATGTACACTTTAATATTCATACTCACTGACCATCACGCACACACATACACATGTACACTTTAGTATTCATACTCATTGACCATCACGCACACACATACACATGTACACTTTAGTATTCATACTCATTGACCATCACGCACACACATACACATGTACACTTTAATATTCATACTTACTGACCATCACGCACACACATACACATGTACACTTTAGTATTCATACTCATTGCCAGTCACGCACACACATACACATGTACACTTTAATATTCATACTCACTGACCATCACGCACACACATACACATGTACACTTTAGTATTCATACTCATTGACCATCACGCACACACATACACATGTACACTTTAATATTCATACTCATTGGCCATCACGCACACACATACACATGTACACTTTAGTATTCATACTCATTGACCATCACGCACACACATACACATGTACACTTTAGTATTCATACTCATTGACCATCACGCACACACATACACATGTACACTTTAATATTCATACTCACTGACCATCACGCACACACATACACATGTACACTTTAGTATTCATACTCATTGACCATCACGCACACACATACACATGTACACTTTAATATTCATACTCACTGACCATCACGCACACACATACACATGTACACTTTAATATTCATACTCATTGACCATCACGCACACACATACACATGTACACTTTAGTATTCATACTCATTGACCATCACGCACACACATACACATGTACACTTTAATATTCATACTCACTGACCATCACGCACACACATACACATGTACACTTTACTATTCATACTCATTGACCATCACGCACACACATACACATGTACACTTTAGTATTCATACTCATTGACCATCACGCACACACATACACATGTACACTTTAGTATTCATACTCATTGATCATCACGCACACACATACACATGTACACTTTAATAGTCATTCTCATTGACCATCACGCACACACATACACACGTACACTTTAATATTCATACTCATTGACCATCACGCACACACATACACATGTACACTTTAGTATTCATACTCATTGACAATCACGCACACACATACACATGTACACTTTAGTATTCATACTCATTGCCCATCACGCACACACATACACATGTACACTTTAATATTCATACTCATTGACCATCACGCACACACATACACATGTACACTTTAGTATTCATACTCATTGACAATCACGCACACACAGACACATGTACACTTTAGTATTCATACTCATTGACCATCACGCACACACATACACATGTACACTTTAATAGTCATACTCATTGACTATCACGCACACACATACACATGTCCACTTTAGTATTCACACTCAATGTACCATCACGCACACACATACACATGTACACTTTAATAGTCATACTCATTGACCATCACGCACACACATACACATGTACACTTTAGTATTCATACTCATTGACAATCACGCACACACAGACACATGTACACTTTAGTATTCATACTCATTGACCATCACGCACACACATACACATGTACACTTTAATAGTCATACTCATTGACCATCACGCACACACAGACACATGTACACTTTAGTATTCATACTCATTGACCATCACGCACACACATACACATGTACACTTTACGAAGATGACAGGGGACAGTTTATGAACTTTTCCATCCGTTGAATATTGGTTTGTCGAAGTTATCCTGAAGTCCAAGCGGGTTGTTATTGGTTTCAGACAGTTTTACGAATACGTTTTCACTTTGCGCATTGGCAACATTTTGGTTTCATTCGGGAAGAACTTAAATGTCAGAAGGACAAATTGACTCGATTTCATCTGGAAGGGAAAATTCGCTTCGAATAAGATCAGACAGAACAAACAACAACAAAAATAACGTGACGTCATTTGAAATAAAATGCAGAAACTGATAAGACAAATTGCTTTCTCTCCAAAGACGACTTTAAACATCGGCTATATTTGATTTCGTTGCATCATCATCAGAGATTTCGTCTGTCAATCTTTAGGCTAAGATAGCATTTTCATCGCTAAACGCGTAGATTGAATGGACGAATATTACTTTTTATTATTTATTAACAAGTAAACATCAAGGCTAAAAGCCACTCGATGGTAAGCATTAATGAGATGGATAGGTTGGTAGTTGAATTATGAAGAATACCATAAAAGGATTGAAAATGAGAGTGGATGAACAAAATTCCTCATGAAGATGGTTTATTTAGTATTTGTTGACATTTGAAGACGACCATGTTGCAACTATCAGGGAAGCAATTCCGTGATAACGTGTCCCACAGATGGAAAGTTCTTGGAAAGAAACTACGTTCATGGAAATTTCGTTTTGATGTTAGCCCAACAGAGGCAGTTGTAGTTGTGGTTGAGGGTTAGGGTTAGACTTCTTTGTAGTTGTGGTAGAAATATTAGTTTTTCATTTTGCGTACGTTTGTCCGTGTAAAAAGTTTGCAGACATACATTTGTTTTCTTTTTTTAGTGGGTTAGGGTTAGTGTTGGGTATGTGTGTACGTAAGTTCATAGTAGCTTCTTTCTTCTCTCCAGTCAATCCGTGGTAGCAGAGCGTGGTTGCGTTCTTTATTTTGACCAACTTGACCATTTTGACCAACTTGACGTGACTGCGGCTCATGCTGTGTTATTTTTATTAAAAAATACCGGCTCACAAGAACGAATTCGGTCGGAAGAGAAGTTTGAGCTTGCGAACGTAATTGTAGACAAGTCACATGAGTTGTTATTTTATAATTTCGTTTTTTTTTCTATTTAGCGCCCCCCTTTGTAAAAAAATGTGATAGCTTCTTTGGATGTAATTTTGAGGTGTGCCTTATTTGTTTCTGCTAACGCTATTGGTTCGTAAATATAGGATTTGAAGATATGTTTATCATATAAGGCTTGGTTAATTGTCGAAGTTGGGGAATGGGTTCCGTATAATCTTCCAATTATTATCATCGTAAACAAGGTCTTTAATGAAGTTTGTTATAACATTCGAGTAAGTTTCAAAATTAAGCAGTCATTGCTGGCGATAAGAAATGGATATATTATCATGATGTTAAGCGAAAATGTGAGGTTCTGCAGCCAAGATGTTGTTTAAATCCAACGAAAACCATTTTGAATATATGATGGTTTAATAATTCACTATTGACAACATCTTTGCAGCAAAACTCACATTGTTGGCACATAGAAAAGGAGGCATCGCCTACCAGAAGAATGCTACACCTAGCACTGCATAAAAGATTAAAAAATCTCGTAAATCATTCATGTATTCTCTATATTCTTTGAAACCTTCTTCCTTGTTATATTTCCATTTACTGATGCTTGTATGAATCCTCATACACCCATGTCGTCATCTTGAACACAGGGTCTTGCTTGTCTGTTGACACAAAACCATTCAGACGCCGATGTTGATTTATGAAAAGGTTTATTTAAAAAAGAGAAAAACGGTAACAGAAAATATCGAATAGACAGGTTACTTTCGTACGCGAGGGAGAGATACAGACAGATAGATAGACGGATAATAGCTCGTCCCGCTCCACTTAGCTACATTGCGCGCCCCAAACACGTCTTTCTTGCTTTAAGTCTCGCCAGCTAAAGAGGCAGGAAAATTGTCGCTCGGAAGTCACGTGGTTTCGCGACTTCCGTTCTGGAGTCACCTTTGCCCATTAAAGTGTCACTCAAACGGTCTCATTCAAACAGATCATCATCTCTTTAAAAGGTTGCAACTTTATTTATGAGCGTTTACACTTATTTCACCAGAAGAAGTCGATAATTAGTCAGTATCCGTTGTCAATTCCAAACTTAAGGAAATTTATTAACGTGGTATTAGAAACCTTTTTGACGAATGGAATGGGATCATATAGAAGAATGATGTCTACATTAACGATTTCATTGATCTGATATGTTCTTAGCGTTTTATCGAGTCTTAGAAACGGACAAAACTTTTATTACAGCCTGATATATTTGAAATATTTTTTCTGCATTAAGGGAACCCTTCTCGCTGTTGAGATTTTCTATCGTACCAACCCTAATTTTTCTCAGGCCGGATTCGACCTACGGGTGTCAACGTTTGAATTAGACGAACGTACAATGTGGCTTCCTGTTTCTGTTAATTAGATTTGTTTTATAAAATTATTGTTTCCTTTTTTCCTCAGCAATTCTTACAAATTGGCAATAATATCGAAGTTTATTGCTTGTTTGTCCTTTTTCTATAAAAGTTGTTTCGCATCGTTTGAATTTAGTTAAGTTTTCAGAGTTTGTTTGCATTGCCATTTTATGGCTTCATAAAAAGGAACATTAAAATATTGGAATATATTTGCTGTTGTGTTGAGAAAGACAAAGAAACTGAAAATGGAAGAATTTAATCGAAAGATGCAAATAAAACAGAAGAAAAAAAGAGTTAAAAAAAAAGAAAAAAAGAATAAAAAAAGAAGGAAGAAGTAAAAAAGAAGGAAGATGTAATAAAGAAAATTATAAATTAGCAAAAAGTAAAAAATTAGAAATGAATGAAAAAAACGGAAGAAAAGCAAAAGATCTGTGTAAATGAAATAAAAAGAAACAATAAAAATGAGAGAAAATTATGAATGAAACAAAGTAGAGAGACGGAAGAGGGAAAAGAAAAGAAAATCCTGCAGTACTTGGAATGTGTAACCTTCTAATGTATGAAAGTGTAACCTCATATTGTATGAAAGTGTCACCTCATAATGTATTAAAGTGTAACCTTATATTTTATGAAAGTGTAACCTCATATTATATGAAAGTGTAACCTCATATTATATGAAAGTGTAACCTCATATTGTATTAAAGTGTAACCTTATATTGTATGAAAGTGTAACCTTATATTGTATGAAAGCGTAACATCATAATGTATGAAAGCGTAACCTCATAATGTATGAAAGTGAAACCTCATAATGTATGAAAGTGAAACCTCATAATGTATGAAAGTGTAACCTCATAATGTATGAAAGTGTAACCTCATAATGTATGAAAGTGTAACCTCATAATGTATTAAAGTGTAACCTCATATTATATGAAAGTGTACCCTTATAATGTATGAAAGTGTAACCTCATAATGTATGAAAGTGTAACCTCATAATGTATTAAAGTGTAACCTCATATTATATGAAAGTGTAACCTCATATTGTATTAAAGTGTACCCTTATAATGTATGAAAGTGTAACCTCATACTGTATGAAAGTGTAACATCATAATGTATGAAAGCGTAACCTCATAATGTATGAAAGTGAAACCTCATAATGTATGAAAGTGAAACCTCATAATGTATGAAAGTGTAACCTCATAATGTATGAAAGCGTAACCTCATAATGTATGAAAGCGTAACCTAATATTGTATGAAAGCGTAACCTCATAATGTATGAAAGTGTAACCTCATAATGTATGAAAGCGTAACCTAATATTGTATGTAAGTGTAACCTCATAATGTATGAAAGCGTAACATCATATTGTATGTAAGTGTAACCTCATAATGTATGAAAGTGTAACCTCATATTGTATGAAAGTGTAACCTCATATTGTATGAAAGCGTAACATCATAATGTATGAAAGTGAAACCTCATAATGTATGAAAGTGTAACCTCATAATGTATGAAAGCGTAACCTCATAATGTATGAAAGTGTAACCTCATAATGTATGAAAGTGTAACCTCATAATGTATGAAAGTGTAACCTCATATTATATGAAAGTGTAACCTCATAATGTATGAAAGTGTAACCTCATAATGTATGAAAGTGTAACCTCATATTATATGAAAGTGTAACCTCATAATGTATGAAAGTGTAACCTCATAATGTATGAAAGTGTAACCTCATATTATATGAAAGTGTAACCTCATAATGTATGAAAGTGTAACCTCATATTGTATGAAAGTGTAACCTCATAATGTATGAAAGTGTAACCTCATATTATATGAAAGTGTAACCTCATAATGTATGAAAGTGTAACCTCATAATATATGAAAGTGTAACCTCATATTATATGAAAGTGTAACCTCATAATGTATGAAAGTGTAACCTCATAATGTATGAAAGTGTAACCTCATATTGTATGAAAGTGTAACCTCATAATGTATGAAAGTGTAACCTCATAATATATGAAAGTGTAACCTCATATTATATGAAAGTGTAACCTCATAATGTATGAAAGTGTAACCTCATATTATATGAAAGTGTAACCTCATATTATATGAAAGTGTAACCTCATATTATATGAAAGTGTAACCTCATATTATATGAAAGTGTAACCTCATATTCTATGAAAGTGTAACCTTATATTGTATGAAAGTGTAACCTCATATTGTATGAAAGTCTAACCTCATATTGTTTGAAAGTGTAATCTCATATTGTATGAAAGTGTAACCTCATATTGTATGAAAGTGTAACCTCATATTGTATGAAAGTGTAACCTCATATTGTATGAAAGTCTAACCTCATATTGTATGAAAGTGTAACCTCATATTCTATGAAAGTGTAACCTTATATTGTATGAAAGTGTAACCTCATATTGTATGAAAGTCTAACCTCATATTGTATGAAAGTGTAACCTCATATTGTATGAAAGTCTAACCTCATATTGTATGAAAGTGTAACCTCATATTGTATGAAAGTCTAACCTCATATTGTTTGAAAGTGTAATCTCATATTGTATGAAAGTGTAACCTCATATTGTATGAAAGTCTAACCTCATATTGTATGAAAGTGTAACCTCATATTGTATGAAAGTCTAACCTCATATTGTTTGAAAGTGTAATCTCATATTGTATGAAAGTGTAACCTCATATTGTATGAAAGTGTAACCTCATATTGTATGAAAGTCTAACCTCATATTGTATGAAAGTGTAACCTCATATTGTATGAAAGTCTAACCTCATATTGTTTGAAAGTGTAATCTCATATTGTATGAAAGTGTAACCTCATATTGTATGAAAGTGTAACCTCATATTGTATGAAAGTCTAACCTCATATTGTATGAACGCGAATTTAGGGGATAAAAGTAATCCTGAATTGTTACACTTCAATTTCGAAAAGTAGTCCTGTCTAGTGTTCACATTCCGCAATACATGAGTCGTATCTGTTGAAATATTTTCTTCGTAATGTCACTGAAGCTAGGTTCAAGAATTCACAATATCTATGTTCATTGCGAATGCCATTTCGACCAAATTAAACCACTCAGCCATCTTTCTATCATTGTTGTAGAATCGAAATATTTGATTGCTATACCTTTCTTATTTTTTAAAGGTCAATATTTAGTTATGACTCAGGTTACGATATACTTTTGTTTTATGTTTTGCGGCATACCAACCCTTTATGGCTATTTAATTCCAATAAATGATAGACCAATCGTTTCTTAAAAGTGTGCACCACTTCGGAATTAGTATATGTTTAAAGCACAGGGGTACCCAGTTATGTCTTAAGTGAGGTTTTGAAATTGTTATAATTTCCAAAACATGAGAATAATCTTGCCATTACTTTGAATTGTCTTTGCCCATCCAATTATTAACAGCTTCGATTATGTAAGTGTACACACATTTTGAAGATGTCTACGAATAGAATCAACACATATCCGGCCATGAAAAGACGATTACATTTGAAATCAGCTTCAGGTCTGTGCAACAAATCTAAATAAAAAGCCAGACTTTATTCATGAGATTCCAATTGAAATAAATATGAATTTCAACTTTTCATTATTTGTTTAAAAAGAAATCAGTGAACACATCTGCACGGACGGCGGATACGACAGCGAACCTGTTGATAGGAATCGGATAAAAAGTGTTCGAAATTATGTTTGTTATCTGAGAAATGCAGACACACATTCCGAGGAGACTTGTTTTGAAACGAAAAACAAAAAAACAAAAAAACAAAAAACAAAATCAGATTAGCATTTTCAATTTTTCACCCGATGAAAAAATCATCTAATTTGTTTTTACATTGTGTTAATTTAAAGACGCGTGTTTCAAATTAGATTAGAAGTTTTGTCATTTTCTTCTGAGAGCTTTTAAAAAAAAAATTCTTTCTATTTTATTATTTTTATGTGGGTCGTGTATATTCTATCGATGTCTTTTTGGTAGAAGTGAAAGTGGGACAATATCGCCTAAATCTGATATAATTCTACTTAGAAATTGAATCATTGGGGAAAGCTAGACAACTTTTTTTTTTTAAATAAAAAGATAATATACATTGATTGACGATTGTGGATATAATATGGTTGGGTTGATATAATAGATATCTGATTTCACAATTTGTTAATCACTTTTATTCACCCCAAACAAGGAATATTGCCACTGAGACATGAGGAGCCACTATGATTAAGGGCCAGATTTATAGGGGTCATCCTAAGATGTTTGTTTACATTACATTTAAATTTCAGCACGTTGATATAGTCAAGGAAACAGAGAATGGAGGGAATTCCAAAGGCAAGCAATTCGACAAAAGAAGCAATCTGGGGACCTCTACAATGAAATGTTGCTGCTAGTCGAGTTTGTCGGGAGTATTTAGGTTGAAAAGGGGGTGACAACTGCAGAGTGGAAGTACTTCTAAAATAAGCGCAGAGATGCGATACCTATTAGATAAGAGTTTTTTGCACCCTGCCCAGGATCTATTTGGTTATAGACTCTTTTTTTTGCACCCTGCCCAGGACCTATTTGGTTATAGACTCTTTTTTTGCACCCTGCCCAGGACCTATTTGGTTATAGACTCTTTTTTTTTGCATTTTATAAGGAGTGTAATGGAAAATGCCCTAACTAGAGCCCGTCTTTGTGAGGTGGAAAATGGTGCCCATTTAAAGGATATCAATTTTATAAACTACTGCAAAAAAATTACCAAGTAAATGTATTATTTATCAGAAAAGCCTAGTTTCCATCACCTAAACAAACCAATGCGCGACTTTTGCGCCACCCTGTATATATATATATATATATATATATATATATATATATATATATTTTGTCAAAACCTTTTTTTTATAATTTGAGCTTCCTATATAGCAAATCTTCCTTGATTAGACAATACTTCAACACTAATCTAATCTGTGTGACCGTGTTCCATAATATATTTCGAGGAAGACCTCTTTGTCAAATGGTAGGTGTTTCAAATCTCAAAAACGTTTTTGTTTTACTTCTCAACGCCGACATATTTCCATTACTTGCATTGTGATAGCCTTCTAATACTCCTCTATATACGTATTACACGCAATGCTTCAAGCAAACTACCTCTCCTAATTACTTATTTTATATATATATATATATATATATATATATATATATATATATATATATATAATAAATATTTGTTATTGTTTATTATCTATGTACGTATACGTTTCGTCCTTTTTCAATCGGGACTCATCAGCATAGAGATATGACTATTCACTACCGGTCATGCGATTCGAAACCCCGGACCTCAAGTATTTTTCAACTCCAGTCCGACGTCGCTAATCGCTGGGCCAATTGTAAACAGCGAATAAACTATGATAATTTTAACACTTTAACGGCGCCTTTGACGTCGAGGCATTCTACTTCTATTAAGGGAAGGAATGATGCATTATAAGCAAGTGACGTCATGCTGTGTTAATACTACCAATTACAGTGCTCTACTTTCAAGGAGCGACAAATAATAAATATTTGTTATTGTTTATTATCTATGTACGTATACGTTTCGTCCTTTTTCAATCGGGACTCATCAGCATAGAGATATGACTATTCACTACCGGTCATATATATATATATATATATATATATATATATATATATATATATATATATATATATATATATATATATATATATATATATACATAAAGGTTAACGTGATATAAGAATAAAGGTTAATGCGAACGCAAGATCAACAATAACATCAGGTTATTGAGCTGAAGTTACGGTTAGTTTCTACATCAGTCGTCCATCTTTTAGTTTCTCTTTTGCTAAAATAATATTTTCTTATTCAATTATTCATTTTTAATCTAAATACTTATCTTTGCATAATGTGTTTATTTTCTTGACTCGTCGCTTTCCGCCATTTTTCTTTATCAAAGAAACTTCGGCGTTATTTTCTTTGATAAAAAACGAATGAACGTCTTATCGCCAAACTAGTTTTTATTTCGTATTTTTAATTCACTTCCGCATCTTCGTTCCAAGTTATTTTCTCTTTCTCTACGGGGATAGACTTTTCATTCAGTTGTGTCATTTATTATCGTTATTAATTCGTTTATAAACAAGAAGGAGTCATAACTTGTTTCAGTACACGTCTACGGTAGGGTTAATATGGTAAGACAAATTGTTGACATCTTGTCTAAATTTGATGTGCGAGCGGATAACGGATGACTTTACAGACTGACCTGTTCATGCGGCGTGCTCCAGTATAAAAACAAGAACGAAAGAATAATGACATGAAAAAATGATGTTTAAATTCAATATATCAATAAAGGTTGATACGAATTCGACTTAAACCAACATCAGCTTATTGGGTTGAGGTTTCTCCATCAGGCGTCCATCTTTCAGATTCTTGTTGTTGTTTTCAGCTATTCAATTATTCATTCTTAATCTAAATACTTAGTATTGAATTTTTTTTTTACTTGTTGCTTTTCGCCATTTTTTTTTTTGAATTACAAAAACTTCTGGATATTTTCTTTGACAAAACGTCTTATCGCCAAAAGGGTTTTCTTTTATTCAATTCCGTATCTTCATTTCAAGTAATTTCCTGTTTCTCAACGACGATAAACGTTACATCTATTGCTGTCATTTTTTGAAAATCATTAATTCCTTTATGAATAAGGCGGATATTTAAACAGCTTCTGTAACCGTTTAAGGAAAGGTAACACAAAATGGTAAGGCATTCTTGAACCATTAATGAGTGCAGAAGTTTTGGATCCTAAACATTGTCAGGCAGTCAATTTGGTGTTAAAATATGTTAAAATATGTTAAAATATGTTAAAATAAATCTTACACAACCGAAATTATCAATTACAGTCAGTCCCAAACTGTTAAAATCTTGTTTGTATGTGATATGTGACAATGGCAAGAGTGACCTTTTAGACTGGCCTTTCGAGGTCATTCTTCTTCTTCTTCTTCTTCTTCTTCTTCTTCTTCTTCTTCTTCTTCTTCCTCCTCATTTTTGTCTTTCTCAGTGTTTGCTGATTTTAGCTAGATAATTCTATTTCCAATTTATTTTTAGCGTTTTCTTTTCCCCTTTTCCTTCATCATCCGCTTGCTTTTCTTCTTCTTCTTCTTCTTCTTCTTCTTCTTCTTCTTCTTCTTCTTCTTCTTCTTCTTCTTCTTCTTCTTCTTCCCATTCTTCTTCTTCTTCTTCTTCTTCTTCTTCTTCTTCTTCTTCTTCTTCTTCTTCTTCTTCTTCTTCTTCTTTTAAGGCGTTTTTTAACCTTTGCTTAGTATCCCGCAGTTGTCAATAAATAATTTTTTTACAGTAACTATACTTACTAACCGTACGCCCTCTCCAGTGCGCCCCCCACACAGACACACACACACAACCACACACACACACACAGAGACAAACACACACAAACACAAACACACACACACAGCTTTTCAGCGAATCAGTATAGCATGTCATAAAAAGAATGTTTACAATTGTTTCAAAATTACTTTTACAAAATTTCATAATTTCTGTTTTCGTCTTTATGAGAAAATGTGTGAAAATAATTCGACAAAATTCAATGAAAATGGATTCTTACCAATTAATTATGAATTATCTCCCTTTTATTTAATTAATAAATTAAGATTATTATGAGCCAAGGTAAATTAAGAGATTAGAATTACTTTCATTATTTAAAGAAATCGCAAAATGTTTTGCTTAGACTACCTGTAAAAAAGTTTAAAGCTTAAAAACATTTTTTTGATAGACTTAACACGCGACAAATAATTTATTTGTTTTATATATCTTCTCATGAGAAATTTTATATATATATATATATATATATATATATATATATATATATATATATATATATACAATATTAATTTTAAAGTTAATAATAATAATATTAAGTTATTTTTATTAAATTATCTTTTGATATATTTATGCAAACATTGTTAAAAATAACAGAATTCGTCTGTTTAATTATACCTTTATTTATTTTTTCAATTTTCTGATGGCATTTTAAAAATTTCAAATCAAAGAAAATAATAAATACTCCATAGGTTTCACGAACGTTTTCGATTCTTCGTCGAATAACTCTCAGGTGTCAAAAGCAAATGAACAAAAAAGCTGGAGAAAGTAGAGAAATGTTTCCCTCTCTCTCTGAAATCTGTTCGACTTCCCCACTTCCTCTTGAACACTTCTTAGCCTTCTTCCTTCTCTCTTAAAATCTGGCTTCAGTTGGGGTTTTCCAATGCGAGGCTCTAAATTCTCACTTTTGATTTGATTTTCATTCTGCCTTTGACAAGGTGTCGTGACGCGTCGAAACATTGGTTGATTGACGTAAGACTATAATATTGTTAATTTAATTTTATAAATGCTCTACTTGGTATTGAGCACTCTTGAAAGACTTGGTTTTGTGTTCACTTCATTAACATATTTGAACTCGATAAATTAATATATATATAAATATGTGTATATATATATATATATATATATATATATATATATATATATATATATATATATATATATATATATATATATATATATATATATATATATATATGACTTTAATAAAAATATCTATACATACAAAATTTGATGACTCGTCCGATTAAGGGCGAATTAAAAATGTGGCACTCTGCATATTCTTTAGATAAACAAACCGCTCAGTGTAGCGATAAATAATACAAACGCACCGGTAAACACCGGTCGACTATCGCCCCCTCCAAAAAATAATAGCTAAACATCATATATATATATATATATATATATATATATATATATATATATATATATATATATATATATATGTGCTCCTTCCTATTTTTTATATTTTTATATTTCCTAGCTCTTCTATCTCGATCTGAATCAACAGACGTTCTCTTTCTTTTCCTTTATGTGTCTACCTTCCCATCACCCTCCCTTCATTATATGCCCCTCCTTCCACCTTATATTTTTATTTTTATTTATTTATTAATTAATTAATTTATTTATTTATTTGCCCTGTTTGTTTCAGATTTTAGATTTTAGATTTTTTTTTGTTTTTTAGATTTTTTAGATTTTTAATTTTTTATTTTTTAACGGCCTCAATTTTTGAAATGTTAAATTTCCTTTCTTCTTCTTCTCTTTCTCTATCCCTCCATTTCATTTTCTCCAAATATAATCTGAGGTTAAGATCGGATTCTAACTCTACCTGATGAGATCTCAGTTTATAGTAACTGTTGATCGATAACATCGACATGCTAGTGTCGCAGATTTTGTACATGTCTGTGTAAATAAAATTATCATATATATATATATATATATATATATATATATATATATATATATATATATATATATATATATATATATATATATATATAGATCAAAGATGGTCGACTATTACTGAATTAAATTGTATACGTCGGCGGTACATGTATCTGATAATATGTATTTTGTCAAGCTGTATAAACGTGAATCGATTGTTTTCGTTTTTTTCCAAAAAATCATTGTTGTCTGTGACATTAAAGCTTTGTTTTGATCGTATAGCTCTATTGACGAAACGATCATAGAAAATTGAAAATAAACAAATTTACTTGATACGTTTTTGTTTTGCAGTGTCGAAACAAAAACCAATTCTAAAATCACATATCAATATCTTCAGATCGAAAAAGTGGAATATCCAGAGAGCTAAAGCACGTAATTTTAACTCACTCACCCAATATATATATATATATATATATATATATATATATATATATATATATATATATATATATATATGATGTTCTAATAAACACTGTATTTTTACAATTTATATATATATATATATATATATATATATATATATATATGTATTCATATATATATATATATATATATATATATATAAATTGTAAAGATACAGTGTTTATTAGAACATTATATATATATATATATATATATATATATATATATATATATATATATATATATATATACCCGTTAGATCACAGACGTTAAGCAACGTTGATCCTGGCCAGTACTAAATGGGTGACCATTTGGGAACACCATGGGCGGTATGTGGACCTGCCCACTACCAGGTTCTATCACGCCCACATAAAAGTTAGGACAGATAGAGTATCCACCTGACTCCCCGAGGACGTCAACAGACGTTATGGGAAAACAATAACAAAAACAAATATATATATATATATATATATATATATATATATATATATATATATATATATATATATATATATATATCTGATCAGATTTTCTCTCCGCCTGATGAGATCTCAGTTTCTAAAAGCTGTTGATCGATAACATCGACATGGCAGTGTTGCGGATTATGTACATGTCTGTATAAATAAAAATAATTATATATATATATATATATATATATATATATATATATATATATATATATATATATTTAAGCAGACTTTGTAAAACAATACGGAGTTCTTTCGTTTTGATAGCTTTTTTGCTCGACGATTCGAAATCCTCACAAAAAGCTATACAAATTACTTGCTGCCTAAATGTACATATATATATATATATATATATATATATATATATATATATATATATATATATATATATATATATATATACTAGCAGGTCTACCCGGCGTTACCCGGGGCGATAAAAAAAACAAAGTAGTAGAAATTAAAGAGTGTGTTTCACAACTTTATATAAAAACTTCGATCTCTCTTCTCTCTCTAGCCGTCTCTCTTTCCCATGTCCCCATTATTTCCCTCCCACCTTCAACCCTTTAGTTCTCTTTTTCCCATATGATTCTTGTCTTGTTAAAATCTGTTAAAAACTAATAATAATGTAATTTATCCCCCCCCCACGCGGATTAATCTGCTTTAAATGTAATAGTGTAATCTTACATTTATTGCTTCGGGACATAAAACAAATATAAGTTAAATAATATGTGTAACATTTTTATGTTAAAACTTCTATCTGCCCCCTCTCTCTCCCTCTAACCGTCTCTTTATCTTTCTCCCTTTATCTTTTAATACTGTAATGTTAGTAAGGAGGTCTTCACAGAACTGCCAAAAGTATCGGTAAAATCAAAGTATTAAGAAAAATAATGTTCATAATGATTATTGATCTCGAACAATGCCGAGTAGAACAAAGAGCCCGGTCTATACCTATGTTCTGCCCCCCTATTTCAGAATATGATGAAGATAAATAATCTTACTCTGTGAATTTTACATAAGAATACACTTTTATAGGTTATCTATATTCTCTAACCTTTTTTAAACAAACCTAAATTGTGTTTTTAAATTGTGTTTTTATCGTTCTTCCTTAGCTATCCTCTAACAAATAAATTTCATTAAAAACCATAAATTGTTTTATGAACTTGAGGTATTATTTGCAAGAAAACCACTGAATACTTTTCTTATATAAGATATTATAAAATGTACATGTATTTGTGTACATACAGAGTGGCGGGCAGTGGCGACTTGTGGCGGACCTTGGCGCAGTTTCTTCCCCTCCCATGTAAATAGAATTGCGCTAAGAAACATTAAATAAAATTAAAGTTATTTCAAATTATTACGTTATTAAATTACAATATGACTCAACAATTTCAAATTACTATAAAATATAATGAAAAATAACTGAAAAGGACCCCCTCCCCTGATGAAATCTGCCCCATGGACCCCTAAGTGGTAGGTTTTTAGATTCGGGAATACTCTCATCATCTTACTCTGTGAATTTTACATAAGAATACACTTTTATATTGTATCTATATTCTCTAACATTTATTTCTATAAGGCACACACAAACAAACAAACACACAAACACGCACAAACATACAGACATTCAGTTTTATATAAAAGATATGTATATGGCATGAGTGAATAAGCATGCCAACAAACTAGTTAAAATTATGACACAGTACGAGCACCCCTATCTGGTATGACTTTACATGACGCGTGTTCCGTCGCTAACTCATAAACTGCAACTTAATTAACTTAGAATTGTTCTATTTAATCACATGACACATTAAAGAACATTCTATTTACCCTCGTACCAGGGGAAATGTGACGTTCGGGTCAAACCTAAGTAATCATTTCATATTCGACGATCACATCTACGCATAATTTCAAAAGCATATTACCGCGGAGTAATATGTAACATTGTCAGCTGAATGCAAACTTATAAAAGGTGATTGCCTCTTCTGTTTTTATCACAATGCTATTTTACGAAAAGTCGTCTCTTTAGATTTCTACGATTGTTCTTCCCTATTGTTCTGTCTGTTTGTTTTTGTTCTCTTCGTTTCTACCTTTCTTGAAAACCCGGCATTTTGCTTACGATTTTCTTCTTGTCTGAGTTTTGAAAATGTTTATCAGGAAGAAAAGGCAAACTCCCACCGGTCTTCATCAATCCATCTTCCGTCCAAAATTGGACATTTCTTTTTTTCTCATGTCACTTCAAAAGCAAAAACAGACGCCGCAATTTCTCACGTCCAGCTGTTCCTTTGAGACACGATTTTCGCGCACTTTTCTCTTTCAGCTAATTCAAACTTTTAGCATTTCACAGATAAGACAATAACTAGACTCACTTTGTCATCAGGAACAAATATCTAAGTCTTCTCTGTAGTTTGCGCTGCCTGTCTGGCACAACGCCAAATATTCGGTAATGATCAGGCGATCAGGCGATCAGGCGATCAGGGATATTTTCGCAGCTTATGAACATACAACAAAGACGGATCATCTTCAGATGCGACCATTGAATATGCACATTCAACGATCAAAAGGATATTTCAAATATAAACTTGACACCCTGACTTAAGTTTGCACGACAGACTAATGACAATGTTATTTCAAACTTAATATTGACAGACCAACAGAAATGCTTTTAGTAGTTGTTTAATTGTAACTAATCTATGATGAATATATTATCTCAAGAGTGTTTTAAATCAGATGATGGTTGAAGTAGGCTCACTAGTTTTGAATCAATACGCGTTTATTATTATTTGTACTCACTAGGAGTTCTCACACATGTAATCAGTGATTGCTCACCGACAACCAGTGGTATTCCCTGGAGTCTGAGTGACAACAAATTATTATTATTATTATTATTATTATTATTATTATTATTATTATTATTATTATTATTATTATTATTATTATTATTATTATTATTATTATTATTATTATTATTATTATTATTATTATTATTATTATTATTATTATTATTATTATTATTATTATTATTATTATTATTATTATTATTATTATTATTATTATTATTATTATTATTATTATTATTATTATTATTATTATTATTATTATTATTATTATTATTATTATTATTATTATTATTATTATTATTATTATTATTATTATTATTATTATTATTATTATTATTATTATTATTATTATTATTATTATTATTATTATTATTATTATTATTATTATTATTATTATTATTATTATTATTATTATTATTATTATTATTATTATTATTATTATTATTATTATTATTATTATTATTATTATTATTATTATTATTATTATTATTATTATTATTATTATTATTATTATTATTATTATTATTATTATTATTATTATTATTATTATTATTATTATTATTATTATTATTATTATTATTATTATTATTATTATTATTATTATTATTATTATTATTATTATTATTATT
>OY744543.1:6897700-6912700 GCA_963556195.1 Sepiola atlantica | reverse complement strand
ATATGTGTTTGTGTCTACATCAATTAGTAAGGAGTAATTAAAATTAAAATTAAAATGTTATTTTATAATATTCACTAGTCTGTCAACGGTGAAAAATTATTTCTAAAATCTGTATAATACATTTGATTTGCCTAGACTAATAGACAAAATATTCCCCCGTATTTTGTACTTTAAGGTTCGTAATACTATAAGATAATATTGACTTACTATAACCTGTATAATCGGAATAATAAATTTGTGGAAATTAAAAATTAAAATCTATCTCGAATAATAACAGAATGATTTATACCGAAGCAGTTTTTTTGAAACAACTTGACTTAAGATATTAAACAATAAATATGTCTCCTATCACATACGAGGCCTGTCTAAAAGTTATGCAACCTTAGGCCACAAAAAATATTTAAAATACGTAACTGGGTTGGGACCCTAATCCCCTTGTGCTGCCACACACTTAGCCCACCGATCCATCAACTTCCGGAAACACATTTGAAAGTCTTCTTTTGGAATGGTGTTCATCTCCGCCGTCGCGTTCTGCATTATCTCTTTTTTTCGCACCTTCTCAACAACAGCTGCACCCGAGCAGTTTGGGGCCTGCCAGAACGCTGACCCCTCTCCGCTGATGTGCGACCATTTTTGAATCGGTTGAAACACTTTTTAATTTGTGTTACACATCGCAGCTTCTCCAAACACCTGCTGAATCTTATGGGTTCTTGATAAGGCGCAGAAACGTATCTGTAATTTGATTGACTCTACCCTTTCTTCTTCTCTACACCCTCTCTCTCACAGACGTGATGTTGCTAGTCTCAGTCTTTTCTATAAATACTATTATGTCATGTGTTCTTCAGAATTATGTAGTCTATTCACCGCTTCTTTTGTTCCAACTCGTTTGACTCGTTGGTCTAGTGGTCTCCATCAAATACCTCATTGTAATACAGCTTCCTATTCCAGTAGCTTCTTTCCAAAGAACCGCGGGCTTGTGGAACTCTCTTCCTGCTGACTGTTTTCCCCTACCTATAATCTTGATCTTTTCAAGGCGAAGGCCAATAGGCATCTCCTGTCTCTGCAATAATCATCTTTCATTCTTGTTAGCTCCTTACATCAAGTGCCATAAAAAGGAAAAAGTATAAAAAAAGAAAATAAGGTTTGTTGGATGTTTTAGTTTTATTTGTTTGGGATCAATTTATATTTCCATTGTAAACTTGACATGTAACGAATTGATAAACATTTTTTTTGTGCTGATGAAAGGATTAGTAAAAAGAAATTTCTGAAACATATGTACATAATAATATTTGTTGATGCTGAATTTTTGGAGCATGATTACAAAACATTGTCATAAATTTTATATTCTACTGAGTTATTATATATATATATATATATATATATATATATATATATATATATATATATATATATATATATATATATATATATATATATATAATCCTGTCATATCTGTTTCGTGCCTGCTCTGTTCTCCTTTCTGTTTTTCTAGTTTGAGTGTAGCACACCAGACTAAGATCAATGAAGCCAACCGACTAAAAGTTTCGCTCGTCTTTCTTGGAAGCTTTTCCAATTCTGATTGATTGAACAAGTGCAACCGTGCGTGTCGCTTACTTTCTTTTTAAAACTCACTCTACTCCGCGTCCTTTACCGCAAAAGAGAACATATATCCATTACACTGTCTAGCCACGTCGCTTTGTTCAGACGGTGGTGTTGGCACCGGTTAAAACTGAGGAAAACACACGCCTAAACATCTGCTTGCCCAACAAACTCCGAAATTGGAAGCCATTGTTTTCTTCTTGGACGTGCTTCCATTTGGAAACGCATACCCGACGCCAGACTAAGGGACATCGAAACCAACGCACCTGTCGACATACCCTTTATACCCTTTACCGATTCAATAAACAACCAGTCTATAATCGATACGTTCGATCGAAATATCTATCTACATTAATGTCACACATTCACAAGATATTCATAGTTGCTTACATACATACACCTGTCTTTATCTCTCTCTCTCCCCCCTCTCTCTTTCTTTCTCTCTCTCTCTCTCTCTCTCTCTCTCTCTCTCTCTCTCTATATATATATATATATATATATATATATATATATATATATATCTGTCTTTATCTTTGTTTGTCTGTCTGTGTTTCTACATCTATCTGTCTCCCCGTCTCTCTCTCTCCCTCTCTGTCTGTCTGTCTGTCTGTCTGTCTCTCTCTCTTTCTCTCTCTCTCTCTCTCTTTCTCTCTCTCTCTCTCTCTCTCTCTCTCTCTATATATATATATATATATATATATGTATATATATATTATTACAGGGAAAAATGAGGACGCACGTAAAGAAATATTCTTAAATTAATAAACCTGGAAAAGTAAAGGACAATAAAACGTCTTAAAACTTCTTAAAATATTGCAGTTAAAGTCTAAATCTGGAAAACGATTAGATTATGAAACTAAAAATAAATAATTATAAATTAATTGTTAATTATTTGTGATTGTTTTCCCTTGTCGCGAATGTAATTGTTTAAAAATTAGAATAAATAACTTCGCTCGAATTGCTAAACTGCAGTAGTGGCAAACTTTTTTTTATCGAGTAAACTATGACGGCTTGATAATAAAGATTTACTGTAAATTTATTAAGATAAATGGTATTTCCGTCTTACGCAATATTTTGAATATTCATACGTAATCGCCTATGTCAGCAGAATCTTTAGTTTTACGAAAATAAATGCGCCAAAATCGGAAGAAAACGAAAACATCTATTAGGCTGAATATTCAACTGGTCTAAATAAAGTTTAGAGTATGAAAAGATGTATTGCTTATTTTTATGAGTCTTACTGTAACAGACCCAAATTACCCTGTTCAATGTTTTAACATCGGTCATTAAGTAGTTGGTAAACAGAGGCCCCAAAACTAAAATGGACATCGAAACATTACCCTGGAATTTTGACATTACATGATTAGTATCTCATAAGCTAACGTGCAAGATGATGAACTGATAATGTGTGTTGACGGGAGAAAGAAAGAAAATCTTCTGTGATGTATTTTCTGTAATGAAAGAAGAAATCATTAGAATTCGTATTTGGACGGGATAAATAATCATTAGTTTCAAATGGTCATTTAAAAACGTAGAAAATACCTTACGAGGTTGTGATTATCGTCGATATGTTGTCCGAATGGATTATGTTTGTCTGTGTGTTCGTTTTAACTATATCTGTGTATCGTAATCAGTGGCAGCTTGTGTATAGGAAATGTAGAACTGCAGCACCCCAAGTTATTTCTACTCAATATTATCGATTAAATAAAAACAAAACGTTCGTTTTTCTTGAATTCTTTCTGTTTACGTGTACATTATACAATCCTTAAGCTTAATGTCGGTAGGCATTTCATTAATGAATGTAAAAAAGCCGTGCATGGAGCTGTGAGATTAATAGTTACACCTCTTTGGTGTTTGAGGCTTGTGTTGGATAATTGTGGGGCCAGACGCATCTTGAAGTGGACGTATGTGGGGAGATCGTTTGGTTTGGCTTGCGCGATTTAGTGCGGGTGGACCCGTACAGTCGAGTGCAAAATAAACTGGTTCCCACAGTCGGAGCTCACCACGTTGACGGGGCCACCACATTGACGAGACCTCAGATCAAGGGTCAAGGTGCACTTGCGCATGGGGGTTCTGTGACGTCACGGGCTTTTGCGTGGGAAACAGACGTGTTTCTCTATGTAGTCTATGTAGTCCGAAATGAGAAATGGGAATTTATTTCCCTAAAAGAATACAGGCATGAGATTTCTTCTTTCCCCCCCTCTTCGAATGGCTAAGGACTTAAGCTAGGAATTAACTACGGTATGGTCCGGGCCGTTAGGTCTGAGTTTACGCTGGTCTATTGGGATTGCCGGTCCTGTGCAGTTCTAGGAGGTGCACCCTCCCAAGCTTTGCCTCCCCTCTTTGGGGAGGAGTAAGTTTATTGCTTACTGTCTGAGGCGCCTCTACCGGAGATGCCGACGGGGCTGCCCAGGCAATTTTTAAATGGCCAGAGTGCTCACCTCTCGAGCGCTGGCTTATCTAATATCACTTTACCGACCTTATGTCACATCTTACCTTGTGGGTGGTAGATAAATAAAACTACGATAAAGTAGTAATGTGGTCTCTCCCTTAACGTTAGTGAAACATCTCCAAAAACGGTAAACTGACGCCGGAAATACACAGAATTAAAAATTTAAAAGATTGTTAGTCTCGTGAATCTATCATGAAGGTTTTGTTGCAGACACAGCGAACGGTGATGTTCACGGCAGGACAGAAACGAAGAGAGAACTCAACCACTAGATGACACCCCTCCACCCGACGAAAGAGGAAAAGGTGCGAGAATTTAAAGACTAGACGACATCGAGACGACACTCCTCTACACGACGAGGAAAGAGAGAAGGTACGAGAAATTAAAAGGTATGCAACATATACTTTTTGGTGTTAAAAATGACCAGTTGTTTAAGCGAGAACTGCCACGACCCATTCCGGGACGGGTATACAAAGTGAGAACTGCCACGACCCATTCTGGGACGGCTATGCAACACTTGTATGCATGCGCGAGTCAAGCCAGCTACACAAAGGCAGCGGAAAACTGTTTCTCCCCACAGCGACGAGTGTCTTATTCTTGGTTTTATTTACTCCTCCCCAGGAGTTAGGTACAAGGCCAGTTTTATCTTACTCCCACAAGTAAGATGTGACCCAAGATCGGGTCGAAAAAGTGGGGTTTGAAAAGCTAGCGCTCGAGAGGTGAGCACTCTGGCCATTTAAAAATTGCCTGGACAGCCCCTTCGGCATTCCCCGGTAGGGGCGCCTCAGACAGTAAGCAATAAACTTACTCCCCCCCAAAGAGGGGAGGCAAAGCCTGGGAGAGTGGACCTCCTAGAACTGCACAGGACAGGCGTGCAGTATCCATCGGAACAGATATTACACTTTGATCTTAGCCAAAAGTGGTATGCTAGCGGAATGCATTGTTTGCTTTGGCCTCTGCGTGAGTTGTGTCTATAGACCGTCTTCCATATTCTTGAATGTGATCAAGTGTAGAATTCAGTGCCGTATTCTACTAAAAATGTCTACTTTCTGAGAAAATCAAGACGAAACCTGGCAACTTTGTGTTAAACTTAGTTTTTGCTTACATATTTACCATTGAATAATATTATTAGTTGACGAAAGATCACTCGGTTTGGCCGTATATCAAATGAGGACGAAGATTGAATTTTTTGACACTATCCCTCGCGCACAACTTGTTTGAGAGTATTGATTTACTCCTCTCCAGGAGTTAGGCACAAGGCCAGTTTTTATTTTCCCCCCACAAGGTAAGATGTGACACAAGGTCGGGAAAGTGGGATTAGATAAGCCAGCGCTCGAGAGGTGAGCACTCTGGCCATTTAAAAATTGCCTGGGCAGCCCCATTGGCATTCCCCGGTAGGGGCGCCTCAGACAGTAAGCAATAAACTTACTCTTGCCCAAAGAGGGGAGGCAAAGCCTGGGAGGGTGGACCTCCTAGAACTACACAGGATCGACCCATAGACCGGCATAAACTAAGCCCCGAAGGCCAAGAAATACCAGTTTATGGGGTGCAGTATCCATCGGAACCGATACTACACTTTGATCTTAGCCAAAAGGCCAAGAACTAACTTGTTTAAGAGTAATGCCATAACCGATTACATTTTTAATAATTTACGTGACTAAAATAGGATTTAACCATAATTTGTTAGTTAAAAAAATGTTTGAACAATAAAAAAATGTTTCGATTTTTTTTTAGATGAGAATTAATAATTTGTATTATTCGGATTACTGTTTTCTAATTGGTTATTATTTTCACAGGGTTTCGACCGATGTAACCTCGAGCTTTCTTTAGGTGCATATTTTTAAACTTGTGAATCCTTATGTCGAACTCGGGAACCCTATATGGAATTTCAAACATAACTGTTTAGTTAATTCACGAGGGTAGAGTGTTCTCGTTCCGTCACACATAACCGGGTAGAAGGGTTAATTTATTATTAAGTTATTCTTAACTATTATCGCCTGTAGTAAGGATTGAACCTTCAACCTGCGGATAAAGGCGTGTATTCACAATCAGTTCTAAAGGAGAGTCTTCTAAGGGTTTAAGGTTCAATTATTTATAATAATTAATAATAATAACTAATAATAATAATAACTACTACTAATAATAACTAATAATAACTAATAATAATAACTAATAATATTAACTAATAATATTAACTAATAATAATAACTAATATTAATAATAACTAATAATAATAACTAATAATAATAACTAAGAATAATAATAACTAAGAATAATAATAACTAATAATAATAACTAATAATAATAAATAATAATAATAACTAATAAGAATAATAACTAATAATTATAACTAATAATAATGATAACTAATAATAATAACTAATAATAATGATAACTAATAATAATAGCTAATACTAATAACTAATAAGAATAATAACTAATAATAATAACCAAGAATAATAATAACTAATAATAATAACTAATAATAATAACTAATAATAATAATAACTAATAATAACAACTAAGAATAATAATAACTTATAATAATAACTAATAATAATAATAACTAATAATAATAATAATAATAATAATAACTAATAATAATAATAACTAATAATAATAACTAATAATAATAACTAATAATAATAATAACTAATAATAATAATAACTAATAATAATAACTAATAATAATAATAATAACTAATAATAACAACTAAGAATAATAATAACTTATAATAATAACTAATAATAATAATAACTAATAATAATAATAATAATAATAATAATAATAATAACTAATAATAATAATAACTAATAATAATAACTAATAATAATAACTAATAATAATAATAATAACTAATAATAATAATAACTAATAATAATAACTAATAATAATAATAATAACTAATAATAATAATAATAACTAATAATAATAACTAAGAATAACCTAATAATTAATTAATTAGAACGTCTACCTGGTCAGGGTTGACAGAACGAGAACAATCTACTCATGTGGATTAAATAGTTAAAATTATTTAGTTACAAATTCCGTCCAGTTTCCAAAGTTCGACTCTTAGGTTCTAGTTCACAAATTAAAAAAAAGATATTGTACATAAAGAAGGTCGGATCTATATCGGCCGAAACGTTTTAAAAATAAAAAACAAAGATCAGAATAAAAGTCCAAATTATCCTAATAATCCAAAAATAAATAATTTAATTCTTTTTTAATTTTTTAATATTTTTTTTAATGCGTAAAAAATAAAATCGGTAAATTTGTAGATTGACATTTTCAGCTAAATCACCCCCCCCCTCAAAAATGAGATTCTACTTTTTTATGCGATTACGTGTGAACACTCTAAATAACTTGATCCCCCATTTTTGTTGCTAAGGTAAACATTTAAAATTTTACCGATTTTAAAATAAATTGTTTCCAAATAAGATTATGCCGTCCCATCGACTAAAGCAATAAAATTTTAAATAAATTCATTTAAAAAAAATTGACATTAGCAACATTAGATTAATCACAAATCAACAGTTTTGCTGATCTGACACTCTAATTTTTTAATGTGTGTGAAAGGTGATAACGTACGTACGAACAGGAATGTCTAAGCGAATTATAATATAGATGACCATGTGTGCTTCTTTAATATCATGAAAACTTGATATATTATATTGCTTTATAATATAATATGTGTATATGCATGAAATAATAATACATCGCTCCTGAAGTAGTTGAGCAATCTCACAGAGATGGATTTCACCACTAGAAAAATTTGATTCGAAGAATATTAAGCTGACAATTATGTTTATGCCAATGAGACAAAATATTTATTGTTTTGAAACAATTAAATTGCTACAATGTTAAACATTAAAGAATATTTGACTGAGAATGACAATTATTTTTACGCCAATAAGACAAAATATTTATTGTTTTAAAACAATTAAATTGCTACAATGTTAAACATTAAAGAATATTTGGCTGAGAATGACAATTATTTTTATGCCAATAAGACAAAATATTTATTGTTTTAAAACAATTAAATTGCTACAATGTTAAACATTAAAGAATATTTAGCTGAGAATGACAATTATTTTTACGCCAATAAGACAAAATATTTATTGTTTTGAAACAATTAAATTGCTATAATGTTAAACATTAAAGAATATTTGACTGAGAATGACAATTATTTTTATGCTAATAAGACAAAATATTTATTGTTTTAAAACAATTAAATTGCTACAATGTTAAACATTAAAGAATATTTAGCTGAGAATGACAATTATTTTTACGCCAATAAGACAAAATATTTATTGTTTTAAAACAATTAAATTGCTACAATGTTAAACATTAAAGAATATTTAGCTGAGAATGACAATTATTTTTACGTCAATAAGACAAAATATTTATTGTTTTAAAACAATTAAATTGCTATAATGTTAAACATTAAAGAATATTTGACTGAGAATGACAATTATTTTTATGCTAATAAGACAAAATATTTATTGTTTTAAAACAATTAAATTGCTACAATGTTAAACATTAAAGAATATTTAGCTGAGAATGACAATTATTTTTACGCCAATAAGCCAAAATATTTATTGGTTTAAAACAATTAAATTGCTACAATGTTAAACATTAAAGAATATTTGACTGAGAATGACAATTATTTGTATGCTAATAAGACAAAATATTTATTGTTTTAAAACAATTAAATTGCTACAATGTTAAACATTAAAGAATATTTAGCTGAGAATGACAATTATTTTTACGCCAATAAGACAAAATATTTATTGTTTTAAAACAATTAAATTGCTACAATGTTAAACATTAAAGAATATTTAGCTGAGAATGACAATTATTTTTACGTCAATAAGACAAAATATTTATTGTTTTAAAACAATTAAATTGCTATAATGTTAAATATTAAAGAATATTTAGCTGAGAATGACAATTGCTTTTACGGAAGAAGCAAGAGTCATTTCTTAATAGTTTCTACTCTCACAGACCTTTATATATCAAAAGGAATATTATTATTAACAGTAAATTATACAGATTGGTGTAGTAACCACGGTGGAATTTCTACGGGGTACTGCTAGTATATGTTATTATACTAAAACTTGGTTAATCAACGTTTGTATCTTTAAGGCGTTTCCTTATATATTTTAATTACATAAAAAGCATGCTAAAATAGTTTTTAGTTTAGGGATTGAGTTACGTTTTAAACAAGCTTCCATATTCGTTGCTATAATTAGTTGCAATGTATAATTAACTCACCAAAGGACACATCTTTTATATCTACCACTCTCACCATTTCTCACTGTATGTTGTTTGGGCTAAAATATTGTTCAGCGTAAACAAAAATTCATAGAACTGTCAAAATTTTATATTTTTGGAAAATTTCTTAAAGAGAGGACTTTTTGAACCATAGTGAATCATATTCAATGAAAAAAAGTTTTTCAAGCAAAATAATTTTTTCTAAGAAAATAAATTTATTTCAAGAAAAATTTTTTTTCAAGCAAAAGAATTTTTTCTAAGAAAATAAATTTTTTAACCCACAAAATTAAAAATTGTGAAACTAATTTTTCTTTCTAAGATTTACACTTATATGAACAAGTAAAACATACATTTAATAACAAATTACAGTTTTTGCATTGGACATTCTCCTCAAGTAGTTACTATCAATGCCACAAATATATCTGTTCCATGTATACTCCATCACCAGTCGTGCTCGTATAGATAGGTGTGGAACAAGCCTTCACTCGTTCCGCACTGTCGTCTCAACGTTCGTTTACAGGGCATCCACATTTTTTTCTCTAATTCTTTTTTATGGAATTCATTATGGTTCTAAAAACCCTCTCCTTAAGAAATTTTCAAAAAAATTACATTTTGACAGTGCTATGAGTTTTTAATGCTAAACTATATTTTAGCCGTTTTTTGACTCTATGCTCTTATTTCGAATGGTGTCTATCACTCTCGCTTCTATCTCTCTCGCTTCCATTACTTTCCGTTTATTAACAAAGGTAATAAAAAAGGGAATAATAAAATAATTAGTTGTAATTTATAATTAACTTACCAATAGCCACATCTCTTCTATCTATCACGCTCATCCTCACTCACTGTATATTGTTTGGGCTAAAATATAGTTTAGCGCATAAAACGTGATAGCACTGTCAACATTTAATATGTTTTAACGGTTTTAAATATATAGATAAAGAAGAGACATATTTGTTTTCTTTATTAAAAAAAACAAACTATTTAGGTCACAGTAACAATTATTTTTACGGAAGAAAAATGAGGGTTTTTTTCTCTTAATAGTATTGCCCCTAGCATACATTGTTTAAAAATGGATACTATTATTTTGAGTAAATAATGTAGAATAATGTAGAACACACCGTGGAATTTCCACAGAGTTCCGCGCGTTTTAATGAATGTAGGTAGTTACGAAACATAAACCACCCCAAAGCAACCGTAAGCATAGCTTTCTGTCACTTATTTAATCAAGGAACTAAACGTATTTGTCGGGTGTTGCCGTTCGAACATCGATTTTAGAATCAATTAACTCGTACAGCAGAGTACGTAAACATGTTGATGGGTACAGCAGAGTACGCGTACGTCGAAATCAATTATTTTATTTTTTAAATAACATTTTTACGAGTTTTCCACGATTTTTCTCGGAAATGAATTCGTCAATTGAATAATTGTTCAGCGCGTAGAGCACGTCAAATCGTGTTACTAGAAAATCCCTCGAAATGACGTGTGAAGTTGACATTTTGAGCGATGAGGTTGTCGACGCTTCGTGCGGCTGATGGCTGTCCTTGGCACAAGCGATGAAGCAATCACTCGAAGTATCCTTCGTGTCAGCTGTGCGCTAATGCCTTTGACACGTGTATTATTTTCTTTCGCCACTCGTTACTGTAGGAAGTATTCGGCAAAGTCGGTTGTTATAAAACCCCTATTAAAGCTTATCAATTTATTAATGGAGAAATCGATTTCGTCGATAAAATTGAGTCAGTAAAAAAGAAAATAAAAATCATCGCGTTGTAGTTTTTTGAAATACACACATGTAGATGGATAAGTGTTAAGGCGTGATGGTGGTCTCCCTATTTTGTGACTATATAGACTCTTCTACACACTCTTGTAAATATACCACCATGTTGTCTTATTTATTTACTCTATAGGGAAAAAGGCTAAAAAGGAAGGGTGCAATGATGTGATGGCGATCTCCCCTATTTCGTGGCTGTATAGACTCTTCTACACACTCTTGTAAATATACCACCATGTTGTCTTATTTATTTACTCCATAGGGAAAAAGGCTAAAAAGGAAGGGTGCAATGATGTGATGGCGATCTCCCCTATTTCGTGGCTGTATAGACTCTTCTACACACTCTTGTAAATATACCACCATGTTGTCTTATTTATTTACTCCATAGGGAGAAAGGCTAAAAAGGAAGGGTGCAATTATGTGATGGCGATCTCCCCTATTTCGTGGCTGTATAGACTCTTCTACACACTCTTGTAAATATACCACCATGTTGTCTTATTTATTTACTCTATAGGGAAAAAGGCTAAAAAGGAAGGGTGCAATGATGTGATGGCGATCTCCCCTATTTCGTGGCTGTATAGACTCTTCTACACACTCTTGTAAATATACCACCATGTTGTCTTATTTATTTACTCTATAGGGAAAAAGGCTAAAAAGGAAGGGTGCAATTATGTGATGGCGATCTCCCCTATTTCGTGGCTGTATAGACTCTTCTACACACTCTTGTAAATATACCACCATGTTGTCTTATTTATTTACTCTATAGGGAAAAAGGCTAAAAAGGAAGGGTGCAATGATGTGATGGCGATCTCCCCTATTTCGTGGCTGTATAGACTCTTCTACACACTCTTGTAAATATACCACCATGTTGTCTTATTTATTTACTCCATAGGGAGAAAGGCTAAAAAGGAAGGGTGCAATTATGTGATGGCGATCTCCCCTATTTCGTGGCTGTATAGACTCTTCTACACACTCTTGTAAATATACCACCATGTTGTCTTATTTATTTACTCTATAGGGAAAAAGGCTAAAAAGGAAGGGTGCAATGATGTGATGGCGATCTCCCCTATTTCGTGGCTGTATAGACTCTTCTACACACTCTTGTAAATATACCACCATGTTGTCTTATTTATTTACTCCATAGGGAAAAAGGCTAAAAAGGAAGGGTGCAATGATGTGATGGCGATCTCCCCTATTTCGTGGCTGTATAGACTCTTCTACACACTCTTGTAAATATACCACCATGTTGTCTTATTTATTTACTCCATAGGGAGAAAGGCTAAAAAGGAAGGGTGCAATGATGTGATGGCGAGATTATCAGTTTTTGTTCTTCAACTGCTGATTTTTCCAGTGAGCGATCAGAATCGTTTTTCAGTGTTGCATAGTTTTTTAGTGTTACTGTTTTTACAAGTGAGTGAGAGAAAGATTTTTTCCCAGATTGCAAAAGTTTTTTAGCATAACTGTTTTTACCAGTGAGCAATCAAGCTTATTTTTGTTTTAATTTTGATGTCTGTGTGGAATAATGAGCGACCACAGTTCGTATGTTCCAGGAGATCCAGAAGGAGATCGGAAACCTTATTAGGGGGCGCTCGGGCCCTCGCATACAAAGGAAGATCCCGAGGAACTGCAGGAGGGGCTGGCGTCATTTTAAAAGAAGCAACGGATGTTTGGATTCGTAAATAAGGAGGTGGTCGTATTGGCCTATGATGATGGGGGGGGAGTGATGGGACCGGTCTCTAACTTTATTGAAGCCCTATATGGGAAGAAGCGAAGGCTGAGCGAGCTCAGAGAACAGTCCATAAGGCGGTTTGCAATTGAACGAACCACTATCGAAGCAGTCAGGAGATTGACGAGGTGTAGGGGTCACGGAAAGAGGTACGCTTGAAAAACTCGGAGGGGGAATAGAGGGGCTAGCCGATTTGGCTTTTCCTGATAAATATACGCGTATGAGTGGACCGGCGTAGGTAATCCACGTTGATGCATTTATCGATGCGTGACCAGAAGACGCGCAGAGCCATGTTGAGCAATTTGGTTGAGGCCCAGGTATTAGATAAGCAGGAGACCCTCTAGGCGAGTATGGGTCCGCAAGGAGAAATCAGGGGCCCCCGAAAAATGCAATGGAGGGCAAAGGCGGTCATAATCCTCGATTAAATAAGTCCAGTGGAAAAATACGAGGCAACAAAGGAGTGACGCTATACGGGGCCGTGGTCCGGGTGTTTGAGACGGCGTCCGTGTTGTTGGCCAACGCAGCAAATAAGACCGTTAATTTCAAGAAAAGAGAGGACTTGGGAATAGCCCGACCAATAAGACAGGTTCGGCAAGTACATTTTACGAACGTAAGTAAAGGATAGAGGGGGGCCCAGGCATGGTCAGGTGAGGGACTTAGTGGTCCAAGAAAATTTTAATATGTATTTTGTGCCATTAAAATAATAAAAAAAAAACCCTTATGGAAACAAATGTTGGTTAACTCAGCTTTATTATTTCAAAATATAAATTCTTTTTTTTACATTAAAGGTCACCGTTTATCAAGGCCCAAAGGTCACTCGAGGATAAGAGTTAAAGAGTTTGACTCGAGGATAGGGATGAAAAAGTTTGACTGGTGAATGGTGAGAAAATATTGCGTTCACCTGCACGATGGCTGTAGTATGGCAGAAACTGATTATTTACAGGGACAGTTCAACAAGAACTTGTTTACATTAGACTTGAATACGACCATATTGAAGTCAACAGGGAAGCAGGCTCGCGGCATTGTGTTCCACAGACGGAAAGAAGCTCTGCCCATGGAAGTTTCGTTTCGTTTCGTCTTAGAAACGCAGAGGGAGAAACGGAAATGATTGACAGCGATAGTAGCTAGGCGGGTTCTTATTGTGAATGTTTTACAAAACGCGCAGATTAAAAGGACACATTTAAGTTCGTGTCATCGAAGGAGAAATTTCTCTCGGGTATTAAATCATAATTTTTAGCGAAAATCGAGCAGCCGATAAGGGAAATATGTGACTTCCGTGTTACAACTTGTTCTAGTTATTCTATTCGTTGACCTTGGCCAAGATCAAAGTGTAGTATCTGTTCCGATGGATACTACACCCTATAGACTGGTACTGTCTTGACCCTCATGTCTTGATTCCGCCGGTCTGTGGGTTTGTCCTGTGCAGTTCTAGGAGGTCAACCCTCCCAGGTTTTGCCTTCTCACCCTTTGAGAAGGGGTTAGTTTATTGCTAATCGTACCTAGCATCATCTAATCTCATTCACCTAATCTACCCCCTGTAGCATTACCCCCGGTTCTAAAGACAATCAGAGACTCATCACCAAAGAGCGTTTTCAGTTATCTATCTTTTGTAAACGTCAGGGGGCGCTCCTGTCAGTGACTATAAAAAGAGCTGCACAGGCAAAAATGGTTCAAATTTTAAAATCTGACTGGCCCCAACAGCTGACACGCCTCATAGATCGTCTCGGTCTGTTGGCTGCTTTGACGAACACATCACACACCAGGTGCACCCACACACAAACACACTATTCTGGTATATAAGACTTTTCTTTACTTACACACACACATACAAATACATCCTTCTACTCAGACTTTGTGGAAAACATTTTCGTGAACTCAATTTCATAGCAGACCTTTTCTTTCTACGCACACACACGCACACATCCTTATACTCAGACTTTGTGGAACACATTCTCGTGAACTCAATTTCATAGCAGACCTTTTCTTTTCTACGCACACACATGCACATATGATTCTAATTACAATCTCTTTGTACACGTTCTAATAAACACTATTTCATATCGATCCCAGTCGGGTTCACGACCAATACATGTTTTGTGGTATACTTCTTTGTTTCTCGAGTTGTTACTTTGGTGTTCATGTGGCATTGCGTAAGCATGAAACATCGATGTCTGTAGGTAATA
>OY744543.1:6880200-6887700 GCA_963556195.1 Sepiola atlantica | reverse complement strand
TTTATACAAAAAAAACAGCTAAGTTCTTAATTTACTTATTTCTGAACTGTCTTTATCACAAATGATTGCTACGACTAGTTAAACGATTTTTTTCCCAGTTTTTTTTCGTTTTTTTTCTTGTCCACGACTATTTATCGGTCTTTCTTTTCTATGTTCTTGAAACAAACATACGAACAAAAGTATGAATCAGGGTTATCTCCCCTGTATCATTTTTGTTTTATAATTGAAGGGAATTATAATTTCACGCAGTCATAGCTGTACAAAGCGTTACAGATCGACCGACATCTTATAGAGATGATTGGACGCATCTACAATGAGATACGTCCATTAAACCTGTGCTTTTATCTATAAAAATGTTATTATTTCAAACTAAAACGTGACCAACCAACCGACCGAAAAAATGCGAGAAGTTATCCAATCAAATAAGGGAAGACATTTTGACACGTCGTGTATATTCTTCTGCATTCACACACTATCCAATATGGCGAGATTTCAAATCCGAAAGTTTTATTGATATAATTGCATAGGACTTCGCGTAATTTAATTTCCCTTCCAGCGATAAAGTGTTACATAAGAATATTTATTGTTTAATTTTTACAAACTGTTTAATACAAGTCGGACACGTTTTTTTTTAATGCGACCATAAAACCGAGCGGAAATTATCCACTTGCAAATTCAACCAGGCTGTTTGCATCCATAATCGTCGCCATTTTCTAAGCAGTAAAACATCGACTCGTTTTTTTTGGGGGCGCGAAAGGAAAGAACATTTTGATCGATCAGATTTCTATTAATTCTGCTCCGATAAACTGGCTACTTTGGTGCCCCCCCCCCTCGACGTAAATACACTAGACTAACTCGACAATCAGCAAACTCCCATCTATTCAATGTGGAGGTCCCCAGATGCGGGAGAGCATTCTACTCCAGTCTGGATTTACGCCGGTCTATTGGGGGTTGTCAGTCCTGTGCAGTTCTAGGAGGTGCACCCTCTCAGGCTTTGCCTCCCCTCTTTGGAGAGGAGTAAGTTTATTGCTTACTGTCTGAGGCGCCCTTACCGGGGAATGCCGACGGGGCTGCCCGGGCAATTTTTAAAAAAGCCAGAGTGCTCAAATTCTCAGGCGCTGGTTCTTTCCCACTTTCCCGACCTTGTGTCACATCTTACCTTGTGGGAGGAAGATAAATAGAAGATTCTTTCCTCTTGCTGCTGGCCTCTGGAACTCCCTCCCTGCTCCCTATTTCCACGACAGTACCGACATGCAGAGGTTTAAAACTAATGTAAACAGACATCTCGCTACACTGCTCCCAACTTAGGATGACATCCAAAACCTACATCATAATTCTCAGTAATCCTATACGTCTACAGTGGCGGCCTGCCATGTTTGGCGTGAAATATGTTTAAAAAAAATCGTCATTTTTTTCATTCGTGTTTACTTATTTTAGAATATTTTCAGATGAGTCTAATCATCGTCGGTCATGTTTTAAATTGTATTTTCGTCGCCTATTAAATCGATGCACTTTAAAAATATGTGCTTTTGTTTAAATATCCATTTTTGTCATTCATCTATGCTTCCTCGCAAATATACATAATCTGATGACGATGTGCATAAAAAGCAACCTAAAATGGTCTACCATAGTCGAGGGCGACCCGAACGCTCCCCTTTAATTAGCTACTACACTTAGATGTAGGGGAGGGCGTCACTTTTTTCTCGGGATTGCTTTACTCACCTTCGATCCTCACCGTATACTGCTGAGTATTTAGCCAGAAGGCATCCAGCACCATTTTTTAAGTCTTCGGTATGACTCGATTGAGGATTGAACCCTGTTCTCTAGGCCCATTAGTATACACTCTTAACATGATACCAATTTGTAGATCTGACGGCTCAAAATTACAAATTTGTAATTAATTTGACTCTCGAAATAATAAGAAAAATAATAATTTCAATTTTCAAATCTTTTAATAGAATGCAAAAAACAAAAAACAACAAATTTACAACTTCTTCACATCTTTATAATGAGCAACCTTCGTTTGCGCTTGACATCCGTAACACGAGAATATGACGTTTTACTTGATTTTATTTGAGGTGAAAATCATGTTATCACCCTCTTTTCTCCTCAATGTACGTTTTCCGTTTTAAATCGTTCAATTTCCCCCTCTCTCCATATATGTATTAAATATGTTGTCACTCTCTTTCCCCCTCACTAGATGCATTGTTATAAATCGCACAATTTCCCCCTCTCTATTATGTGTATTGAATAGTGAGTGTGCATTTCTCTTTTTTAAATTTTCATTGTAATCTCCTCGTGTAGGTGCTTGAAAAAGCCAGAGGGTCGAAATAAATTATCGCACCGATGATTATCTGATTCCGTGTTACTTTATTTTATTCTTGCTCTGTTTATTACATTGAACTCTCATACTTGGATTTCCTTCTGGAATTTATTTCACTCTAACACACACACACATATATATATATATATATATATATATATATATATATATATATATATATATATATATATATATACACAGGGTGATTCATAAGTAACTTAGCTATTTATGTTTGAAATTCTAAAGTTAAAAAATACGGTAATACAAAACAGAAAGTTTATTCAACAAATTCATTTATGGGAGTTTAAAATTACAGCAAAATTTCAAAATTTCTACCTTCGTTCTGCATGCATAGCTCCATTCTTTTTTGCAAGGAATTTACGACTCTTTGATTGATTATGAAATAAATATATATAGAAACAAATATATAAACGAACAAATTTAAAATAACAAATAGCAGTAATTAGAGAGTAAGATAACAATTATCAAAAGTTCATAGTATGTTTGTGCTTCATATGGTAATCATTTTAAATAGATAAGTGAAGTGACTTATGAATCACCCTATATATATACATATATATATATATATATATATATATATATATATATATATATATATATATATATATATATATGGAGAGGTAGTTTGCTTGAAGCATTGTGTGTAATACGTATATAGAGGAGTATTAGAAGGCTATAACAATGCAAGAAATGAAAATATGTCGGCGTTGAGAAGTGATTTTTAAAAATATTTTTTCCAAAAATGTTCATAATTTTTTTTCTATATGGCAAATCTTATTTGATTAGGCAATACTTCAACACTGTGATGTAATGTGTGTGACCGTGTTCCATAATATATTTTGAGGAAGACCTTTGTCAAATGGTGGGTGTTTCAAATTTCGAACACACATGTGGAATGGTAATATTGCTTATAACCCAGTAAATATTAATATCCGCAGCAAATGTAATAAAACTAAAACTATAACTGATTGTTGTGGAACATACACAGACACAAGCATCATCATTCTTCAAACAACTTAACACATGCAAAAACACTAACAGACTTATCAAAGTTAGCATCTTGGAAGCTCCATTCATGTCTAGGTTACGACCTGAACTTAATAGTAGGCTTGAACTGAATTCTTCATTTATAATATAACATATAGTATACTATATATCGTATTTAACCTCAGCCCACACACATCGCATTAACACAAATCAGTTTAAAATATATAGATTAAAGAATTATCAGTAAAACAACACACTTGGTTTATGGATAGAGTGAAAACGCAATAAAAACAAATAAATAAATCGCAAAAAGTAAACTTACTAACAAATAGAAGGTGCTTTGTTACATTAGGACCCGCGCTAACTTTGACCCCGTCGTTAGGGTTAGGGTCAGTGAGGGGTTAGGGTTAGCTATAAAGTTCAGGGTCATTGGGGGTTAGAGTTAAAGTTAGGGTCAGGGCCAAAGTTAGCCCAGGTCCCAATGTAACAAACTACCAAATAGAGACGTAAAAAATAAGACAATGGCAATGATATTGTATAGTTAACATCTGAGAAGTTAAGTTTCTTATTTTGTGTCACGATCTGACACTCCCATTTAATAAGATTTAGTATTTACTTTTGCCCCTGACAACGGGGGAGGGGAGTCGCAACCGATAGTGATTGCTGAAGAGACCGCTTTTACCCCGACAACCGAGTAATATAATAAATATATATACTTCCATTCCGTCACGCAAAATTTTTGTGAGTAAGATATGTGCATATTTCTAGCCACCGGATAATATTATTAACAGTAAATTATACAGATTGATGTAGAAAACACTGTGGAATTTCCACAGGGTCCCGCTAGTACTAATAAATATATAAGTTATAAGAAAATTTAATAATAGAAAAATAGAATAGAATAAGAAACTTACTATATGATTCACTTTTACCATTCTACAATTGAATGATATATATCCAAAAGTAAGGTAAAAGATTTAAAAGTTTCAAATAAATGTTAAAAATCCTTTAAAAGAAATTATATATTGGACATTTAAAATTTAGTGTTATATTTGTATGTATATATATATATATATATATATATATATATATATATATATATATATATATGTAGAGAGAGAGAGAGAGAGAGAGAGAGAGAGAGAGAGAGAGAGAGTCAGGTTGTATATGAAAAGAAATCAAATAAAGTGCTCGATCATATAAGAGAGCTAGTATAATTTATTTAGATACTGTATATTACATATTTCAGCAATGTACCGCGGTTTCATCCAAAAGGGTAGATTTAGACATCTTTAGTAAATCTCCGTGCCCAGTAGAATCATCGGCAAGCTGAAAACGATTGTAGTCACGCCCGACAGGGAATGGCTGTCATTGTTGACGCCATTCACTGTCGGGCGTGACTACAATCGTTTTCAGCTTGCCGATGATTCTACTGGGCACGGAGATTTACTAAAGATGTCTAAATCTACCCTTTTGGATGAAACCGCGGTACATTGCTGAAATATGTAATATACAGTATCTAAATAAATTATATATATATATATATATATATATATATATATATATATATATATATATATATATATATATATATATATATATATCGTGTGTGTGTGTTTGTGTACATGTATGTGTGTATCTGTTGGTACACATTGTTATAAAGAGATAATTCATTACTATTTTACAAGAGTTGTTATTCTCTTTCTCGGAAGAAAAAAAAACAATTTTTCTCATCAGAATCCCGGAATAAAATGCAAATAGAGAAACTTGAGGTTCGTTAATGGGCGAAATAAATTCTGAAAAACGTAGTACACTCAGAAACCGGTTCATAATTCCCCCCCCCCCCAAAAAAAATGTAGAAATCTCGAAAACATGCTGAAAGGAAAGACAAAAAAGCATCCAGGCTGCAATTAAAAAGGTAAATTTGAAAATACATGTCCAAAGAGCAAATTTTGATTGATTATCGCTTCCATACCGATACCACAAACAGTCACCGAAGAGTTCTGAAAAGGGGAGATTACTGAGTAATCTTTATTACAGTTAAATTCCGATGATGCAATTTCGGATCTTATTCATTAATATATTCGTTAATATACCTCGATTTTCTCTGTTTAATTTTTCTTCAGTAATTCTGATAAAAAGGGTATGTTTTATATACAATTGAAACAATTGTAAATCTGATATCTTGCTTTGAGTATAAATTATTATAAAATGATACGATAAAAAATTTTAAAATGTACGAGGGCCGTTAAATAAGTTATGCCCCTGACCCACTTCCAGGTGTCTGATCTAGATTAAATTTTGCATGTGTAATGATTTATATCTGTATGGGTTATGTTGCAAAAAACAGCTTTGAACTCATTGTGGTTTCTGATTTACAGGTGTTTGAACTGAGTCAGGTTTGAAATGGAACCAGTTGAGTGCCGCACAGTGATCCGGTTTTTGTATTTAGAAAGGACGCACACAAAAGGAGACTTTTGATGAAATGAAAGAAACTTATGGTAATGATGCCCCATTATATGACCTTGTAAAACGCTGGCATCGTGAATTCAAACATGGTCGGAAGTCTGTGGAAACAGCTCCCAGACCTGGTAGTCCCTCTTCTGCCGTTGATGAGGCATCTGTCTGTCAAGTTGAGGCTCCCATTTTGGAAGATCGACGCATTACTATTCGCCAAATAGCCCAAGAGATCAAGATTAGTACAGGGTCTGTGGAAACTATCATTCATGACCATTTGCATATGCATAAGGTGTCTGCTAGATGGATTCCCAGGTTGCTCATACCTTTCCAGAAGCAATAACGCGTCGAGTGCTCGAGGATGAATTTGGAGATGTGCCAAGAAGATGAGTCAAAGATTTTCAGAAGTCTGATTACACAGGATGAAACTTGGGTCCATCACCACGATCCAGAGACCAAAGCCCAGTCAATGCAGTGGAAGCACTTGGACTCATCACCTCCAAAGAAGGCAAGGGTGCAGCCCTTCGCTGTCAAGGTCATGCTCACAGTCTTTTGGGACCAGGACAGTGTAGTGATGACAGATTTCCTGGCAAAGGGTACAACAATTACAGGAGCCTATTACGCTTCACTTTTCATGAAATTAAGAGAAGCTATCAAAATCAAGATGCGGGGCAAAATCAGCAAAGATATCTTCCTCCTGCAGGACAACGCTCCGGTCCACAACTCGCATGTCGCCAGATAAGAAGCACGGGCGTGTGGCTACTAAATCCTCCCCCATCCTCCTTACTCTCCTGACCTTGCACCCTCTGACTTTCATCTCTTCCCAGCCATGAAGTTGTTTTTGAAAGGAAAGCGTTTCCCAGATGATGCAGCCTTGATTTATGAAGTTACAACGTGGTTGGAGGACCAACCTGGGGTGTTCTACAAAAAACGGTGTCCAGAGCTGCATCAAACGATGGGAGAAATGTATAACTCTGGGTGGTTACTATGTAGAGAAAGACTAATAACTGCCAACTTTCATTAATCTACTGCTATGGAAAATGGGTCAGGGGCATTACTTATTCAACGTATATATATATATATATATATATATATATATATATATATATATATATATATATATATATGAAATAATATTCCAACGTGATGAAATATATACACACACACACACACACACACACACACACACACACACACACACACACACACACACACACACACACATATATATATATATATATATATATATATAATATGTATATATATATATTGCCCTTAACTACGTCCTTAAAGGGTCTCTTGGCTTGTATCTCGGATGATTACATGCTACAGTTCCTCATATAATAGCTGTTTAGTGGGCCTATCATCGTCCATCCGAACTAAGTACCCGACCCAGCGCATCTGATTACGTATAAAACGCGCGTATGTGTGTAAAATGTACAATCGCTCTATATGTGTGATTTGTTAGGAAACCCACTTGAAAAGCAGTGTGTACGATAAGACGAACCGCGTTTATCTCGTTAAATATTGTAAGTGATATATTCACATTTACATTCCGTGATAAATCGCCCCATAATTTCGATAGTTTAATAAGATTTACAGTTTAAATTGACGCAGCCGAGCAAACAGCTAAGGTTTAAAGGTTTGGATCCAATCATCATCCATCCTTGTTATTCTCAAATCGTTAACGTTCACAATTGGTTGTTCGTCAC
>OY744543.1:6762700-6875200 GCA_963556195.1 Sepiola atlantica | reverse complement strand
CATTCAATTACTGTTAATAAAATCCGGGATTGTGGAAAATATTTTGATATTTCGGGAGAAACCCCATTATCAAAAAACAAAAACAAAGTTTTTTTCCTTTTACAGAAAAGAAGAACAATATCATATTATTGTCTTGTTTTTGTTCATCTTCTCATTCAGCAGTCCGGTATTTTCCGTATTGATTACAGCCTTATAAAATACCTATATACTTATTTAATAGTAATGCTTGAAGCACGAAACCATACTTTTTAAAAATATTTTTTATTTTTTGTAAAAGTTGGGTCTTGTTTGTTTTTTCGTCACCGGAAAATTTTGTACGTTACTAAAACATGTGTTAATTTATTTAGCTGTTGTAAGTGATATAGTGATATTTGTATTTTGCGCTGAATAGCGTCGGGATTTCGATGGTGTAAAGTCATGTCAGGCTTAAAATCCACACAGGCGAATAATTGGCTGGATTTTATAGTCTCGAATGAAATCGATATTCATCCATTCTTATTATCCAATCTTCGATGCTCACTCTTGATAGAAGAAATGTCCATTCGTTTCTAGCTGGCAAGCGCGAAAATTATGAATCTGTCAAGTGGCTGAACAAAAGCGGATATAAACGAGAGAGGAAGCGTTGGCGGACAGGTTGATGGAGCGAAAGTCTTCGGAAACAGTGGGCTATTCAAGCACAATTGCAATATGGTGATAAAAGCGATCACACATCTTAGAAAATCTCAATTTAAGTTAGGCGAAATCATTCAAATTTTGCTGCGAATCATTCCATATACTTCCCGCCGTTTTATAAAATGACTTGTCTCAGGTTATATTTCAAGTTCTGACCTAAAAATAACCGATGCCCATTTTTGTTCGTGTCTTTCTATGTTCGGAAAACTTATCATCAAATAATTCTAAAGTTTTTTCACTCTTAAAAACTATTCAGGTGGTTACAATAGCAGTAAGGAAAACCTTCAGTTTTCGAATCTTCTTAACCAAAACAATCGTTTTTCACTTGATCCGAAAGAACGCTTAAAACATTAACAGTATGCAATAGAATTATGTATGCAATTAACTTGCCCTAGAGTAAGTATTTCAAAGCGTTTTATGTCGAGGACTAATTAATTCTACAAAGTATGTAAAGACGACCCTCCCGTGTTTTAACTACGCTTGGAGATGGATCATATAAGTAGGACCATCTTTTAGTGGGAGATGATGCGCTGCAGTTGAAACATGATGTTAGATCACGTGCCATAGTCAAAGCATGCTAGTAGACCACGCACCATTGTGCTGTGACGTGCCCAAGACATCAACACCATTCCAAAGACGTATCCAAAGCTCACACACACTCCCCAGCAAACAGTCGGATCACATTTAGTTCCGCGACCAAGATACACCCAGCCGTCCAAACGATCGGATCACATTTAGTTCCGCGACCAAGATACACCCAGCCGTCCAAACAATCGGATCACATTTAGTTCCGCGACCAAGATACACTCAGCCATCCAAACGATCGGATCACATTTAGTTCCGCGACTAAGATACACCCAGCAGTTCAAAAGATCGGATCACATTTAGTTCCGCAACCAAGATACACCCAGCCATCCAAACGATCGGATCACATTTAGTTCCGCGACTAAGATACACCCAGCAGTTCAAACAATCGGATCACATTTAATTCCGCGACCAAGATACACCCAGCCGTCCAAACGATCGGATCACATTTAGTTCCGCGACCAAGATACACCCAGCCGTCCAAACGATCGGATGACATTTGGTTCCGCAACCAAGATACACCCAGCCGTCCAAACGATCGGATCACATTTAGTTCCGCGACCAAGATACACTCAGTAGTCCAAACGATCGGATCACATTTAGTTCCGCAACCAAGATACACTCAGCCGTCCAAACGATCGGATCACATTTAGTTCCGCGACCAAGATACACCCAGCCGTCCAAACGATCGGATCACATTTAGTTCCGCGACCAAGATACACCCAGCCATCCAAACGATCGGATCACATTTAGTTCCGCGACTAAGATACACCCAGCAGTTCAAACGATCGGATCACATTTAGTTCCGCAACCAAGATACACCCAGCCGTCCAAACGATCGGATCACATTTAGTTCCGCGACCAAGATACACCCAGCCGTCCAAACGATCGGATCACATTTAGTTCCGCGACCAAGATACACCAAGTAGTCCAAACGATCGGATCACATTTAGTTCCGCGACCAAGATACACCCAGCCGTCCAAACGATCGGATCACATTTAGTTCCGCGACCAAGATACACCCAGTAGTCCAAACGATCGGATCACATTTAGTTCCGCGACCAAGATACACCCAGCCGTCCAAACGATCGGATCACATTTAGTTCCGCGACCAAGATACACCCAGCCATCCAAACGATCGAATCACATTTAGTTCCGCGACTAAGATACACCCAGCAGTTCAAACGATCGGATCACATTTAGTTCCGCAACCAAGATACACCCAGCCGTCCAAACGATCGGATCACATTTAGTTCCGCGACCAAGATACACCCAGCCGTCCAAACGATCGGATCACATTTAGTTCCGCGACCAAGATACACCCAGCCGTCCAAACGATCGGATCACATTTAGTTCCGCGACCAAGATACACCCAGCCGTCCAAACGATCGGATCACATTTAGTTCCGCGACCAAGATACACCCAGTAGTCCAAACGATCGGATCACATTTAGTTCCGCGACCAAGATACACTCAGTAGTCCAAACGATCGGATCACATTTAGTTCCGCGACTAAGATACACCCAGCCGTCAAAACGATCGGATCACATTTAGTTCCGCAACCAAGATACACCCAGCCGTCCAAACGATCGGATCACATTTAGTTCCGCGACCAAGATACACCCAGCCGTCCAAACGATCGGATCACATTTAGTTCCGCGACCAAGATACACCCAGCCGTCCAGACGATCGGATCACATTTAGTTCCGCGACCAAGATACACTCAGTAGTCCAAACGATCGGATCACATTTGGTTCAGCGACTAAGATACACCCAGCAGTTCAAACGATCGGATCACATTTAGTTCCGCAACCAAGATACACCCAGCCGTCCAAACGATCGGATCACATTTAGTTCCGCGACCAAGAACCACCCAGTAGTCCAAACGATCGGATCACATTTAGTTCCGCGACCAAGATACACCCAGCCGTCCAAACGATCGGATCACATTTAGTTCCGCGACTAAGATACACCCAGCAGTTCAAACGATCGGATCACATTTAGTTCCGCGACTAATATACACCCAGCAGTTCAAACGATCGGATCACATTTAGTTCCGCAACCAAGATACACCCAGCCGTCCAAACGATCGGATCACATTTAGTTCCGCGACCAAGATACACCCAGCCGTCCAAACGATCGGATCACATTTAGTTCCGCGACCAAGATACACCCAGCCGTCCAAACGATCGGATCACATTTAGTTCCGCGACTAAGATACACCCAGCAGTTCAAACGATCGGATCACATTTAGTTCCGCAACCAAGATACACCCAGCCGTCCAAACGATCGGATCACATTTAGTTCCGCGACCAAGATACACCCAGCCGTCCAAACGATCGGATCACATTTAGTTCCGCGACCAAGATACATCCAGCCGTACAAACGATCGGATCACATTTAGTTCCGCGACTAAGATACACCCAGCAGTTCAAACGATCGGATCACATTTAGTTCCGCAACCAAGATACACCCAGCCGTCCAAACGATCGGATCACATTTAGTTCCGCGACCAAGATACACCCAGCCGTCCAAACGATCGGATCACATTTAGTTCCGCGACCAAGATACATCCAGCCGTCCAAACGATCGGATCACATTTAGTTCCGCGACTAAGATACACCCAGCAGTTCAAACGATCGGATCACATTTAGTTCCGCAACCAAGATACACCCAGTCGTCCAAACGATCGGATCACATTTAGTTCCGCGACCAAGATACACCCAGCCGTCCAAACGATCGGATCACATTTAGTTCCGCGACCAAGATACAACCAGCCGTCCAAACGATCGGATCACATTTAGTTCCGCGACTAAGATACACCCAGCAGTTCAAACGATCGGATCACATTTAGTTCCGCAACCAAGATACACCCAGCCGTCCAAACGATCGGATCACATTTAGTTCCGCGACCAAGATACACCCAGCCGTCCAAACGATCGGATCACATTTAGTTCCGCGACCAAGATACACCCAGCCGTCCAAACAATCGGATCACATTTAGTTCCGCGACCAAGATACACCCAGCCGTCCAAACGATCGGATCACATTTAGTTCCGCGACTAAGATACACCCAGCAGTTCAAACGATCGGATCACATTTAGTTCCGCAACCAAGATACACCCAGCCGTCCAAACGATCGGATCACATTTAGTTCCGCGACCAAGATACACCCAGCCGTCCAAACGATCGGATCACATTTAGTTCCGCGACCAAGATACACCCAGCCGTCCAAACGATCGGATCACATTTAGTTCCGCGACCAAGATACATCCAGCCGTCCAAACGATCGGATCACATTTAGTTCCGCGACTAAGATACACCCAGCAGTTCAAACGATCGGCTCACATTTAGTTCCGCAACCAAGATACACCCAGCCGTCCAAACGATCGGATCACATTTAGTTCCGCGACCAAGATACACCCAGCCGTCCAAACGATCGGATCACATTTAGTTCCGCGACCAAGATACATCCAGCCGTCCAAACGATCGGATCACATTTAGTTCCGCGACCAAGATACACCCAGCCGTCCAAACGATCGGATCACATTTAGTTCCGCGACCAAGATACATCCAGCCGTCCAAACGATCGGATCACATTTAGTTCCGCAACCAAGATACACCCAGCCGTCCAAACGATCGGATCACATTTAGTTCCGCGACCAAGATACACCCAGCCGTCCAAACGATCGGATCACATTTAGTTCCGCGACCAAGATACATCCAGCCGTCCAAACGATCGGATCACATTTAGTTCCGCAACCAAGATACACCCAGCCGTCCAAACGATCGGATCACATTTAGTTCCGCGACCAACCTACACCCAGCCGTCCAAACGATCGGATCACATTTAGTTCCGCGACCAAGATACACCCAGCCGTCCAAACGATCGGATCACATTTAGTTCCGCGACCAAGATACACCTAGCCGTCCAAACGATCGGATCACATTTAGTTCCGCGACCAAGATACACCCAGCCGTCCAAACGATCGGATCACATTTAGTTCCGCGACCAAGATACACCTAGCCGTCCAAACGATCGGATCACATTTAGTTCCGCGACCAAGATACACCTAGCCGTCCAAACGATCGGATCACATTTAGTTCCGCGACCAAGATACACCCAGCCGTCCAAACGATCGGATCACATTTAGTTCCGCGACCAAGATACATCCAGCCGTCCAAACGATCGGATCACATTTAGTTCCGCAACCAAGATACACCCAGCCGTCCAAACGATCGGATCACATTTAGTTCCGCGACCAAGATACACCCAGCCGTCCAAACGATCGGATCACATTTAGTTCCGCGACCAAGATACATCCAGCCGTCCAAACGATCGGATCACATTTAGTTCCGCAACCAAGATACACCCAGCCGTCCAAACGATCGGATCACATTTAGTTCCGCGACCAAGATACACCCAGCCGTCCAAACGATCGGATCACATTTAGTTCCGCGACCAAGATACACCCAGCCGTCCAAACGATCGGATCACATTTAGTTCCGCGACCAAGATACACCTAGCCGTCCAAACGATCGGATCACATTTAGTTCCGCGACCAAGATACACCCAGCCGTCCAAACGATCGGATCACATTTAGTTCCGCGACCAAGATACACCTAGCCGTCCAAACGATCGGATCACATTTAGTTCCGCGACCAAGATACATCCAGCCGTCCAAACGATCGGATCACATTTAGTTCCGCAACCAAGATACACCCAGCCGTCCAAACGATCGGATCACATTTAGTTCCGCGACCAAGATACACCCAGCCGTCCAAACGATCGGATCACATTTAGTTCCGCGACCAAGATACACCTAGCCGTCCAAACGATCGGATCACATTTAGTTCCGCGACCAAGATACATCCAGCCGTACAAACGATCGGATCACATTTAGTTCCGCGACCAAGATACACCCAGCCGTCCAAACGATCGGATCACATTTAGTTCCGCGACCAAGATACACCCAGCCGTCCAAACGATCGGATCACATTTAGTTCCGCGACCAAGATACACCTAGCCGTCCAAACGATCGGATCACATTTAGTTCCGCGACCAAGATACACCTAGCCGTCCAAACGATCGGATCACATTTAGTTCCGCGACCAAGATACATCCAGCCGTCTAAACGATCGGATCACATTTAGTTCCGCAACCAAGATACACCCAGCCGTCCAAACGATCGGATCACATTTAGTTCCGCGACCAAGATACACCCAGCCGTCCAAACGATCGGATCACATTTAGTTCCGCGACCAAGAAACACCCAGCCGTCCAAACGATCGGATCACATTTAGTTCCGCGACCAAGATACACCCAGCCGTCCAAACGATCGGATCACATTTAGTTCCGCGACCAAGATATAACCCAGCCGTCCAAACGATCGGATCACATTTAGTTCCGCGACCAAGATACACCCAGCCGTCCAAACGATCGGATCACATTTAGTTCCGCGACCAAGATACACTTAGCCGTCCAAACGATCGGATCACATTTAGTTCCGCGACCAAGATACATCCAGCCGTCCAAACGATCGGATCACATTTAGTTCCGCAACCAAGATACACCCAGCCGTCCAAACGATCGGATCACATTTAGTTCCGCGACCAAGATACACCCAGCCGTCCAAACGATCGGATCACATTTAGTTCCGCGACCAAGATACACCCAGCCGTCCAAACGATCGGATCACATTTAGTTCCGCGACCAAGATACACCTAGCCGTCCAAACGATCGGATCACATTTAGTTCCGCGACCAAGATACACCCAGCCGTCCAAACGATCGGATCACATTTAGTTCCGCGACCAAGATACACCCAGCCGTCCAAACGATCGGATCACATTTAGTTCCGCGACCAAGATACACACAGCCGTCCAAACGATCGGATCACATTTAGTTCCGCGACCAAGATACACCCAGCCGTCCAAACGATCGGATCACATTTAGTTCCGCGACCAAGATACACCTAGCCGTCCAAACGATCGGATCACATTTAGTTCCGCGACCAAGATACACCCAGCCGTCCAAACGATCGGATCACATTTAGTTCCGCGACCAAGATACACCCAGCCGTCCAAACGATCGGATCACATTTAGTTCCGCGACCAAGATACACCCAGCCGTCCAAACGATCGGATCACATTTAGTTCCGCGACCAAGATACACACAGCCGTCCAAACGATCGGATCACATTTAGTTCCGCGACCAAGATACACTTAGCCGTCCAAACGATCGGATCACATTTAGTTCCGCAACCAAGATACACCCAGCCGTCCAAACGATCGGATCAAATTTAGTTCCGCGACCAAGATACACCTAGCCGTCCAAACGATCGGATCACATTTAGTTCCGCGACCAAGATACACCCAGCCGTCCAAACGATAGGATCACATTTAGTTCCGCGACCAAGATACACCTAGCCGTCCAAACGATCGGATCACATTTAGTTCCGCAACCAAGATACACCCAGCCGTCCAAACGATCGGATCACATTTAGTTCCGCGACCAAGATACACCCAGCCGTCCAAACGATCGGATCACATTTAGTTCCGCGACCAAGATACACCCAGCCGTCCAAACGATCGGATCACATTTAGTTCCGCGACCAAGATACACCTAGCCGTCCAAACGATCGGATCACATTTAGTTCCGCGACCAAGATACACCCAGCCGTCCAAACGATAGGATCACATTTAGTTCCGCGACCAAGATACACCTAGCCGTCCAAACGATCGGATCACATTTAGTTCCGCAACCAAGATACACCCAGCCGTCCAAACGATCGGATCACATTTAGTTCCGCGACCAAGATACACCCAGCAGTCCAAACGGTCGGATGATATTTGGTTCCGCGACCAAGATACATCCAGCCGTCCAAACGATCGGATCACATTTAGTTCCGCGACCAAGATACACCCAGCAGTCCAAACGGTCGGATGACATTTGGTTCCGCGACCAAGATACACCCAGCCGTCCAAACGATCGGATCACATTTGGTTCCGCGACCAAGATACACCCAGCCGTCCAAAGGGTCGGATCACATTTGGTTCCGCGACCAAGATACATCCAGCCGTCCAAACGATCGGATCACATTTAGTTCCGCAACCAAGATACACCCAGCCGTCAAAACGATCGGATCACATTTGGTTCCGCGACCAAGATACATCCAGCCGTCCAAACGATCGGATCACATTTAGTTCCGCGACCAAGATACACCCAGCCATCAAAACGATCGGATCACATTTGGTTCCGCGACCAAGATACACCCAGCAGTCCAAACGGTCGGATGACATTTGGTTCCGCGACCAAGATACATCCAGCTGTCCAAACGATCGGATCACATTTAGTTCCGCGACCAAGATACACCCAGCCGTCCAAACGATCGGATGACATTTGGTTCCGCGACCAAGATACATCCAGCCGTCCAAACGATCGGATCACATTTAGTTCCGCGACCAAGATACACCCAGCAGTCCAAACGGTCGGATGACATTTGGTTCCGCGACCAAGATACATCCAGCCGTCCAAACGATCGGATCACATTTAGTTCCGCGACCAAGATACACCCCGCCGTCCAAACGATCGGATCACATTTAGTTCCGCGACCAAGATACACCCAGCCGTCCAAACGATCGGATCACATTTAGTTCCGCGACCAAGATACACCCAGCCGTCCAAACGATCGGATCACATTTAGTTCCGCGACCAAGATACACCCAGCCGTCCAAACGATCAGATCACATTTAGTTCCGCGACCAAGATACACCCAGCCGTCCAAACGATCGGATCACATTTAGTTCCGCGACCAAGATACACCCAGCCGTCCAAACGATCGGATCACATTTAGTTCCGCGACCAAGATACACCCAGCCGTAAAAACGATCGGATCACATTTAGTTCCGCGACCAAGATACACCCAGCCGTCCAAACGATCGGATCACATTTAGTTCCGCGACCAAGATACACCCAGCCGTCCAAACGATCGGATCACATTTAGTTCCGCGACCAAGATACACCCCGCCGTCCAAACGATCGGATCACATTTAGTTCCGCGACCAAGATACACCCAGTAGTCCAAACGATCGGATCACATTTAGTTCCGCGACCAAGATACACCCAGCCGTCCAAACGATCGGATCACATTTGGTTCAGCGACCAAGATACACCCAGCAGTCCAAACGGTCGGATGACATTTGGTTCAGCGACCAAGATACACTCAGCCGTCCAAACGATCGGATCACATTTAGTTCCGCGACCAAGATACACCCAGCAGTCCAAACGATCGGATCACATTTGGTTCAGCGACCAAGATACACTCCGCCGTCCAAACGATCGGATCACATTTAGTTCCGCGACCACGATACACCCAGCAGTTCAAACGATCGGATCACATTTAGTTCCGCGACCACGATACACCCAGTAGTCCAAACGATCGGATCACATTTAGTTCCGCGACCAAGATACACCCAGCCGTCCAAACGATCGGATCACATTTGGTTCAGCGACCAAGATACACCCAGCCGTCCAAACGATCGGATCACATTTAGTTCCGCGACCAAGATACACCCCGCCGTCCAAACGATCGGATCACATTTCGTTCCGCGACCAAGATACACCCAGTAGTCCAAACGATCGGATCACATTTAGTTCCGCGACCAAGATACACCCAGCCGTCCAAACGATCGGATCACATTTGGTTCAGCGACCAAGATACACCCAGCAGTCCAAACGGTCGGATCACATTTAGTTCAGCGACCAAGATACACCCAGCCGTCCAAACGATCGGATCACATTTAGTTCCGCGACCAAGATACACCCAGCAGTCCAAACGATCGGATCACATTTGGTTCAGCGACCAAGATACACCCCGCCGTCCAAACGATCGGATCACATTTAGTTCCGCGACCAAGATACACCCAGCAGTTCAAACGATCGGATCACATTTAGTTCCGCGACCAAGATACACCCAGTAGTCCAAACGATCGGATCACATTTAGTTCCGCGACCAAGATACACCCAGCCGTCCAAACGATCGGATCACATTTAGTTCCGCGACCAAGATACACCCAGCCGTCCAAACGATCGGATCACATTTGGTTCCGCGACCAAGATACACCCAGCCGTCCAAACGATCGGATCACATTTAGTTCCGCGACCAAGATACACCCAGCCGTCCAAACGATCGGATCACATTTGGTTCAGCGACCAAGATACACCCAGCCGTCCAAACGATCGGATCACATTTAGTTCCGCGACCAAGATACACCCAGCCGTCCAAACGATCGGATCACATTTAGTTCAGCGACCAAGATACACCCAGCCGTCCAAACGATCGGATCACATTTGGTTCAGCGACCAAGATACACCCAGCCGTCCAAACGATCGGATCACATTTAGTTCCGCGACCAAGATACACCCAGCCGTCCAAACGATCGGATCACATTTAGTTCCGCGACCAAGATACACCCAGCCGTCCAAACGATCGGATCACATTTAGTTCCGCGACCAAGATACACCCAGCCGTCCAAACGATCGGATGACATTTGGTTCCGCGACCAAGATACACCCAGCCGTCCAAACGATCGGATCACACATTAAAAATAACGCTTGTATCGCTAAACACTCACATTGAATGGACGGCTATCAAAAGTAGTTGCTCCGTTACTTCCGGTTGGTGCTTCTCAAGGTTTAGGTTTTCTTGTCTGGGAACATTGCCAGATAATCACGATGTAGATATAAAATATTTGCTCGGAAGATCAGCTGTTTTTGTCGGTTTCTGGTTACAGTCATGATGCCAAATGATTGTCCTTCCAGCCTTATCATTTTCTGCACTCGTCAGTGCGTTCAAGCAGACATTTTCCGTTCTGATAAGTGAGACATTGAAGCAAAAAGAAGTCCCGATGTTAAAGAGGGCGGAAATGATTATATGAAGTACATTAGAGCCGAACTTGTAATGCCATATCTTCATTGTGTGAATGATGCGTGTCATTTATCACAGTGAACCTAAGGGCAAACTTTGAACCGATTGAGTATGCTTACAGCGAAAATCGATCTATCTATGCGTCAAAGTAAAAAAAAAATCAATGTAAATTTGAACTTAGGCCAACTATCGATACATCAAAGTCAGATACGGGGGGGGGGAGATGGAGGAGGAGGTGGAGGGGGCGGAAGACAAACAAAGACGAAACAAAAATATCAGATGTTTAAGAGCGAACGAAAAGAAGAGTGATATATATATATTTTCAGATAATGGTTGACATGAAGACAGAGAGAGAGAGAGAGAGAGAGAGAAAGAGAGAGAGAGAGAGAGAGAGAGAGAGAGAGAGGGAGAGAGAGAGAGAGAAGTAAAAGAAACAGAAAAAAATGGAAGGAAAAGAGATATAGCATGAGAAAGAAGAAAAGAAGGAAATAACGAAAAGAGAGTAGAAAGTGACTAACTTGGGGTTACTTGCGACAGCCTCGTAACTCTCGCTTCCCTTATTTTGTCATTTAGTCCTAACATGCCACGAGTGATGTTTCTGACAACGGGGGAATAATTGCTGTTTATGGGTCAGAATCTATTCATATAACATTGGCTGTTTTTTTGACCTCGAAGTAGGATTTATTTTATTTTATAGCTCCTTAGGCTTTGCCTCCCCTCTTTGGGGAGGAGTAAGTTTATTGCTTACTGCCTGAGGCGCCCCTATAGGGGAATGCCGACGGGGCTGCCCAGGCTATTTTTGCTAGGCCAGAGTGCTCACCTTCTCGGGCGCTGGCCTTTCAAATCCCACTTTCCCGATCTTGTGTCACATCTTACCTTGTGGGAGGAAGATAAATAAAATAGCTCCTTACATCAAGTGGCTTCATGCCTTGTCTGGAGCGATTTCCATGAAAGAAAAAGAAGAGAAAAAGAGAAACAGATATAAAGATAGAAACAAAAAGGAGATTCAGATATTAAGAGAGACATTTAAAGGGCGAAAGAAAAAAGGCGGGGAGATAGAAAGTGGAGAATCTGAAGGGGTGCGAGAAAAATGTGGTGTTAGATGTAAATAAATAGATTACACGAGAAAAAGAGAACGGGATTAATAATAAGGGTGGATTGTAGGAAGAACATGTTAAATAAATAGCAATATAGTTTGAAGAAATAATGAAGTAATAAAGAAGGATGATGAAAAGAGAAACGAAAAGAGAGAGAGAGAAAGAGAGAGAGCGAGAGAGAGGAGAAGAGACGGAGAAAAAAGAGAGGCAGTGGCAGACATCGAGATAGAGACTGTGAAAGACAGACGTTAAATGACACACCGTGCATCAGAAAGTGTCAGAGAAAACAATTACACACATATATATATATATATATATATATATATATATATATATATATATATATGTTTGAAAAAAGAGACAAACGGAAAACAGGTTAGAATGCAGGACAAAAACAAAAACAAGAGAATTGACCGGTTTCGTTCGTATTATCGAACTTCAGAAAAAATATGAACGAAACCGGTCAAATCTCTTGTTTTTGTTTTTCTCTTGAATTCTAACCTGTTTTCCGTTTGTCTCTTTTTTCAAACATTTTGTCTACCACGGCATTTCATTTTAATGACTTATCGTGTACATTACCCCATATATATATATATATATATATATATATATATATATATATATATATATATATATATATATATATATACAAGAGAATAAAAAATAGGAAAGATACAATATTTATTAAAACATCAGAAGTTCAAAGTAAGGAGTTTTATATCCTTAATCCATGGATTAAGGATATGAAACTTCTTGCTTTAAACTTCTGATGTTTTAATAAATATTGTATCTTTACAGTTTTTTATACTCATCTTTCATCCATTAAATTGATTGCTCTATTCAATATATTGGACTTTATATTATCACGATAAATTATTATTAAACGATACATCGCTTTAATTTAATTTAATATTCTAATATATATATATGTGTGTGTGTGTATATATATATATATATATGTACATACATATATATGTATATATATATATGTATATAGGAGTAATCAGTTAACAGAAAATCATAATCGCACAAGTTTAAAAAAATGTATGATAATAGTAGTGAATAAAAAAACTGAGAATTAAGAAAAAAATAAATAAACGTGCAACTTCCAATTTCGAGCCGAATTTTTTGAGCGATTTTAGAAGCAAAGAAAAGTAAATCCCAATTCCAGTTTTAATTGGTGTTTTTGGGTATAGTCTGTAGGAAATTTTCAAACAGAGTTTTTGAAAATGGCGAACTAATATATATATATATGGTAAAATGAAAAAGGAAAACCAAAAACTGGATGTTTTTTATGTGTACATCAACGTTTCGTCTTTATTTATAAGACTTCATCAGGATGATGATATAGGGAAAAGATATCATGCAAGCACAGATACATGTAGGGTAGACATGTTGGGAAGAAAAATAAAATAAAATGAAAAATAATGGCAGCGTCTTGCTGGACGTCCGTACTTGTTAGAGAATGAAAATGAGTGGGAGAAAAAAGGGGAAGGGTGGAGGGAGCAAGGACTACTGTGGCTGGCGATGAGAGAAAGAGGTGGGGGATGAGCAGGGGTAAAATGGATGGCAGAGAGAGATTGGAGGAAGAGGGGGAGGGGGTGTTTGACCAGATGGCTGTGGTTGAGATTGAAGGGGAAGAGTGAGTTGGAATGTTTGTGTGTGTGGGGTGTATGCAGGGAAAATGGGGATGGGTAGAGAGGGAGGGGGGGGGGCTGTGATTTTGGTGGATGGGCGAAAGTTATGGTCTTAGAGAGCGTTTGGAGAAAATGAGGGAATTTAAGAAGAGGTATGGGAGAAAATAGATGAGAGGGGGAAGAGGGAGGATTTGTCGTGATAGGGTGTGAAATATTTGAAATATTTGGAAAATGATAGCAATGAGTGAGGGATTGGAGTGGGTGGGGGAGGGGGGTGATTGAAAGGGTGGGTGAGGAATATTTGAAATATTTGGAACATGAGAAAGTTTATTTGGACTGTAGTATTAAAAATGTGAGGGAAAAAAGTGAGGAAAAATAAGAGAAGATTCAGGGAGAAGAAGGAAGGGTGTGGGTGAATGGAAGAGTGTCATAAGGTTAGAGATGAAAATAAAAGTTAGCCATGATCAGGCAAAAGACTTTGTTCTGTGAGGATGATCTTGCTTATTAAGGGTGATAGGTTAAAGAAACCATTTCGCTGCTTGATGGTAGTGGAGGATGTGATGAGGGCAGTTTCCAATAATCTTCGCCGAGATTTGTTGTGGATGTGTTTAGTGATTTTGGCTTGTTCAAATTTGAATGCATGACCATATTCTAGAGCATGGGAGAAAAGTGCACTAAGAGGGTTGTTGTTTTTTATGTCCCTTTTATGTTCATTTAATCGTTTCTTTAATTCACGTTGTGTTTCTCCCACGTAGAATTGATGGCAATCATTGCAAGGGACAGTGTATAAGCCGGCATGGGATGTGGGTGTTTTTTGGAAATGTCTGGATGTGTTTAAAGTTTGTTTTATGGATTGAGAAGTGGTTTGTACTATTGGAATGCCTAGTTTGTTGAGCGTGTTGCATATGGATGTGTTATTGGAATGCGTGGGTAGGAGAAGGGGTCTGTCTATGAGAGAGGTGTTAGGGGTTTGATTTTTTTGTGTGGTGTTTCTGGAGAATATTTGGAAGGCTTTTTTCTTGGCATTTAATATGAAATGTGTGGGGTATTGCAATGTTTTTAGGGAATTAAAAATGCATTTTATTTCTTCATCTATGTGTGGGGGGCTACATATTCTAAGGGCGCGTAGGAAGAAGCCTGTTTTGATCTTGCTATGATGGTGGGAGTAGAAATGTATGTAGTCATTTTTGTGAGTGTTTTTGCGGTGTACCTTAAATTCTAGTTTATTGTTGGACTTAATTATAAGAGTATCAAGGAAGGGAATAGAGCCGTTTATTTCAGTCTCATGGGTGAATTTTATGGAGGGTTCTACTGTGTTGAGTTTATCCTTAACATGAATGATTTGTGTGTCTGTGGGGAGGAAAATTAAAATATCATCTATGTATCTAAAGTATTCGATGTTAGGAGGTAGTCTATCTTTGAAAGGACCGGATTCTAAGAATTCTAAAAAGAGGCAGGCCAATACACCGCTAAGGGGGTTGCCCATGGGGAGTCCAAATTTTTGTTTGTAGAATACTTCGTTAAATTGGAAATATGTTATGTCAGTGATGAGTCTAATTATTTCTATAAAAGTGTTGGGGAGAAAAAGGTAGGTCGGTTTTTATTTTCTTTATATGTGTGTGAAGTAAGTGTAGGCATTTTTTTACAGGTACGTTAGTGTAGAGCGAAGTTACATCTAGGCTGTGTATATTTTTATTTTCTACGTTGATGTTTTTTATTCTGCTAAGAAGGTCGCCTGAATTTTTTATGTGGGAGGGGCTGATGGTACCCATTAGTGGAGTGAGGATGTTAGCTATGGCCCGTGCGATTTTGTGTGTGGTGCTACCTATGCTTGATACAATTGGACGCATGGGGGTGTCAGGTTTGTGGGTTTTGGGGAGCCCGTATAATGCTCCCTCCACCCTTCCCCTTTTTTCTCCCACTCATTTTCATTCTCTAACAAGTACGGACGTCCAGCAAGACGCTGCCATTATTTTTCATTTTATTTTATTTTTCTTCCCAACATGTCTACCCTACATGTATCTGTGCTTGCATGATATCTTTTCCCTATATCATCATCCTGATGAAGTCTTATAAATAAAGACGAAACGTTGATGTACACATAAAAAACATCCAGTTTTTGGTTTTCCTTTTTCATTTTACCATCACGTCGGATTACCTTCATCCTTCTCTTCCCATATATATATATATATATATATATATATATATATATATATATATATATATATATATATATATATATATATATATATACAGGATGATTCATAAGTCACTTAGCTATTTATTTTTGAAATTCTAAAGTTAAAAAATGCGGTAATACAAAACAGAAAGTTTATTCAACAAATTAATTTATGGGAATTTAAAATTACAGCAAATTTTCAAAATTTTCACCTTCATTCTGCATGCTTAGCTCCATTCTTTTTTGCAAGGAATTTACGACTCTTTGTAGCATATTTGATTGATTATGAAATAAATATATATAGAAACAAATATATAAACGAATAAATTTAAAATAACAAATAGCAGTAATTAGAGAGTAAGATAACAATTATCAAAAGTTCATAGTATGTTTCTGCTTCATATGGTAATCATTTTAAATAGCTAAGTGAAGTGACTTATGAATCACCCTGTATATATATATATATATATATATATATATATATATTATGTAGCGAAAATAGCTTTCTAACAAAAATTAAATTTATTCATTATTCTGTTAACCAATTTCAGCAATTCTTTTACGGAATTTCTGGCACATCATGATAACATTATTTAATTTAGTCATATATTGCTGTGAATAGTTTGTATAGAGATTAACGTTTCTTTCTTATTGAGGCGTGGCCAGAGATAATAGCTTTTTATATTTCTTAACAACAATGGGACGTTTAAATCATTAATTGAGGGAGAAAAATAAATTATAATAAAAGAAAACGGCTAAAGGATCCCTCCCTTGTGTAATTGTCGGAAAAATAAGTCCCCACGTGCATAAAGTAACGTTTATAGGCATCCACAGAAGACTGCTTCGATGTCACTGCTATTTATTGTGGCTAAAGAAACTGTTATAATTTCAAGTTTTTTGGGCAACATGTTTTTAATGAACTGTTTTGAAAGAAACTGTTATAATTTCAAGTTTTTGGGGCAACATGTTTTTAATGAACTGTTTTGAGAGAAACTGTTATAATTTCAAGTTTTTTGGGCAACATGTTTTTAATGAACTGTTTTGAAAGAAACTGTTATAATTTCAAGTTTTTTGGGCAACATGTTTTTAATGAACTGTTTTGAAAGAAACTGTTATAATTTCAAGTTTTTGGGGCAACATGTTTTTAATGAACTGTTTTGAGAGAAACTGTTATAATTTCAAGTTTTTTGGGCAACATGTTTTTAATGAACTGTTTTGAAAGAAACTGTTATAATTTCAAGTTTTTTGGTGCAACATGTTTTTAATGAACTGTTTTGAAAGAAACTGTTATAATTTCAAGTTTTTGGGGCAACATGTTTTTAATGAACTGTTTTGAAAGAAAAAAAAAGATGCATTGTGTCTAACATAAAGTAACGTTTATAGGCATCCACAGAATACTGTTTCGATGTCACTGCTATTTATTGTGGCTAGACAATCAAGTACCGCAGGCTGAGATCGAAATCCGACCGTTTTTTATTAACAGTGGGACTTCTTGTCTATTACTCTGTCAGCACAAGCTGTACGATATTGAGAGTCCGTCAACCAGTAATCATTAGGGGTTTTAGTTCGTAGAGAGATGTGAACACGAGGGCAGGATTAAAGGTCAGTAAAGGTCAGGTGCTAACCTTTGCTGCCATCGGCTTCTGCGAGAAGAATAGCTTAGAGGAAATGACGCCAGGACAAAGGGACGAAACGCGAATAGAGTTAGGGTAGCATGGGACGCCAACAAGAGCGAACTGAAGCAGAATGACTAAAGAATCAGCAATGGACGAAGTCCTGAGCTAGCTCCCATTCCTGCAACAGCCCTTTCCTTTACCGCCGGTTATGGTGTAAGGCGAACACAAGTCAGCCTCAATAAAAACCCGATATTATTCTAAATTAAGAATGTGTTCTTCGTTTGTATTGCGGACTCTGATTGTGAACGAAAATCTACCCCGCCAGAAAGCTCACTGCGAGATGCGGGAACATCGGAAAACGCCTTAAGACACCAAGAAGGATTTTTATCTCATCTCGAATTATACTGATGGTGTTACGCAGAATGTCGCCCCTCCACTGGAGTTTGGGAGAAGCAAACAGAGTTACGTTATAAGTTAAATTCTAATTGCTTATATTAGGCATGATCAGCAGTCGGAGTGTACAATCTTTAACGAAAACCTATACATTATCGTCAGTGCCTAACGACGATCTAACTTACCAGAGTGCTTTACCCACAAATGACGATATATATATATATATATATATATATATATATATATATATATATATATATATGAGAAAGGAAGGATGAAGGTAACCCAACGTGATGGGAAATGAAAAAGGAAAAACTAAAAAGGATGTTTTTTTTTATATATTCATCAACGTTTCGTCTTTATTTTTAAGACTTCTTCAGGATGATAATATTAAGAAAAATGTCATGCAAGTACATGAAAATATTGGGTTTACATGATGGGTTGATGGGAAGAAGTAGTAGCCACTGCTGAGAGCAGTAGAACCGGGGTCCGGGCTTAGTGAAGTCAGTAGCATGGAATGAAATAAATGTGGATGGTTCTGAGTGAAAAAAGTGGAAGGGTGGGTGTTAGCGGGAATAATGTGCATGGCAGTGAGTAAAGAAGTGGAGGGGCGGGGGTGAACGGGAATAATAATGTAACCCCAATATTTTCATGTACTTGAATGACATTTTTCTTAATATTATCATCCTGAAGAAGTCTTACAAATAAAGACGAAACGTTGATGCATATATAAAAAAACATCCTTTTTGGTTTTTCCTTTTTCATTTCCCATATATATATGTATATATATATATATATATATATATATATATATATATATATATATAGAGAGAGAGAGAGAGAGAGAGAGGGAGAGAGAGACACACACAAGTAAAAGATGAGAATAAAGATTGTAAAAATACAAAATTTATTACATTCTCAGTTGTTTAAAACAAGGAGGTACAAATATAAGAGATTTATTTTCCGTTCCTTAAGCCATTGCTTTTCAAAGAAATTTTTTTATATTACATGTTTATTTTTCCTTCATTAAGCCATGACTTTTCAAAGAAAATATATATATATATATATATATATATATATATATATATATATATATATAATTTTTTCTTTGAAAAGCCATAGCCTAAGTGTTAGATAATGGCTAGGACGCATCTAGTTGAGCCGGGTTTGACTTACGCGATTTATAGCGGAGTCATCCCCGTGCAGTTCGGTTCGATGTGTTTCCCACGATCACGATGACAACTGTCTGACCTTAGGATTAAAGCTCAGGGCACACCTGGATATCACGAGGTTTGTGACGTCAGAGCTGTCCACCGTGAGAGAATTGAATTGGGATTTGAATCAGTAATTGACTGGGGAGCGACGAGTCAACATCGCCAATCATGTAAGCGGTTACGAGAAAGATTCTGAATAACAAAAATATAAGAGCCAGTAGTGAACTCTTCACCTCCTCCCTCTATTAAGTTAATTAAGAGAAAACTAGCAAATTTGGTTAGCGCAACCTCTCCCTCATTAGCAACGGAACCGTTCAAGTCGGCTAATTAAATAGTAAATAAAAACGGCTCTTTGAAACAAAAGAAAGACTTGTTGTACTTATTAAGAAATTGATTTCAGAGAGCGAGGACAACCGCCCGTCAGAATGAGACAGCGACGCCTGCGAGAACAAGGGACGATGGCCATAGTAGTTGGCAACAAATTGTTGCAGAAGAAGAAGGAGCGCAAATAGTCACACAGCGGCAGGAACAAGCGATGCGACAATGGTTTGTAGGCGAGAAAAGCAGTACGAATATTAGCGACCAGCGACTGAAAAGCACGCACGTGAGTCAGTATAGGACGACATCGTGTTTAAGTAACGTTACAAGGAAAATACAAAATGACTGGAATAAACAAAGCAGAACATGTTTTAATCAGTTAAAAATAAAACATGTTCTGCTTCGTTTAATTCAGTCATCTTGTATTTTCATTGATCTTGGTTTTTTATAACCGTCATTTATTCAAATTCTCTGTTGCTGTTTCTGTTTGGAAATTTCCCACGCGTGATGTGAACGTATGAAGCAGTAGTAGTTGGAGTTAAGTTGAACCCACTCTACTTATTCGAAAAAAAATTCTATGTAAACATTGATTTAAAAAGTTTTATACAATATTCATAAATCATGTGAATTAAACCAAAAGATTAATAGAAATACCATAAAAGTTAGTTACAGCAACACAATGCGGAAATGTGGCGATGCAATTTAAAAAAAGATTCTTTGAAAAATAATATTAACTTATTCTATAAATTTGGCGCAAAAAATTCCACATGCTGTAGTTCTAGGGAAGTGAATGAAATATCTGCTACATGAGAACATAAATAAGTTTCAACAAAAGACATTCATATTTTTTCATACTTCGCGCTGCCACGCTACACTCTTGGACCAGACATGACACCGACGTCTCATCAACAACAGGACGTCGTATTTTCAACTTTCAGTAGAGGTGATTAACTATTTTATTTTATATAAAAAGATGTTACTTAAAAGAAAGAATTAAAAAAGGAAGAAAAAAGTTCAAATGTCTTTGATCGTCTGATGAGAACAATTTTATTCGCTGAAAAGTCAAATTAATTTTTTTTTTGAATCTCACATTGACGTTGGCTTTCTATGGCCGCCATTTATTCTAATTCTTAATGCTCTTAGAAACATTCATACTTTTTCTAATTGAATAGTTGAACCTTCGAGGCTATGGTCGTATCCACCCTATTATTTAGCCCATTGCCCCGGGAAACAAATCTACATTAATCTCATTTGGTAGGTACAACTTTATAGCGCCTGGTATTCATAGACGGCCCATCATCTAAGCACTGACCAAGTTTAACATTGCTTAACCTCAATATTGAAACGTGACACCGTTGTAATTACGACTACTTAAATTATGTTTCAGTAATTACAACCGTGTCAGTGTTTAGACGTTGGTCCGTTTGTAAATATAAGCTGACACAGCGAGTTCCAGATATACATTTTTTCTTCAAAATCAAATTCTCTTTTTTTCTTTCTGAAATTCCCCATCTATTTAAGAGTTATCGTGTTATTTACACACGACACAAAAGTAAGTTCTGTTGGCACGACTCTTTAGCAATAAATTCACTTGGATCGACGACAAGAATATTTTCAGCGATCAAAACAAAAATTCTCTGAACGCCTCCGATAAATAATCACCCCGAAAGTTACAACTCTTTCTTAACAAGGCGCCTTTTTGAGCGGGAAATCTGGCTAGTGTTTTCGATGGGACCGACTCCAAGTAATCGTTTGTCGAAACACCAATCAAATTCAAAACTTTCCACCCTTTTATAGCTTTTATTCTGTAACTAAAACAAGTCTGATTTTCATGAATAAATTCGTACTGTGAGAGAACCTTTTGACACTTTCAGACATTAACACTATAAAACTTTTAACTTTAAAAGTAGAAATAGATAAAAAAAAAACTTGAATTCTGAAGACTATGCACTTAAAACCAGAACGGATAGTCTTAGAAATAGATAGAAAACTTGAATTCTGAAGACTATGCACTTAAAACCAGAACGGATAGTCTTAGAAATAGATAAACAAAACTTCAATTCTGAAGACTATGCACTTAAAACCAGAACGGATAGTCTTAGAAATAGATAAAAAAACTTGAATTCTGAAGACTATGCACTTAAAACCAGAACGGATAGTCTTAGAAATAGATAAAAAAAACTTCAATTCTGAAGACTATGCACTTAAAACAAGAACGGATAGTCTTAGAAATAGATAAAAAAAACTTGAATTCTGAAGACTATGCACTTAAAACCAGAACGGATAGTCTTAGAAATAGATCAAAAACTTCAATTCTGAAGACTATACCCTTAAAACAAGTATGGATAGTCTTAGAAATAGATAAAAAAACTTGAATTCTGAAGACTATGCACTTAAAACAAGTACGGATAGTTTTGGAAATAGATCAAACACTTGAATTCTGAAGACTATGCACTTAAAACAAGTACAGATAGTCTTGGAAATAGATCAAAAACTTGAATTCTGAAGACTATGCACTTAAAACAAGTACGGATAGCCTTAGAAATAGATCAAAATCTTGAATTCTGAAGACTAGGCACTTAAAACAAGTACGGATAGTCTTAGAAATAGATAAAAAACTTGAATTCTGAAAACTATGCACTTAAAACAAGAACAGATAGTCTTAGAAATGGATCAAAAACTTCAATTCTGAAGACTATGCACTTAAAACAAGAACGGATAGCCTTAGAAATAAATAAAAAACTTAAATTCTGAAGACTATGCACTTAAAACAAGTACGGATAGTCTTGGAAATAGATCAAACACTTGAATTCTGAAGACTATGCACTTAAAACAAGTACGGATCAGGCACGTAGCCAGACTTCTAACTTAGGGGGGCAAGGCATTTTTAGAGGGGGCAAGGGATTTTTAGGGGGACAAGGCATTTTTAGGAGGGGCAAAACTTGATATTCTAATATGAGTGACGTTTTGGGTCAGTGTGTGTGTGTGTGTACTGATATATAAATATAAATAAGTAGATACAAAATTTCAATTTCTTTTTATATAATCTAAATATATTGTTGTGTATTTCGGTAGGTACATGTAAATAACAACATCAGCATAGTAAAGCACATAAAGCATAGTAAACACAGTAATAATAACATAAAGTTCGTAAAATAAGGTAGCTACTTGCTAGCTCTACAGAATTCTATTATAATCTTCTATTTGTACGTGGGTTTTATACCCTACCAATGCTGTTTTTTCTTTCAACTTCATCTCTGGTGAAATCTGGGATTTTTTTCTATGTTAATTTAAAAAATGTTGAATGTAACATTCATAATTTTTTAAATTAATAGTTGCAACTGACAACAAAAAGAAAAAAACGTATTTGATATTCGTGATAAAATACAAAAATAATTTTAAAAAACTAATTCCCACTTTCATTTGAAAATAATTTAGGTTGCTAATATTCATTTCTATCTTTTGAATGAAGACAACACTTTCTTTTATAAATTAAAAAAATATCTTTAAAATAAGCTGACAGAACAACAACGTGAATTCATTTTGTGTTTATATTACATCATTTGAATTATAATTATGAAATTGATAATTTATGATATTAAATAGTGTGAATTAACAATATTTAAAAGTATATATTTGGTAAGTTGACAAAAAAAAGGACAGATACACTGACAATCTCTTTCACAAAGCAGGAAACAGGTGAAAAGCATCGAGGCTTTGTTTCCCTCACCACTTGATCTGAAACTAGCGAAGTTATGTTTGAGTTTTAGAACACGTACATTTTAATTTTTTCTTCTTTTTACAAGGTAACATACATTTAAATTATATTTAGATGTTATTATGGTCAATAGATTTATTTTAACTGGTAGCTTAAAATCCGTAAATATTTATTATGGTATCATTAGTACCAGGAATGGAAAATTAAGTTTTAAACAAAATAAAATCCAAAAAAGCGTTTTTGAAATCGGAAATTATGTTAAAAATTGGTGAGAGGTCCCCTCTTCGTGGGGGGCCCAGGGCCCCAGCCCCTTGGCCCCTTAATCCGGCCCTGCTTTAAAATATATTACACAAAAGTAAATACTGGTTCATAATAAAGAAGTATAGTTGACTAGGAAATATAAGAGTATTTATATTTATAATATTTTTAGGATCACAAATTTAAGGGGGTGCAAATGTAATTGCAGGGGAGGGGGGGGGGGCTTGCCCCCTGGCACCACCCTGGCTACGTGGGGGGGGGGGGTACGGATAGTTTTGGAAATAGATCAAACACTTGAATTCTGAAGACTATGCACTTAAAACAAGTACGGATAGTCTTAGAAATAGATAAAAAACTTGAATTATGAAGACTATGCACTTAAAACAAGTACGGATAGTCTTAGAAATAGATAAAAAACTTGAATTCTGAAGACTAGGCACTTAAAACAAGTACGGATAGTCTTAGAAATAGATAAAAAAACTTGAATTATGAAGACTATGCACTTAAAACAAGTACGGATAGCCTTAGAAATAGATAAAAAACTTGAATTTTCAAGACTATGCACTTAAAACAAGAACGGATAGTGTAAATATGCAATTTTAGCATTGAGAATGCTATTTCGAACTCAAGCATAATTAAACTGTAATAATGACGATGACGAGAAGAAAAAAAAACATAAGAATAACAAATACAATTTCAAAACTTCTACATAAGAATTAATAGACGTCGTTTATGACATGTTAGAGTTACCAGTCACACAAGTAATGTCTCAAAGGCGAACACACAAAAGGGAAAAGAAAGAAATTACCAACTTCATGGAAGTCAACCCCACGAGAAAAAGATATTGACTTCTTACGGAGCATAGGCTTAAAAGAGGGGGGTGTTATGTGATAAGCTGATCTACCTATTTCAGGAATAAATGGACTTACCCAGACACAATAAATACAGTAACATCTAAGCGTCAGCGGCGGCAAAGTTATGGCCAGAAGCACATGACACGTTCTCCTGTAACACACTTTTGGTAACACACTTCTGTTGACACACTTTTGTTAATTATACCACTGTGTTTGATAGGAATAATAGAAAGATAAGTCAAAGAGTTGTAAATAATTGGCATTTGCGGTTCTTAACCTGACGTACAATATTCGTCCATATAACCGTTAAGTTCTTTATGAACGCACTGCTGATGTATCTTGGGGTGAGTAAAAGTGGTGCGTGAACGTATGCAGCATCAGTAGTTGTAAATAAGTTGAATCTACTTATTCGAAAGAAAATGCTATGTATAAATCTGTTATTTCATTTTCCCCTCTCGTTTTCCTTGTTGTCTTTTAACTTTGTAGTCTTTGCACTCGCAGCGAAGCATCTTATCCATGTGTGACAGACCGACGAATATTCTATTAAGAACCTTAAGTGTGACAGACCGACGAATATTTTATTAAGAACCTTAAGTGTGACAGACCGACGAATATTCTATTAAGAACCTTAAGTGTGACAGACCGACGAATATTCTATTAAGAACCTTAAGTGTGACAGACCGACGAATATTCTATTAAGAACCTTAAGTGTGACAGACTGACGAATATTTTATTAAGAACCTTAAGTGTGACAGACCGACGAATATTCTATTAAGAACCTTAAGTGTGACAGACCGACGAATATTCTATTAAGAACCTTAAGTGTGACAGACTGACGAATATTTTATTAAGAACCTTAAGTGTGACAGACCGACGAATATTCTATTAAGAACCTTAAGTGTGACAGACCGACGAATATTCTATTAAGAACCTTAAGTGTGACAGACCGACGAATATTCTATTAAGAACCTTAAGTGTGACAGACTGACGAATATTTTATTAAGAACCTTAAGTGTGACAGACCGACGAATATTCTATTAAGAACCTTAAGTGTGACAGACCGACGAATATTCTATTAAGAACCTTAAGTGTGACAGACCGACGAATATTCTATTAAGAACCTTAAGTGTGACAGACTGACGAATATTTTATTAAGAACCTTAAGTGTGACAGACCGACGAATATTCTATTAAGAACCTTAAGTGTGACAGACCGACGAATATTCTATTAAGAACCTTAAGTGTGACAGACCGACGAATATTCTATTAAGAACCTTAAGTGTGACAGACTGACGAATATTTTATTAAGAACCTTAAGTGTGACAGACCGACGAATATTCTATTAAGAACCTTAAGTGTGACAGACCGACGAATATTCTATTAAGAACCTTAAGTGTGACAGACCGACGAATATTTTATTAAGAACCTTAAGTGTGACAGACCGACGAATATTCTATTAAGAACCTTAAGTGTGACAGACCGACGAATATTTTATTAAGAACCTTAAGTGTGACAGACCGACGAATATTCTATTAAGAACCTTAAGTGTGACAGACCGACGAATATTCTATTAAGAACCTTAAGTGTGACAGACTGACGAATATTCTATTAAGAACCTTAAGTGTGACAGACCGACGAATATTCTATTAAGAACCTTAAGTGTGACAGACCGACGAATATTTTATTAAGAACCTTAAGTGTGACAGACCGACGAATATTCTATTAAGAACCTTAAGTGTGACAGACCGACGAATATTCTATTAAGAACCTTAAGTGTGACAGACCGACGAATATTTTATTAAGAACCTTAAGTGTGACAGACCGACGAATATTCTATTAAGAACCTTAAGTGTGACAGACCGACGAATATTCTATTAAGAACCTTAAGTGTGACAGACTGACGAATATTCTATTAAGAACCTTAAGTGTGACAGACCGACGAATATTCTATTAAGAACTTTAAGTGTGACAGACCGACGAATATTCTATTAAGAACTTTAAGTGTGACAGACTGACGAATATTCTATTAAGAACCTTAAGTGTGACAGACCGACGAATATTCTTTTAAGAACCTTAAGTGTGACAGACTGACGAATATTCTATTAAGAACCTTAAGTGTGACAGACCGACGAATATTCTTTTAAGAACCTTAAGTGTGACAGACCGGCGAAGCATCTTATCCATGTGTCCGCGAAGTCGGGGTCTTCGAGAGACAATTGGGATCCTATCGACGACGCCATTGTTGTGAAGTTGTAAATTTACCTATTCAGTTGCTAGTATACTTTCACTGCCAGCTATACTTATATAGTAATCTATTTCTACTTATGTTGATCATGCATATATATTATGCAATATCACCACAAAAATAAAGACAAAATATCGCACGAAATAATTGTAAAACGTCATTAAACGTCGTTGCACGCCTCGGGGATGAACGGTATATAAAAATAAGATCGCATGAAAAGTAAGATTTGTTGTAACACACATTTAAACAGAAAGAAAAAATTGCGTTTCGCACTAAAAAAAATAATATATCGCACAAAAATAAGCAGAAAAATCGTATTTAATAAAACAATTAAAAACAATGTATTTATTAAAATATCGAAATTATGGAGGAAAAAAAACACATCGTTGTTGTCAGGGATAGAGGATGAGGCTGCTGATGTGTTTTGGAGTGAGTAAAACTGGTTTTGATGTATCGTTTCTCTGTTGCTTTCCCTTTCTAGCACATGAAATAAACATTGACAAAAATGTTCTTACATTAAGAAAAGAAAAAAATGATCGTCGATTATCTTCCTAAAATGTTTGCTAATGAAAAATATACAAGCCGTAGTTATTCATGGGATGATGGTCTTTGTGTAGACAGAAAGAATATTCCCACAACCTTGAGTTATATATATATATATATATATATATATATATATATATATATATATATATATATATATATATATATATATATATAAATAAATATATATAACTTGCTATCGCTTCACAAAGTTCTTTATTTGAAATACTTCAAACTAAAATTTTAAATAATAAACATTTTATTCATAAGTTTCTTGTAAACACAAGAGTAAAACTTTTGCATTTATTTACATAAATAGATAAATATTAACATTTTGATACAAATCTTTTTATCTATTAAATAAGACCGTAATGAAAAATACAAAGAAGAAATCGATTCGCCTGAGGAAAAACGGGGAAAGAGAGAAAGAGAGAAAGACAGCAGCAATAGTTGTAAATAAGTTGAACCTACTTATTCGAAAGAAAAGGCCATGTAAACATTGATTAAAAAGGTCTTTTACAATTTTCATAAATCATGTGAATTAAGCCAAAAATTTGATAGAAACATCATATAAGTTAGTTACAACACAGATAACATTAAACAATGAGGAAATGTGACGACACCATTTTTTTGTGTTATTGTTTCGTTTTTCGTAAATCCTTGTTTTTAAAAATTATATTTTATGTCATTTTGTTCTTTTACAATTTTCATAAATCATGTGAATTAAGCCAAAAATTTGATAGAAACATCATATAAGTTAGTTACAACAACGCAGATAACATTAAACAATGAGAAAATGTGACGACGCCATTTTTTTGTGTTAGTGTTTCGTTTTTCGTAAATTATTTTTTTAAATTATATTTTATGTCATTTTGTTCTTTGTTGATTGGTTAATTCTTTTTTCTTTTCTTTCTTTTCCATTTTTCATTCAGTCTTTGTTCATTTCCTCTGTTCATTGCGTGTTGTTTTCGTCATGTATCTAGGCCAGTCCTTATGTTAGAAACAATTTTGAAAACAATTATTCATTCATGCAAATATTGTAAACATATGTACGATTCGTGTAGGCATCACAAATAAAATACTCCGAAAATACAGACAGAAAACATTTTACAACATCCTAAGAAACAAAGATTATCTTTTATCTAAGCACGACATATGCTCATCGACCAAAACAATTATTCTGAACTCACGCATATATATATATATATATATATATATATATATATATATATATATATATATATATATATGATAATTTTATTTACACAGACATGTACAAAATCTGCGACACTGGCATGTCGATGTTATCGATCAACAGTTACTATAAACTGAGATCTCATCAGGCAGAGTTAGAATCCGATCTTAACCTCAGATCATATTTGATTCTCTCCAAATATGATCTGAGGTTAAGATCGGATTCTAACTCTGCCTGACGAGATCTCAGTTTATAGTAACTGTTGATCGATAACATCGACATGCCAGTGTCGCAGATTTTGTACATGTCTGTGTAAATAAAAGTATCATATATAAAGCTCCATTTTGATATTGAGCACTTTTTATAAACCCGGTTAAAATTCTCTGGATTACCACCCTGTGGATATTTTTCACCTGGATTATTACCATATATATATATATATATATATATATATATATATATATATATATATATATATATATATATATATATATACATACAGAGAGAGAGAGAGAGAGAGAGAGAGAGAGAGAGAGGGTAAGCTATGAAAATATATTTATGACAATTAAGCTATACAGAAACTCCCGCGTTTCATGCCCGGAGGAAATCTTCAGGCTAAAATGCAGCTTAATTACCATAAATATATTTTCATAACTTACTACCTTGCTCTACTTACGTATCGAGCACTGTTGAAGTAAATAGGGAAAATTGATACATAAAAAATTATATCTCCTTATAAAATGTTATGTGGATACATGAAATAGTAATATATATATATATATATATATATATATATATATATATATATATATATATATATATATATAATTTTTTTTTTGGGGGGGGTACAAAACTTTATTAATGCAATAATGAAGGGAAGACGTGTTGAATCTTTCATAATTAAAAGATTTAGGGGATTTAGGGGATGAGAAAAATAAATAAATAAATAAATAAATAATAAAAAAAATTTTTTGCCAGTCGACTAGTTTCGCCCACACTTTACAAGGCTGATATCGTGGGATTAAAACAAAAAAGAAAATCTTTTATATTTAAAATGAAATTAGCGTTATGTTATGAAGGGGGAAAAAACAAAAAGTTCGAATTTAGAATAAAATAAGCGTGATGTTATATGGAATGGAGGTTGTGTCTTAGAGACTAATCACACTCAACCCCAAGAGACACTCCTTCTGTTTGCAGAGGGAGGGCCTCTTGAGGCGTACGTGGATAGTCTCCAAGATTTTCAAATGATAAGACGAGTGAGCACAGCTTAAGATGGAAAATGAATCTGTGCTAAAGTTCGTTGCGCACGACGGGTTATTTATCAGATGGTCAGTTATCGAAGAACCGTATGTATTTCTTAGAACGTCCAGTTACTACTTGCTTTTATCCGCTCTTATTCTCGCTCTCTCCCTTTCTCTCTTTATATATATATATATATATATATATATATATATATATATATATATATATATATATATATATAGATTAAAATGCGACTTCAAAGATATAAATAATATCTAATATCTTTAATTAGTTGACTATGAGGATAAAGACAAAGCTCAATATATTGGATAGAGCATTAATAATAATGGATTAAATGAAAGAATAAAATGAGAAATTAATCAAACTTCATTCCATATCAAAGTTCATGCAAAAAGTACTGTAAAGTCCTTAATCCATGGATTTTCAAAGAAAATCTTCTCCTTAGAGGTCTATTACTGCAATGACACAACTGCCAGTAAAAATTTCGCTTTGAAAATATATAAAAATATATAAAACATAAAATATAACGACAAAAACACGCTTTTATCAAGGTACGAGCTGATTTGATGTCAGATCTTTACAATTTATCAAAAAGGTTTTAAAGAAGGCTTTTTTATGAAAAAAGTTTCTAAAGCTACAATTCAGGTAGTGAACATTAATTCAAAATAAAAAATTAAAAGATTTTAAAAATTGTGTGTTATGCATTCAATGGATGACAGTTAAGAATATTTTATGTTTTATATATTTTTAGTTTTATATATAACCGTGCTCAACCCAAGTTCAAGCGTGCACGCTTGAACTTGAGTTTAACTAGTTTCTGAAGAAGGGAAGAGTTACCGAAATATTATATCATACGGAGTTTCCACCAGACCATCTTGATACAGTTTCCACCAGACCATCTTGATTAAGGTATTACATAACATTGTAACATTGTGTAGATAAACAGATATATGTGTGTTTGTGAAATATATATATATATATATATATATATATATATATATATATATATATATATATATATATATATATAATGTGTGTGTTTATCGTTCAAGTTTCAAAGTATTGCATGGAAAGTAAATAAAATTGAAATATAAGCCAAATTAGCAATACAAGATTAATTAATTTTTTTTTCTTACATTAATCCTATCGATTACGGAATAAAATTCCTTCTTCAGGGGTGACCAGTATTGAGTCATTTTTTTTCATCAAAAAACAAGAATAAAGAAACTTATTTCTTTGTTAATTTGATAAACGTCAAAGATGGTACGACGTCATCGCCTTGCTGTTATGAATGGCGGGTAGAATTCAAAAAACCGGTGTCGAACGAAGAATGCGTTGGCACGCTGTCAAGTAATGTGTGTGTTTATCGTTCAAGTTTCAAAGTATTGCATGGAAAGTTTATAAAATTGAAATATAAGCCAAATTAGCAATACAAGATTAATTAATTTTTCTTTTCTTACATTAATCCTATCGATTACGGAATAAAATTCCTTCTTCAGGGGTGACCAGTATTGAGTCATTTTTTTTTTTTCATATCAAAAAACAAGAATAAAGAAACTTATTTCTTTGTTAATTTGATGAACGTCAAAGATGGTACGACGTCATCGCCTTGCTGTTATGAATGGCGGGTAGAATTAAAAAAACCGGTGTCGAACGAAGAATGCGTTGGCACGCTGTCAAGTAATGTGTGTGTTTATCGTTCAAGTTTCAAAGTATTGCATGGAAAGTTAATAAAATTGAAATATAAGCCAAATTAGCAATACAAGATTAATTTTTTTGTCTTACATTAATCCTATCGATTACGGAATAAAATTCCTTCTTCAGGGGTGACCAGTATTGAGTCATTTTTTTTTTTTCATCAAAAAACAAGAATAAAGAAACTTATTTCTTTGTTAATTTGATAAACGTCAAAGATGGTACGACGTCATATATATATATATATATATATATATATATATATATATATATATATATATATATATATATATATATATATATGTTGTTGTTGTTGTTATTCCATAACGTCCGGGGACGTCCTCGGGAGTCAGGCAAATACTCTATCTATCCTAACTTTTCTGTGGGCATGATAGAACCTGGTAGTGTCCATATCCTCTCCAGGCCACATACAACAATATCTATCTATCTATCTATCTATCTATCTATCTATCTATCTATCTATCTATCTATATATATATACTAATTATAAATATTTGTTTTTATCTACATACGTATATGTTTCATCCTTATGGGAATCATCAGTGTAGAAAAGAATTAGTCAAATCGATCGCCGGACTTGAACTCCGGAACACGATTTATATATGTAAATAGCAGACATGGAACTGACTAGAGATACGAGGAATCCGCTAGTCTGGCACAAGTCACAGAATTGAAAATACGTAAAAGAAAGAAATATATGAATGAAAAAATAATTTAAATAAAAGTAAAATTCTCATGAATTGGGACATAGAATAATTTAAAAACAAGAAACAGAAAAAAAAGAAGAAATATTTGTAACTTAGCTAAGTTATAAATGCCGGGGTTGCATCTTTGCCCCCGTTGAAAAACCACTCCCGCCCAGGAGAGATGAAATATTTTACCAATTCAATGGCGTCTTTTTATAGATATTGAAGGGAAATGTTATTAATTAATTAATCAACATCATTATAGCACATGTTTGCATTTATTTTTGCGAGTTAAACTGTAAAAAAAAACATCCTTAGCAATAAATTTACGTATTCATCCAAATAGTACTGGCCAATATACTAATACATTAGTCATTATTATGTACCAATAAACGTTACTCATTAGTCATTATTATACCGTTGCAAGCGGTGTTATCCTTCATTCCAACCCTGACAACGCCGGTTACTTTCCTGCAGTTATAAGAGCAATAAGCTTGATATATATATATATATATATATATATATATATATATATATATATATATATATATATACGTATATATTATTAATTTTATACGTACATAAAAGTAATCCATGGACACGTGTTTCTAGTTCACAGCCGTCATCAGCACGACTAACTTAGACAAGGATCGAACCTTCGATATTGATGTCTATAGTCCAACGTTTTACCATTAGACACCGACGCCCTGTCTAGATTTTTTTACCTTAATATTTAATGTATTTTTATGTAAATGTTTTTTGTTGGTGATTGAAGTGTTCGTTGTTTTTTCTTGCTTCCTACTATTTCGATTGTTTCACTTCTACAGAAACTAATACAATACGTGTACCATATATATATATATATATATATATATATATATATATATATATATATATATATATATATATATATATATATATATATATATATATATCGTACATGTATTGGTTTCTGTAAATGTAAATCCGTAGAAACTCAAGTGTTTATAAAAAGTGCTCAATACCAAGTAGAGCTGTTTATAAGTATACATTTTTATTTATACAAACATTATTGGTTACATATGTGCATACATGTTTCGGTTGCACTTTCCCAAGAAAGTCAACCTCATCAGACCGAGAATCTTTCCTGAAATATATATATATATATATATATATATATATATATATATATATATATATATATATATATATATATATATACATGTAAAATATGAGAACGGATAGAGTTTATATTTATAAACCAGACTCATCGGTTATCACTTGGCCGCCATCCAAGAGTTGACGCAAAGCGATTCGGAAATCGATATCAGTGAAGTGAGTTTCGCCGTTCGTCGCGTCCGCGGATTCCACTTATGGAAGGGCACGACGTCAAATCTCCGAAGGATTTGTTTAAGTTTCCGTTACTTAATCTATTATTATCGACTCACTCGTCCAATCGACAGAAGGAGATTACGGATATCTCGCGCGTTCCTATATATAAAAACAAGAACGAGTAGTTCATTTAATCTGCACGCTTATTGATGACACTGACGATCGCCGGACGCGCGTGACACCTCATAGAGAAATTAGAAGCAGCTAAAATAAGATTCGCATATTTAATCAACGATGAAAATGCTATTTCAATTCAAGAGTGACACGCCTAAGATAATTTTCTTGGCCTTTTGGCTGAGATGAAAGTGTAGTCTTTGTTCTAATGGATACTACACCTCGTAGACCGGTACGATCTTGGCCTTCAATCCCACTTTCCTGACTTTGTGTCACCTATTACCGCTGTGGGAGGGAGATAAACAAATAATGGCATGTCAAACATAAGTGTGACAGACCGACGAATATTCTTTTAAGAACCTTAAGTGTGACAGACCGACGAATATTCTTTTAAGAACCGTAAGTGTCACATACCGACGAATATTTTATTAAGAACCTTAAGTGTGACAGACCGACGAATATTCTATTAAGAACCTTAAGTGTGACAGACCGACGAATATTCTTTTAAGAACCGTAAGTGTCACATACCGACGAATATTCTATTAAGAACCTTAAGTGTGACAGACCGACGAATATTCTTTTAAGAACCGTAAGTGTCACATACCGACGAATATTCTATTAAGAACCTTAAGTGTGACAGACCGACGAATATTCTTTTAAGAACCTTAAGTGTGACAGACCGACGAATATTCTTTTAAGAACCGTAAGTGTCACATACCGACGAATATTCTATTAAGAACCTTAAGTGTGACAGACCGACGAATATTCTTTTAAGAACCTTAAGTGTGACAGACCGACGAATATTCTTTTAAGAACCGTAAGTGTCACATACCGACGAATATTCTATTAAGAACCTTAAGTGTGACAGACTGACGAATATTCTTTTAAGAACCTTAAGTGTGACAGACCGACGAATATTCTTTTAAGAACCGTAAGTGTCACATACCGACGAATATTCTATTAAGAACCTTAAGTGTGACAGACAATCCGAATAGATAGATGCGTCCATTCCATTCCGCGTTTAGCGATGAAAATGCTATTTCAAACATGAAAATGCTATTTCAAACATGAAAATGCTATTTTAAACATGAAAATGCTATTTCAAACATGAACATCACATGCCTACTGACCGACGTACAAAACCTTTAACAGAAATGCGAGGACGCATCCATGAAAACAGAGAAAGAAACCTGCTGATCCAAACAGAAAGCTCACCATTTGTTGGTCACTTTTGGATTCGTTAGCTCAAGAATTTCATATTTTATTTTATGAGTATATTTAGTGGACAACTGGTCATACTTTCACACTGACCAATGTTAATCTTGTAGACAACCGGACCCAATTTTATGGAACATTCTAAATATATTACAAGAAGTCTTTTGAATGCCATCCATCATTTTGGATTATTTTTATGATCAAGTTTTTCATTGTTTCTAAAGGTCAGTTCATAGTAATTCATAAATGGCAGACGCACAGTTGGGGTTAGTGTTTGTGTCACCTTTTGGGAATATTAACATTGTCTGCCTTCCATTCTAAGTAAAATATGTCGAATCTTTGTATAGTTTTAATACATACCGTCGCGGTTTATGGAATAGGTTATTGACGAACTGATACGGTTGGAAACAGTATTGTTGGGATCGAGGGCCGTGTCCCCCGATTATAAGCGTGTTCGTTAAATCAAGCAATGTTGCATGCAAACACAGAGTAATAATTAATAAACAAAATGAGGTAGTTCAAATAAGGTTTATTGAACGTGTGTGTACGTGGAATGATGAGGTGTGTGGTGTACGTATGTCGATAAGAAACAGTTCTTGAGATGCGTATGTGAAGAAAATGAGTCCGGCGTGGGAAAAGTCTTTCAAAGCCGTACACAAAGAAAATGAGTTGAGAACTCTTACCGTTGTTTGAAAACACGTGTTGATAGAAGAAACGTGTGTTGGTTGTTGCTTTGCCGAGGCCAGTTGAAGAGAAAAAAAGCGTGAGACGGAGCGCTGTGTCAGCGTCGTTCTGCGAGGCAAATTAAAAAGATAAGAGGGTGATTATCCGTTTGCACCGGTTTTTATAATCCGAAGGGCAGATAACTTTGGTGTCGCTTTTCAGCGCCACCTGTCGGTGAAAAAGCGACACCTAACGGCCAACCGGTGCAGTTATGTCTGAAAGGAGGAGGTAACTGCTACAGTATAAAGCCGTATTTTTACCAGACTTATAATTAGGTTAAATAATACCAGCGTACAATATGCACACCCTTCCAGGGGCAACTCATCATGTACAAGTAACATCAATAAAACCCGAATGTTAACACGTGTATACCTATACGGAAATACACATATACATATCAAGCTATGTATCCACATAAACTCATAGGAAGTAAATACAAATACGCGCAATCGTTCCCTGTAATTGACATCAACATGAACGGGATGAAGTGCGGACCCCTTGTGGTGCTGTAAATCGCTTACCTCTATGTTTTGCAATATTTTAATATTTTATGATAAGATTCGGTTCTTAGGAAAAAGAGGCGTGTGACATTTTTGGCTGAAAGAAATAGCAGCAACTGCAATTGTGGACAGATTTTAAGATAACTTACGGGTTATTTTATATATTTCTTTTCGTCTAAAGTGCTTTAAATTTTATTAACCACAAAGGCCATTAAAATGAACGCCAAAACAATACACATGCTATTAGTAGGTTCAATTGCAATTCTATTAAAAGATGTTCGATGGCAAATCGGTCGTAAACAGTCAAGCGAGCAAAATCCCAACTAATCGCAAATCATTTCTCAAGCTTTCTTGCACAGCAAAAGAAACGCACATTCGCAGAGTTTAGAAAAAAAATTAAAAACATTTCAGTCGCTAATTGTTCAGATTGAGAAAATCCGCTCGCGGTTACCGGCGATCCATTTACTATATTAGATTTGTTGAAAGAAAATGGACACGCAGGACAACGCTTTCGTGTTTATTTGTATAAAGTTTCAGCCTAAAACTGGAGATTTCAATTACGTGTTATATGGATCTCCGCCTTTGATGTGTGTGAAATGCGTTAAATTAGAGAATTATAACGTTACGAGTGCGATGTTCGACACGGGCAAAAAATTATTTTAATATAATTATTTTATTGTCAGTGTCTGCTTCTTCTTGCTAATTGTGCATCCAAAAAGGTGGGAGCAATATGTTTGCGAATAGAAACACGGAAGTTGTACTATTTAAAAAAAAAATTCTTTTTTGTAACGTAGTTGACCCCAAGCAAGGAAGGCTGCCACTGTAGACGTAAGGGGTTACTGAAAAGAAAGAAAAGGGGTGAAAGTTGGGGGGGGGGGTCAACCTAAACTGGGATCTGCGCAGCGAGATGTCTGTTTACATTAGTTTTAAATTTCTGCATGTCTGTTCTGTCGGGAAACAGGGGGAAGGGAGAGAGTTCCAGAGGCCAGCAGCACGAGTAAATAAGCTATTTAGGTAGAAAGCTCTCCGGCACCTGGGGACCTCCACAGTGAATGGATGGGATTTAGTTGATTGTCGAGTTAGTCTAGTGAATTTACGTCGAGGGGTCACCAGAGTAGCCAATTCATCGGAGCATACTCCATTGAAGTATTTATAAAACAAGCACAAGGATGCTACATTGCGGCGATGGGACAGGGACTGGAGCTTGGTTCACAGTGAGGGCCCTATTAGGTTGGCGACTCTTTTTTTGACCTTGTCAAGGAGGGAGAGAGTAGTAGATGATGCACCAACCCAGATGTGGCAACAATACTCCATGCATGGGCGGATGGTGGCTTTGTAGAGATACAGGATAATGTCAGGTGTGAGAAGTTTACTAGCACGGTAGAGGGAGCCAACCTTCTTTGCGGCAGCCTTGGCAATGTCTTCAATGTCTTGTACACTTATCAAATAAACATAAATGTGTAACAAGATTGGGTGAACAAAGAAAAATAATGGAAAATTCCATGGAAGCTTAGTTTAAGCACAAAGTGGCATTTCCCATTAGAAGAACATTCAAAGTCAGTGTCATGTGTACAGGAACTTATGTCACATGAGGAAATGCTCGGCAGAGAAACTAGATAGTAGTTCCTGCCCCATGGGCGTTAAAGTGATCGAAAATGGTCTCCAAGGCTTCAATTATTGTACAGGAGTTGGTTGAGAAAATAACGTGCATCTAGATGTATTTAAAATTGATAGAAGTTTTTAAAAAATCACACAGTAAATAATGAAGTTATTTGTTGTTTTTTTAATTTGCTTCTTCATTTCCAACCACAATGAGAAAAATTGAGAGAAAACCGAACATCTTTTTCTGTCCATGACACAACGTTGAGCAGTTGTTTAAAATAGAGATGGAAGAACGCTCGACGCAAAGTTACAAATCGCTTATTAGCACGGTAAAATTACAAATGTATTAAAAATGAAAATATGTCTGAACAGAGACAAAATGTTTTTTGTTTGACACCGTAAAATAAAAAAACATAAACATATATTTTGTCCATGCGAAAGTCTCTAAGTTTCTTCAAAATTAAATCGTCAAAGAAGAACTGTGATGAAAACTGACAGTTTCATTCTCGACTCGATTTTTTTTAGGAGACGATAAATGAAAACTGTCGGTTAGTTGAGAACAAAATAATCGAACAAAAACGGATTTTCTTACGTTGCATTCTATTCAATCTGTGCATTCAGTCTCCTGCTTGAAACGAAATGACGAGAGAAAAACAAAAATGCTATTCCAAACTCCAAAGAGACAGAATGATGAAACAGTTATTTAAACGTAAGCGAGATAGATCGTTAAAATAAAAATATTTTTTGTCAATGATCGTTAAAATAAAAATAAATTTTGCCAATGATCGTTAAAATGAAAATATATTTTGTCAATGATCGTTAAAATAAAAATATATTTTGTCAATGATCGTTAAAATAAAAATATATTTTGTCAATGATCGTTAAAATAAAAATATTTTTGTCAATGATCGTTAAAATGAAAATATATTTTCTCAATGATTTTTAGAATGAAAATATATTTTGTCAATGATCGTTAAAATAAAAATATATTTTGTCAATGATCGTTAAAATAAAATTTTTTGTCAATGATCGTTAAAATAAAAATATTTTTTGTCAATGATCGTTAAAATAAAAAAATATTTTTGTCCATGATCGTTAAAATAAAAATATTTTTTGTCAATGATCGTTAAAATAAAAATATATTTTGTCAATGATCGTTAAAATAAAATTTTTTGTCAATGATCGTTAAAATAAAAATATTTTTTGTCAATGATCGTTAAAATAAAAAAATATTTTTGTCCATGATCGTTAAAATAGAGCCGACGTGAATAAAGTTATGTACTGAGGTAGTGTTAATTTTCTGGAAGGTATTTAACTATCGTTTTAATTTCATTCAGATTGTATATACGAAATTGTAAGTCAGAAGTTTAAGTCTACATCGGAGCTCCACTTATCAGACAAAATAAATATGACTCCTGAAAGCAATTAGGCTAAGTAGATCAAATAATACCCTACACACAAAGTTAGAATGGGCATTCTATTATCAGGGCGTATATATATATATATATATATATATATATATATATATATATATATATATATATATATATATATATATATATATAAGTAAGGTTAATATTATATTCCAATAACCATGTTTTTATTTTATTTTTATTTTTACATTTCTGTAAGATATATTTTTTACGGTCAAAGAAATGTTATGTTTTTTGGAAATGTGAGAAAATTACAATAAAAACAATAAAATAAAAACATGGTCATTGGAATATAATATTAAGCTGATTTATATATATATATATATATATATATATATATATATATATATATATATATATATATATATATATGTTATTGGAATATAATATGAACTGACTTATATTTACTCTGTTGTCACTAATTGACAATCATACAGCTGAATCTTTTAAGGAGACTGCAACGTAAAAGGGCACTGATAGTTTATGCTAATACATATTATATATTAAAGCATTTTATTATACCTTCTCCCCCTTCTCATATGGAGCTTGGTTGATGGTAAAGAAACAAGAATTGTCACTGTTATTTAATCAAACACACACACAAACACACACACACATATATATATATATATATATATATATATATATATATATATATATATATATATGTGTGTGTAAAGGAGTAAGGCTACCAACATTTGTAGAATGTTTTTTCAACATTTATTTATAATTTTGTTGTTTTATCATTTTATAATTTTATATAACGCGTTTCAAGCGGTTGTCTGCTTTCATCAGATATGTAAATCCATATCTGATGAGAGCGGACCACCGTTTGAAACGCGTTATATAAAATTATAAAATGATAAAACAACAAAATAATGAATAAATGTTGAAAACAACATTCTACAAATGTTGGTAGCCTTTACATATATACTTTCCTCTCGTTGGAACTGCACTAATACTGAACTACCCTCTTTTCTCTCTCTCTCTCTCTCTCTCTCTCTCTCTCTCTCTATATATATATATATATATATATATATATAGTAAGTTATAAAAATATATTTATGGAAATTAAGCTACAGAGAGGCTTCCGCGTTTCATCCACTTAGGGAGTCGTCATAAATTACTACCTAGCTCTAGTGACGTATTGAGCACTGTTGAAGTAAATACTAAAAATTGGTGCATAAAAGATATATATATATATATATATATATATATATATATATATATATATATATATATATATATATATATATAGAGAGAGAGAGAGAGAGAGAGAGATAGAAAGAAAAAAGAGTGATAAATATGCGACGATTGTCCAAATTTATTTCAAATTTCAATTGTTCAATACAAGGTGTATTCAGTAATACACTAGTGTTTATTATTCTTTCCTTAAGCCAAGGCTTTTCAAAGATCGAGATCTTATCATCAGAGGAGAAATACAGATGGATAAGTTGGCTTTCGAAAAGACCAAAGTTACAAATATTTGAAAAATATATGAAAAATATTATTAAAAAAATGCAGTGAAAGAGAATATATACACACATATATATATATATATATATATATATATATATATATATATATATATATATATATATATATATATATATAGCACAATAAAAGTTGCACTTTAATTTTGAGTTAAAAAAACTTTTTCATCGTAAACTTCCATCGTCCCCTTCCTGTTTGTAATCCCCACCCACCCAATGTCCTTTACCGACACAACCGTGGCAGCCTGGACTAACACCAAGCTTACAAACACTAGTGTCTGTGGTGGTTGGTTGGAGCAGTTTGCTGTGTCGCAAACACACTCCGTCTGCCACAAAATTAGACCTGGCAAAGTCTGACCTGGCAAAGTAATCCGTTCATTCCCGAATGAGAAAAGCGATTAAACCTTGTTTAATGTCCGTGAGAGAAAAGGTCTTTTTAAACGATTCCCATCACTTGATCCAAAGCTAAAAATCAATGCACGTGACTACGAATAGATAGTTTGGGAAGACGATACTATTAAAAATCAGATACGTAGACAGACTTATAAACAAATGCACGACTATATAAATGATACTTATCTATATAGAATGATACTTATCTATATGGAATGTTGCTTATCTACATAGAATGATACTTATCTATATAGAATTATACTTATCTATATAGAATGTTACTTATCTATATAGAATGATACTTATCTATATAGAATGATACTGATCTATATAGAATGATACTTATCTATATAGAATGATACTTATGTATATAGAATGATACTTATCTATATAGAATGTTACTTATCTATATAGAATGTTACTTATCTATATAGAATGATACTTATCTATATAGAATGACACTTATCTATATAGAATTATACTTATCTATATAAGTGATACTTATCTATATAGAATGATACTTATCTATATAGAATGATACTGATCTATATAGAATGATACTTATGTATATAGAATGATACTTATCTATATAGAATGACACTTATCTATATAGAATGACACTTATCTATATAGAATGATACTTATCTATATAGAATGATACTTATCTATATAGAATGATACTGATCTATATAGAATGATACTTATGTATATAGAATGATACTTATCTATATAGAATGACACTTATCTATATAGAATGATACTTATCTATATAGAATGATACTGATCTATATAGAATGATACTGATGTATATAGAATGATACTTATCTATATAGAATTATACTTATCTATATAGAATTATACTTATCTATATAGAATGTTACTTATCTATATAGAATGATACTTATCTATATAGAATGATACTGATCTATATAGAATGATACTTATGTATATAGAATGATACTTATCTATATAGAATGACACTTATCTATATAGAATGATACTTATCTACATAGAATGATACTTATCTATATAGAATGATACTTATCTATATAGAATGATACTTATGTATATAGAATGATACTTATCTATATAAAATGATACTTATCTATATAGAATGATACTTATCTATATAGAATGATACTTATGTATATAGAATGATACTTATCTATATAGATGATACTTATCTATATGGAATGTTACTTATCAATATAGATGATACTTATCTATATAAAATGATACTTATCTATATAGAATGATACTTATGTATATAGAATGATACTTATCTATATAGAATGATACTGATCTATATAGAATGATACTTATGTATATAGAATGATACTTATCTATATAGAATGATACTGATCTATATAGAATGATACTTATGTATATAGAATGATACTTATCTATATCGATGATACTTATTTATATAGAATGTTACTTATCTATATAGATGATACTTATCTATATAGAATGATACTTATCTATATAGATGATACTTATGTATATAGAATGATACTTATGTATATAGAATGATACTTATCTATATAGATGATACTTATGTATATAGAATGATACTTATGTATATAGAATGTTACTTATCTATATAGAATGGTACTGATCTATATAGATGATACTTATCTATATAGAATGATACTTATCTATATAGATGATACTTATGTATATAGAATGATACTTATCTATATAGAATGATACTTATCTATATAGAAGGATACTTATCTATATAAAATGATACTTATCTATATAGAATGATACTTATCTATATAGAATGATACTTATGTATATAGAATGATACTTATCTATATAGATGATACTTATCTATATGGAATGTTACTTATCAATATAGATGATACTTATCTATATAAAATGATACTTATCTATATAGAATGATACTTATGTATATAGAATGATACTTATCTATATAGAATGATACTGATCTATATAGAATGATACTTATGTATATAGAATGATACTTATCTATATAGAATGATACTGATCTATATAGAATGATACTTATGTATATAGAATGATACTTATCTATATAGAATGATACTTATCTATATAGATTATACTTATCTATATAGAATGATACTTATCTATATAGAATGATACTTATCTATATAGATGATACTTATGTATATAGAATGATACTTATCTATATAGAATGGTACTGATCTATATAGATGATACTTATCTATATAGAATGATACTTATCTATATAGAAGGATACTTATCTATATAGAATGATACTTATCTATATAGAATGTTACTTATCTATATAGCATGTTACTTATCTATATAGAATGATACTGATCTATATAGAATGATACTTATCTATATAGAATGATACTTATCTATATAGAATGACACTTATCTATATAGAATGATACTTATCTATATAGAATGTTACTTATCTATATAGAATGTTACTTATCTATATAGATGATACTTATCTATATGGAATGTTACTTATCAATATAGATGATACTTATCTATATAGAATGTTACTTATCTATATGGAATGATACTTATCTATATAGAATGTTACTTATCTATATAGAATGATACTTATCTATATAGATGATACTTATCTATATAGAATGATACTTATCTATATAGAATGTTACTTATCTATATAGAATGATACTTATCTATATAGAATGTTACTTATCTATATAGATGATACTTATCTATATAGAATGATACTTATCTATATAGAATGTTACTTATCTATATAGAATGATACTTATCTATATAGAATGTTATTTATCTATATAGATGATACTTATCTATATAGAATGTTACTTATCTATATAGAATGTTACTTATCTATATAGAATGATACTTATCTATATAGAATGATACTTATCTATATAGAATGATACTTATCTATATAGAATGTTACTTATCTATATAGAATGATACTTATCTATATAGATGATACTTATCTATATAGAATGATACTTATGTATATAGAATGATACTTATCTATATAGAATGATACTTATCTATATAGAATGTTACTTATCTATATAGAATGATACTTATCTATATAGAATGATACTTATGTATATAGAATGATACTTATCTATATAGATGATACTTATGTATATAGAATGATACTTATCTATATGGAATGTTACTTATCAATATAGATGATACTTATCTATATGGAATGTTACTTATCAATATAGATGATACTTATCTATATAAAATGATACTTATCTATATAGAATGATACTTATGTATATAGAATGATACTTATCTATATAGAATGATACTGATCTATATAGAATGATACTTATGTATATAGAATGATACTTATCTATATAAAATGATACTTATCTATATAGAATGATACTTATGTATATAGAATGTTACTTATCGATATAGAATGTTACTTATCTATATAGAATGATACTTATCTATATAGAATGATACTTATCTATATAGAATGTTACTTATCTATATAGAATGATACTTATCTATATAGAATGTTACTTATCTATATAGATGATACTTATCTATATAGAATGATACTTATCTATATAGAATGATACTTATCTATATAGATGATACTTATCTACATAGAATGATACTTATCTATATCGATGATACTTATTTATATAGAATGATACTTATCTATATAGATGATACTTATGTATATAGAATGATACTTATGTATATAGAATGATACTTATCTATATAGATGATACTTATGTATATAGAATGATACTTATGTATATAGAATGTTACTTATCTATATAGATGATACTTATGTATATAGAATGATACTTATCTATATAGATGATACTTATGTATATAGAATGATACTTATGTATATAGAATGTTACTTATCTATATAGAATGATACTTATCTACATAGAATGATACTTATCTATATAGATGATACTTATCTATATAGAATGATACTTATCTATATAGATGATACTTATGTATATAGAATGATACTTATGTATATAGAATGATACTTATCTATATAGATGATACTTATGTATATAGAATGATACTTATGTATATAGAATGTTACTTATCTATATAGAATGGTACTGATCTATATAGATGATACTTATCTATATAGAATGATACTTATCTATATAGATGATACTTATGTATATAGAATGATACTTATCTATATAGAATGATACTTATCTATATAGAAGGATACTTATCTATATAGAATGATACTTATCTATATAGAATGATACTTATCTATATAGAATGATACTTATCTATATAGATTATACTTATCTATATAGAATGATACTTATCTATATAGAATGATACTTATCTAAATAGAATGATACTGATCTATATAGATGATACTTATCTATATAGAATGATACTTATCTATATAGAATGATACTTATCTATGTGGAATGTTGCTTATCTATATAGAATGATACTTATCTATATAGATGATACTTATCTACATAGATTATACTTATCTACATAGAATGATACTTATCTATATAGAATGATACTTATCTATATGGAATGTTATTTATCTATATAGAATGATACTTATCTATATAGATGATACTTATCTATATAGAATGTTACTTATCTATTTACTTGTTTATTAAATACATATTTTGGCACGCTGTTTCTAAGAAATATCTCGCATTTCGAAGATCGTATTTACTCGTTCAATTAAAAACCTATCAATTCTTAGATGTTTTTGACTAAAATTTAAGGTGGGTGCTTTTTATAAGTGGAAGTGTTAAACGATTTATTTGAGGTGTCTAGGAATGAGATTTTATTATTTACATTCAGTTCTATGATGAATTTAAGAACAGAGTTATTTTGGAAAAGGTCTTGATGTTTGTGTATTTTTCATTATAATCAGCTAGAATAAAAATATCGTCCACATAGCGTACGTAAATAGAGTTTTTTTTTTTACATGTTATTAAATATTTTGTTTTCCAGGTTTGACATATATAATTTTCTAAGAATCGGACCGAGAACTGAACCCATTGAAACTCCGTCAATTTGAGTGTAAATCTTTCCTTTGAAGTCATGAAATAATGCTTGAACGGTGAAGATCAATAGTAACTTTTTTAGTATTTAAAAAAAATAATTTTAAGTGGAGGGAGAGACGGGTTATTGTATATATTATTGATGATTATGTGTTTCCTTTACAGGTACATTGGTGAATAGGCTTTCTACGTCAATGCAGGCAATGATTTTATTATCCGATTGTTTGCTTTGTAAAATTTGTAATATTCTTGTGTGGACTTAACACTATATTTGCTAGGCAGATACGGCCTATGAGTCATTTAAGGTCTTTGTTAATGAATATATAGGATTAGTAATTTGGGATATGATAAGTCGGAGAGAGGTTTGGTAGTTTGGTAGTTTTGTTTTACGGCATATCAACCCTTTTTGGGTTATTTAATGCCGAATCTGGTCTTGTTTTCTTCTCTTTTTTGTTTCTTTCCCCTTTTAATATCTGTTTCTATTTAACCCATAGTTGGGACCCTAACAGGTACTACCACTCCGGGTCAGGGTGGACCTGGGAGCAATGGTAATTAAGAGGAGGCTCCACATTCCCCAAAGTCCGTAAGCCGGATCTCACCATCGGATGTAGTTTAAGGTCATATCCAGGACCGGGAGTAGGGTAGGAAAAATAAAAATAAAAAAGGGGAGGGAGAAAGGGAGAGGGGCTGTTGTTTTTGTTTTTGGTTTTGTAGAACATAATTAAGTTTTACAAAAAAAAAAAAAAAAAAAAAAAACGTCAATGTAGGTGAATTTCGTCTCAGGGAGCCACAGGGCAGCCTGATCTGGTATCACCAGTCGGAGAGAGGATATGCATCATGATTATTTAAATTTAAATAATAAACAAATAAAGTCTTTACTCATACAATTTATATTTTGCAATGGCAAAATTGACCATAGTATTACAATGTTTTCGCAACAAGTAAAATGCAGCCATTTAACGCAAGTACTCGCTTTTCTTCAGAAACCACAAGTGAAAGGCATTTACAAGATGATATATCGAGCACAAAGTCCGTGGAAAAAACAACAACAGCAAGCGAGTAACACTGACGTGTGGTTATCCCGGTAACAGAATTCCAATCGAGGCTCTATTTTGAAATTATCAAACAATATATATATATATATGAAATAAATCAAAAGAAATTGATAAAAGAAATCCAAAACTCTACTATAAAAAATGTATAACATATGTAAATAGTCCATGATGAAATGAATAAATAAATAAATGTATATATATATGTATATATGAAATATTTTTATAAATATATATTTTTAATTTTAAAACATTTGTAGACAAAGAAAATAACCAAGAGGAAAAAGGGGGGGGGGTTATTATAATGGAATCATCTAACTCTATCAAATAGATGTTCTGTAAAATAGTAAATACTCACTTTGAAAGGAACAACACAGGTAAGGAGAAACTATATTTTAATACTTTAGAAAAACAAATCTGGAGGCAAAACAAAATCAAATATTTGTAAACTTTTTAAATTAAAAAATAATTATTAAATAGGGAGGTGGTGTCTGATCAACACTGCTGGGATGCCATGATAAAGAAATACTGTTTTGTTTTTAAAATCCCGAAACAGTTTTCATGGTAAACAACTGACGATCCCTTATATAAAAAAAATATATAAAAATATATTTATATTAGAGTAAATTCTTTGTAGTTAACTAAAATAGTGATTGCAGTAAATTGATTGACTTACTAGACTAAAATCTTTCAACAAAAAATTTCTTTTTTTTTTCAGTTTTGAAAACTTCCGAGACTATATATATATGTACACATATATATATATATATATATACATACATATATATATATATATATATATATATATATATATATATATATATATATATATATATATATATGGTACATGTAGCGTATTAGTTTCCGTAGATGCAAATCTGTTGAAACTCAAGTGTTTACGAAAAGTGCTCAATAACAAGTAGAACTGTTCTTAAGTATACATTTTTATTTATACAATTTTTTAGTTATACAAACATTATTGGTTACATATATGCATATATGTTTCGGTTTTACTATTCACAGAGTCAACCTCCTCAGACCAAAGAAGACATATATATATATATATATATATATATATATATATATATATATATATATATATATATATCTTCGGTCTGAAGAGGTTGAGGTAATATTATACTATATATATATATACGTCGAGCCTGGCCAGTACTAAAATGGGTGACCATTTGGGAATACCACGTGCTGTATGCGCTCTCTGCTTATCTCGGCATTGTTTCCAGTCATCTTGTATTACTACTTGCCATTGGAATCAAGCAATGCCGACGCAGGAGAGCGGTTGTTGAGGATTGCGTAACCCTTGCAATTACAAATTCACGCGCGGGCAGCCCCTAGAGGGGCACTCATACGTCGAAATCGACGGGAGAGTCCATCATATATATATATATATATATATGATGGACTCTCCCGTCGATTGCGACGTATGAGGTTCCAACAACTTATATATATACACTCGCATATGGGGTACTGAGAATCCTCATGAACTTCTTGAGCACGAGCGAGATTACCAAAAGTGAACGTGTTTTGTGCAATTTCCAAGAAAGGTGTCTATGGACCGTTCTTCTTTGAAGAGGCAACTATCACTGATGAATCCTATCTCAACATGCTGGAAGACTGGTTAATGGCTCAGTTGGAACAAGCAGAATCTGATGACTTCATTTTTCAACAAGATGGTGCACCACCACACTGGAGTCTTAGAGTAAGGCAGTTTCTTAACACAAGGCTGCCTGGTAGATGGATTGGGAGATCTGGGCGAGGTGATGACGTTCTCATGCCCTGGCCTCCTAGGTCTCCAGATCTTACCCCGTGTGACTTTTTTCTTTGGGGGTTTGTCAAGCAACAAGTCTATGTGCCGCCCCTTCCAAGAGATATTGACGAACTAAACGCTCGAGTAACGGCAGTTGTGGGAACCATTGACGTCAAGATGCTGGAACGCGTTTGGCAGGAAATGGACTATCGACTAGATGTCTGCCGTGTGACGAATGGTGCTCATATTAAGCAACTTTGAAGATTCCCCACAAAACTTGAAACTTTAACCTTTCCAACGGTACCAATTTCATTTTTCAACTCCTAATAGTTTTTGAGTTATTAAAAATCGTTATGTTCCCAAGACTTTTGAAACACCCTGTATATATATATATATATATATATATATATATATATATATATATATATATATATATATATATATATATATATATGGGGGTTTGTGTGTGTAGAAACATATGTATACGTACAAATGGTAAGTAATTGTTGTAATGTATATCCTTTCTGGTAGGCTTTTGTCTGATATTCTTCAATGCAGCGTAATTGAGTAAGACGATCGCAAATCTGCAATCACTTAACCATTTTTCTTCATTTGATAAAAAACGGAAGGACAACATATTCTTCGAATAATATAACGTTCTCGTGTTGCATTCGAAAAGTAAGTCTGTATCGATCACTGATTGCCACTTCGATGATAAAGCAGTCATGCAATTATTTGTCGTAAGTTCCGACCAACCAATCGTTCGACCAATCAGATAGAGACAAATCGAACGCCTCAAAACCTGTTTTAAGTCAGTTCTGTGGAATTATAGTTCAACCATTTTCCGAGTTGTTGTATAATGGTTTTTCGAAATGGTTTATTTTCCAGAGTTAAATGATTGATAACTCAGCCAGATTCACAATTCAAGTTTTAATTTGAAGTCAAATCTTTCTCCCTTTCCTGATCTCTCTATCGCCTACCCTCTCTTTATCTGCTATATAATGTTTTACTATTTCATGTATACGTATAGGGTACTATGACATATTGTGTATATATTTTCAGTATTTACTACATCAGTTACATATGCGTGAGTGTATATATCTATATATATATATATATATATATATATATATATATATATATACATATTTTTTTCCCTAATATGAATAGCTAAGTGAAAATCTTAGTTTCTAATAACTATTGATCGATAACATCGACATGCCAGTGTGGCGGCTTTTTACACATGTCTGTATGGATAAAAATAATTATAGAAATAGCTCTATTTACTATTGGACACTATTATAAGCCCAAATGAAATTCTGTGGATTTCTATCCCGTGGATGTCTACTTTATTTGGATTAATATATATATATATATATATATATATATATATATATATATATATATATATATATATATAAGTATAAATTTTTATTTATACAAACATTATTGGTTACATATGTGCATACATGTTTCGGTTGCACTTTTCCAAGAAAGTCAACCTCATCAGACCAAGAATCTTTCAGGAATTCCTGAAAGATTCTTGGTCTGATGAGGTTGACTTTCTTGGAAAAGTGCAACCGAAACATGTATGCACATATGTAACCAATAATGTTTGTATAAATAAAAAATTATACTTATAAACAGCTGTACTTGGTATTGAACACTTTTTATAAACGCTTGAGTTTCTACGGACTTACATTTACAGAAACTAATACATGTACGATATATATATATATATATGGAATCTTTAAATGATGTTGAATGTATATCCAAATATATATAATGTGTGTTTGTGTACATGTGCATGTGCATGTAGTAAAAATTAAATGCCAAAGTGGACAAACAACAAAATATAAAAGACGCAATCACATAAGACTAGCAAGTAAATTAAATATCCATTCTCACCCTCCATTTTCATTGCTATCAACTTTATTTCAATTCTTTTCCTCTCCTAATTTTTCACTTATGATTGACAAATACATTATCATGAACAAATATTTACGCGTCAGGATAAAAAAGATAAAAAATATGATGACGATTGCGTATACAACATGGCACCTGATGCACGTATTTTTACGCAGAGGCATTCTTGCACTTGCCAAAATCTGATGAATGAATGCATAGACATGCGTGCAGAGAGATAAATGTATTTCTGTTAATCTGACAGCGAGTGATTTATAGAATTATTATGACAAGATTCGGCGAGGGAAGGCGAAGAGAGAAATAAAGTGCGAGCCAGAATCAATGGAAGCTTTGTCAGCGAACAATTAAGTCAAGTATACTAATTAATAATAATAAGCAATTCGATTCTTGGATAGAATCGCACTAAATCGACAGGAGCTGAAATGAAAACTTTTATAATAGTTTACTTGATGTGGAAAGGAAATTCAACAAAGAGGTAATCTTAATACTTAATCTTAATACTTAGAGAATTATTTTGAAAATCAGAAATATAGCCGTGATTTTTATTCGTCAATTCTGAATGGATGTGGATAGGAAATATATGTTATGTTTTCCAACAGATGTGGGCCCGTTATTTCGATTCACTATGACTTGGTTGGTGGAAGTATGTTGCACTTTTTACGTATTAGGGTTAGTGTTTAGGGTTAGATTAGGGTTTATGATTAGGTTAGCGTTAGGGTTAGGATGAGGTAAGGTTAGGTTAGGTTAGATTAGGGTTTAGAGGTAGGGTTAGAGTAAGGGCAAGGGTTAGGGTTAGGGTTAGGTTTAGGTTTAGGTTTAGGGTTATAGTTAAGGGTAAGGGTTCTTCCCTTTTCGCGACAGGTGTTGATTAACATTTGCACAGACCTACGTTATGTTAGGGGTTAGGTTAGGGTTAGGGTTAGGGCTTAGGGTTAGGTTAGGGTTTAGGTTAGGGTTAGGGTTAAGGTTAGGGTTAGGGTTAGGTTTAAGGTTAGAGTGAGGATTTAGGGTTAGGGCTATTGTTATGGTTAGGTTAAATAGTGTTAGGTTTAGGTTTAGGTTTAGGGTTAGGGTTAGGATAAGGGTAAGGGCTAGGTTTTAGGGTTAGAGTAAGGGTTAGGGTTAGGGTTAGGGTTCTTCTCTTTTCACAACGGATGTTGATTGATATTTGCACGGACCACACATCATTTATGCTGACGAATCTCAAGAGTTTATATTTCCTATCCACACATATTACAGCTTCGTTTTTTCTCTTCCTTTTGCTTGTATTTTTGTAACGGCCTTCCGGCTGTTAACCCTTTCTACTTCCCCGTTAATGGAAGCGCAAGGAGAGCAAATTCATGTGAAGGATTTTGGAACGAAAGCGAAAGCGAACGCTCTTTACAATCGACGTACAAAATGGAGTCTCGTGGGTGCATGTCCATTGGTGAGAAAAAATCTGAAAGTTGGAACCCGAGAAAAAAAAATGGCCGACGTTACTTCTGTTCGTTTAATTTTACCGCCTGTTTTCTTGCTATATTCTTGCTGGGTAAAATAGTGTATCTTCAAAACAGACAGATGTGCCATGAGGGAATTATTCTTTTAAATACCAATACTCACATTATTAGAAGATTCAAACGTCCATATAAGCCATCTGCCCATCAGTATCGGTCGGTTTGTTTCAAATATTATATTGATCGAGAAGTGTTCCGATTTAATAGATGCACCATGGTAGCGTCTCTAAAATAGGCTCGGTCCATTGGTTAGTCGGCCACCGTTTATGTTTAATAGAGAAAATTGTCAGTATGTCAGATTTCAGTTTAAAATATAACAAGTCACACTTAAGTCTGTAATATAATTTTTTCGTCTTTTTTTTTTTTTACTAATGAGTCGTTGCTTACAAAGGTTAAAAGTAACTCGAGGATAATGGTTGATAAGATGGGTGGATTGTCGGTTTGATGATGAAGAATATTATGAGATGATTGAAAATGATTAATGGAATAAACAAAGTTTAGTTATCTATGAAGACGGTTTAGACCAAGTTGAACGACCGGGGAAGACAGAGATAGTACTTTTAATAATAGAGGCGACGGGGACAGGGGGAGGAGGGAGGGAGTCGGTAACGGGGATAAGGGGGCGACCGTGAAAGAGCAAATATTGTTAAACTTTTGCCCCGGGCAACGAGGAGAGGGAGAGACCGAGGAAGAGAGAGATTGTTAAACTTTTGCCCCGGGCAACGGAGAGAGAGAGAGAGAGCGACCGGGAAAGAGATAGATTGTTAAACTTTTGCCCCAGGCAACGGAGAGAGAAAGAGCGACCGGGGAAGAGAGAGATTGTTAAACTTTTGCCCCACGCAACAGAAAGAGAGAGCGACCGGGAAAGAGAGAGATTGTTAAGCTTTTGCCCCGGGCAACGGAGAGAGAGAGAGCGACCGGGAAGAGAGAGATTGTTAAACTTTTGCCCCACGCAACAGAAAGAGAGAGCGACCGGGAAAGAGAGAGATTGTTAAACTTTTGCCCCGGGCAACAGAAAGAGAGAGAGAGAGCGAGATAAAGAGAGAGAGAGAGAGAGAGAGAGAGAGAGAGAGAGAGAGAGAGAGAGAGAGAGAGAGAGCGACCGGGGAAGAGAGAGATTTTTAAACTTTTGTCTCGGGCAACGGGGAGAGGGAGCGATCGAGGAAGAGAGAGATTGTTACATTTTTGCCCCAGGCAATGGGGAGAGGGAGCGACCGAAGAAGATAGAGAGATTGCTACATTTTTGCCCCGGGCAATGGGGAGAGGGAGCGACCGAGGAAGAGAGATCTTGTTACACTTTTCTCCCAGGCAACGCCGGGTAACCATTGCTAGTATCTATATAAAGCAAAGTTGTCTGTATGTGGATTTGTGTGTCGGTTGATCTAAAAAACAAACTAATCGCAAATTCACAAGCAGCACCTTCAATCCGATATTTCTTATCGATGTCAGAATTTCTTAAATTCATTATTTAATATTAAAAGTATGTAAAAATAATATAAAAAACAAATGTTCCGCCATTTTTAGCGTCAACTTGCCAATTTAATATGTTCTCTTATTAGCCAACCGGATAACATACATATAACTAAACCCTATCACTACAAGTAAAAAAAATAAATAAAAATATAAAAATGATTCAAGATCTTTTAAAAATTAAATCATGTATTTGACATCCTTGTTTTTTTTTTTATTCAAATGGAATTTTTCTTAATGTTCCTTTATGTTTTTCACACAATAGTACTATCTTATATCTATGCAGAGAAATCCATACGCCGAACCACTAATCAGCAGGCTTAAAATACAAAATATTTTCGTTTGATCAGTGTCCGTGTAGATAAAGCGTTCGCCTTCAGTTCCAATATTTTATGTAATCTTTCAGGGTTCGAATCTAACACTGGACATTTTCTTTTCTTGCTATAACGTTCCAGTTATTACATATCCAGATATCGATCATCATCATCATCATCATCATCAACCTACACAATGCACTTTTATTTATTGCGATTTAAATCGATTTACATGCAGAAGAAAAAAGGTTTTAGAAACACGACGTTGACGGGTACCTCAGTTAGTATATATGATTTTAATAAAGTATCCATGCTCCGTGTGTTAGACAAATATCTGTGATATCAGCCGATGAGAAAAACACCTCAAAACAATTAAATACAGAAAATTGTAACTCACTTCTTTGTTTATTACTCTCTTTCGGGAAGTTAGTAGGACATCCAGAAGCACGTATAAATATTATATTATTCTTCCCTTTTCTACTTTGGTAATGCTAATTTTAGGACGACCTTCCACTGTCAATTACGAACTACGAAAATTGGTTGAAATTCACACGTTACTTTAAAACGTATACATTTGTTAAAAACCACATAACTGGATATATTAATATGTGCTTCAGGGGTTCCTACTTATAAAATAAACAGTGCGTTGCTGTTTTCTGTATTTAATTGTCTTTTTTTTCATTTTCGCAAGGGCTAATATTATATATATATATATATATATATATATATATATATATATATATATATATATATATATATATATGACATAAAAATGTTGTTTGGCTCACGGAAAATGAAACGGATCGTAAAAAATACATATCACAGAAATGATATGTTTTTTGAAATGTGAAAAAAAAAATTAACAAGATCGTTATTGGAATATAAAAAGAACTTAATTTTATATATATATATATATATATATATATATATATATATATATATATATATATATATATATATATAGTGTATATTTCAGAAATAATTTTGTCATCGATTATGCTTTTAAATTCTATTTTTAATTTAAATTTTTATTTTAAATTTAAGTATGTTTCTTATATATTTATTTTACTATTAATATTTATTTTTTACCTTCAATTATATTCTAATTTTTCTTTTGATCTATAATTGTATTTAATTTCTGTTTTTATTTAAATTTTATTTTTGTTTTATATTTTATTTTATATTTAATTTTAATCCTAGTCACTGACAAGAGTGCTCTCAGTTTTGTGGCGAGTTATTATTCGCATATAAAAGCCGACCTTGTGCCTGACTTTGACCTCATGGGAAGGCCAGTAAATAACAAATATTTGAATGAAAACCACACCATAGTATTGTGTACTTTTCATTAAAATATTTGTTATTGTCAAATATAAAATATCATAGATAAAGAAGAAACACGTAATAAAACTAAGAAAATAATAATTGATGCGAAAAAAGCAATTGATTTTGCATACATCAATTTGTTTAGAATAGATATAGCGATACGTGTACGGGTCGCGTGCTTGAGATCCCTTCCTTAATACATTTAAATTAAAGTAAAGTGAGACGCTAGTCGAGGGCGACCGAAGGACCCCTTCCCCATGATTACTCCACTTACCCATGATCTTATGAAGGTGAATGTTTAGTACTATCTTTAGAGTTTTTACTATGACTCGAACGAGAATTGAAGATTGGGATGTGACCGTGGTGAAGTAGTACCAACATAGACTAATGACCTGGTGTACCAAGTTCGAATTCAGTCGAATGCAGAGCACGTCTTTTACTTATGGGTGTTGGCAAACTTCATGTGGTCCTTACTGTAAGTACCTGCTTCTAAAAGAAGCAAGGAAAATAAAACACTGACCCATTGGCATAATGGTGTGAGTGTTGCTAAGTTCGAATTCAGTCGAATGCATAGCACGTCTTTTACTTATAGGTGTTGGTAACCTTCACGTGGTCCTTACTGTAAGTACCTGCTTCTAAAAGAAGCAAGGAAAATAGAAGACTGACCCACTGGCATAATGGTGTGAGTGTTGCTAATTAGAGACAGAATTGAGTTATTAAATACAAGATTGAGCCGAAAGTGTGGTAGCTAATTATCTCTCTAATATATTTTCCCAAACGTAATTGATCGATAGTTTTCTGGAATGATACCATTAAAAATTCCAATACATGATTGTCAATTGCCTATGAGAAACTTTGTGAATCGCTATATAATTTTAATAATATGTTTTCCATTCGATTGTGTTCTTTTTTCATTTACTCTTCCTAAGTTCGGATCTGGAATTATATATGATCGTTCAACTGTTGGATTTTGTTGGAAGAAATAAAAGACTAAATAAAAATTGATTTATTGAAGAAGTTCTCTATTTTTTAAATTTATATCATTTGAAAAGCATCTGTTGGGAGGTAACGGTGGTTAAGTGGATAAGTCGGTTCCACAGTAACACTGTCACTTAGGATGTTCGCAACCTTCTTGTAGTTCTTCCCGTAAGTACTCAATGTACCCAAAGATTTCTAACTGGAAAAACATCGGTGAAACTAATGCCAACACCAGAATTATCTGATTCACACAAAAGAAGAAGAAAAACATATGTTGAAATCTGTGATTTATTTGAAATTCTCTCTTAAATTAACTTAATGTTTCTTTGAAGATTCATGGCCTATATATATAATGTTACCAATGTTTGAAAATTGATAAATTTTTAAATATACTGATGAAGAAAATCATTTATCTTCTGTATATGTAATTTTACTAATAAAAATGTTTTTTCTTTTACAAACGTGAGTACATGAAAAGTGACTTGGTTGAGTATTGATTCCAGGATCATGTTTCAGATATTTGAAATCATAATTAATATTTATTTTAATTCTTGAAATATACACTATTAATATTAAAAAGCTCTGATTGATATCAACTATTTGTAAGTCAGTTTAATTTAAACTGAAGCGTTGAACTATGTCCTGAATACTTGATGATATGTGATTTCTGGTCTATAGAAAAAATGAATGAATTAATTTCAGTCAGGATTATTCTTGCTTTAGTTAAGAAATTTAAACCTCGCTCTCTCCTCTCTCTCTCTCTCTCTCTCTCTCTCTCTCTATATATATATATATATATATATATATATATATATATATATATATATTAGTCTCGGAAGTTTCTCAACCATTAAAACTATATATATATATATAAAAACAAAAAAAAAACATTTAAGTCCCAAGTCGTTCGGTGGAAAATCACTTTTTTGTAAGTCAATTTACTTTTTGCAGTCACTATATTAATTTGCTTCCAAGAATTTACGCTAGTCTTAAGATTATTTTATATATATATATATATCAAGAGAGGCGCGAGAGAACTCTATCCCTTAATAGACCTCACGAATGGCCTATGCTGGAAATCTCATTTCTTTGATCAATCATAACTCAATAACCAATAAACCAAATTAGTTAAAACTTTGCACAAAATTTTTATTTGATAGGTTCTATAAGTGTGTAGAAATTCAGCATCATTAGTCAAGGCAACCCAGAGATCCAGAAAGTTCAATCATAAAATCATGTTATCGGTGTGTACGTACGTACGTACGTAAATATGTGCCACCCTGTATCTCATCAACTATTTGATGGATTCAGCTGATTTTTGGCAGAGATAGAGGTTCTAGGGTCTAGTTAATGGTATTTTAATTATAGTTTACCATATACCTTAGTTTTCAAGAAAATTCCAAAACACCTTAAACAAGACTAGTTTCAGCATCATTAGTCAAGGCATCCCAGAGATCCAGAAAGTTCAATTATGAAATCATGTTATCTGTGTGTACGTACGTATCTGCCACTCTATATCTCATCAACTATTAGATGGATTCAGCTAAGTTTTGGCAGAGATAGAGGTTCTAGGGTCTAGTTGATGGCATTTTAATTTCAGTTTACCATATACCTTAGTTTTCCAGAAAATTAAAAAACACCTTAAACATGACCAGTATTCATACACTTTATTCTATATCTTATCGACCATTTGATGGATTCAGCTGATTTTTGGCAAAGATAGAGGTTCTAGTGTCTAGTTGATGGCATTTTAATTTCAGTTTACCATATACCTTGATTAGTCAAACTACCAGCTATATCAGTTATGAGAAGGCATTGTATTGAGACATAGCCTTTACAAAAGTAGTGACATTCCATGAAAAATGCCAGTATACTGAAATCATATGCCCTTAATAGAATATGAATTTTCATCTTAACCCTATTAAGGGCCTATGATTTCAGTATATTGGCATTTTTCATGGAATATATATAGTATTTGAAGTTTTTTAACCATTGAGACTATATGGAATATATATATATATATATATATATATATATATATATAGAGAGAGAGAGAGAGAGAGAGAGAGAAAGAGGGAGATAGAGAGAAATAGAGATAGAGAGAGAGAGAGAGAGCGATAGAGATAGAGAGAGAGAGAGCGAGAGAGACAGAGAGAGAAAGAGAGAAAGAGAGCGAGAGCGATACTTTATGGTATAGGATACTGTTCTTTATTTTCTCATATTTTCTTGAAAATGACGATATAAAATAATAACAATGGTATTTCAAATTGAGGGGTGACAGTCCAACCGACGGACAAATACTCTACTGTTGTAGATTGGTCATCTACAATGAGATACGTCTATTCAATTTGCACGTATAACGAACTTGCATCGTGAGAGGCTGACAGACAGACAAACCTCTCACACAGATGCGTGGACGCATCTATAAAGATTTTTGAATTGGACTGAAGTAAAGATATGCTTTTAACTCAACGAAAACGTCTTTCCCCTTCATCCATTCCGACCAATTCTTCCTTACGTTAAACAGGTCGGCGCCAAAATATAGAGAATGATTGGAATCATATTTCTTAAACGACAGAATAAGTTGATAGACAACGCCTCAGCCAGACGCTATTATTATGAATTGGTGGAACCGATTAAAAAATAATTCCCGGCTGACCCGGTTTGTTCTGAGAGTCTTTGAAGTTGTACCTTGAAGTACTTCATTTCCTTGGAGAGATATTACCGACACCAAATCAATCATTGAATCGCGATGACGTCTATAGAAATGGCGACTATATCACCGCCCCGAGATGCAAATATCTTCGCCTCAAATCCTCCCAGCCTTTTGCCATTTTCAGAATCTTTTGTTTCCCGGAAGTGATCATAGCACTCTAATTGATCTCCAAGTTTATCATAAAAGCCAGACTGGAAATCTTTTTCATAATTTATTGTCGCCATTAGGTTCTTTCCCAACAAGATTAAAAAAAAAATCTTTTATCCGCCATATTATCTGTGATCTTTTAAAGATTATCAGCAATTCTTTGATAAACGAACAAAGAATTGGAAGAGTCTCGCGGACAGATTGCTGCTATATTTACTACGCCATGATTTCGTCGAATTATTCGGATGCAGTTCTATTTCAAGAACTATCTTTATCTTCAGATTTGCATAAGAGAATCCTTTTTCGAATAGAAGTAGGGGTGGGACGTAATGGGTGAAAATTTCAGATTTATGCGAGTAGTATTTTCTTGTGTTCATTTATACATAAATAACACTAAACAATCAAACATTTTGAAAATTTCAGATTCATGCGAGTAGTATTTTTTTTGTGTTCATTTATACATAAATAACACTAAACAATCAAACATTTTGAAAATTTCAGATTCATGCGAGTAGTATTTTTTTTGTGTTCATTTATACATAAATAACACTAAACAATAAAACATTTTGAAAATTTTGCAAAATTCAGAAGGTGCAGGCCAAAAATAGCCGTTAGGGCTCCACGGGACTCAAAATCCATCATTTTTCGGTGAAAAAATGGTTTCATGCGACATTGCAGGTCCTAAAACATCCTCAAAAGCTATGAATGGATATAGATGGTTAAATCTGATATAGTACTTTAATTTAGGACCATTTTCAGGCTGTGAAAGGGTTTTCATGAAAACTAGTGGCCTGCACCTTCTGAATTTTGCAAAATTTTCAAAATGTTTGATTGTTTAGTGTTATTTATGTATAAATGAACACAAAAAAATTATAAATGAACACAAAAAATACTACTCGCATGAATCTGAAATTTTCACCCATTACGTCCCACCCCTAATAGAAGATCTTAATTCTTTGGTATATTTTGAAAGAAAGACAGAATAGAATGTTAAACACAGAAGCAATATAAACTGCCAAGATCTAATTTCTAAACTGTTTTAAAAATATCTCGATTGGCATTATAATATAGCTCTATAGTTCTTTTAAACATATTTCGCTACAGACAATTATGCTTCACGAAGGATATGCTCGCTAAATGCAGATCATTTAAAAAATAAAAACATTTCCGACAGTTTAGTAAGTAGCAAAAAATGTTTAAAAAATAAATAAAAAATGATTTTAATAAAAAATAAAATAAGTACTTTACATCGAATTTGTAATCCTTCTTGGCTTTTTGGATAAGATCAAAGTGTCGTATCTGTTCCGATGGATACTGCACCCCATAGACTGGTATTGTCTTGGCCTTCGGGGCTTGATTTACGCCGGTCTATGGGTCTGTCTTGTGCAGTTCTAGGAGGTCTACCCTCCCAGGCTTCGTCTCCCATCTTTGGGGAGGAGTAAGTTTATTGCTTACTGCCTGAGGCGCCCCTACCGGGGAATGTCGACGGGGCTCCCCAGGCAATTTTTAATGGCCAGAGTGCTCACCTCTCGGGCGCTGGTTTTTCAAACCCCACTTTCCCAACCCGACCTTGGGTCACATCTTACTTGTGGGAGTAAGATAAAACTGGCCTTGTGCCTAACTCTTGGAGAGGAGTAAATAAATACTCATTGTTCGTATTGAAACACATTGGAAGTAAACAAAAAATGTAACCGACTGAATTTGAACTTGGCACAGCTAGTCTTCAGTCGATACTGTTACCACTTCACTACTCCGACGCCATATTGCCGGGTTTTAAAAATACTTCGAAATATATTCAGGTTTATAATTTTCTTTAAAACGAATTTTTTTTTAATTCGTTTTATTTTTCTCTTAATTGGTCCCCCGATTTATAAAATCGGGGACTTATGTTTTGAGGTATGTCTGTCCGTCCGTCCGTCCGTCCGTCTGGATTTTTCTCCGCAACCATCCATTGAATTTCTCTGAAATTTTGCATGAAGTTGTAACTTTGGTCAGGTTAGACAGTGACATTCTCCGATTTTTGAAAAATAATCTGGTTAGCCCCCCAGAGGGTCAAAAGACCCCGAAATGGCAAAAAATGTAATTTTTTGCCCCATAACTTTTCATCCATCCATTCAATTTCTCTGACCCTTGGCCAAAATGTGGAGGCAATTGTTCCTAATAGAAAATAAATATCGCTGACCTTGGAAAAAATCTGGTTCGCGCCCCAGGGGGTCAAAGGCCCCTAAAATGGCAAAAAATGACCCTTTTCTCCCATAACGTTTGATCCATCCATTCAATTTTTCAGAAACTTGGCAAAAATATAGAGGCAATTGTTCTGGATATAAAATGAGCATCCTTGACCTCAGAAACATTCTGGTTCGCGCCCTCAGGGGGTCAAAGGGGTGGGGGTAAATATGCCCCCAATTGCCCAAATTTATTGCATTTTACACTCGCCACATCAAGTCAAATACAGAGGGGGACCACGCACGCGCGGCTTATTTATTTTTGATTTCAATACATATTTGATTGATAGTAAATACTTTTACACCAGAGATTAAGGTCGGTTACACTACCGAAATATCGGTTGGCTTTAGAGATGTGTTTGTGTTATTCCTACTATTCGATTTACATTTTAATCTATTATTTCATGCACAAATATTCCACACACATATATATGTAAAAATAAAAATGGAATAAAGGATAAGCAAATCAACAACTAGCAAAAATAAACTAAAAAACACATATTGAAAGGTTCTACCGAAATATTTCGATTGTTAAAATACAATCATCATCAATTGGTAGCAGAACTTTAATTAAAAACAGAAAAGTTTTCAAATACACATATATATGTATATATGCGTATCACCATCACAATCAGGGGTTTTGATCACTCTAGGATGAGGAATCTCTCCCTGGTTTACGACACCTTATTGGTGACTGTCATTCAGGTTTTTTTTGCCATAGTCACCATGCTAGGCACTGCAGGTTGGCGACGCTATTTGCCCATAGTATTCCCAAATCGTCACCCATCTAGTACTGACCAGGCTCAACGTTGCTTAACTTCGGTGATCTAACGGGAACCGGTGCGTCAACGTGATTGTGCCGCACATGCGTATAATTGGTAATTAATCCGTGTAATGTATATTCTTTCTGGTAGTTTTTTGTCTGATATTCTTCAATGTAGCGTAATTGAGTAAGATGCTTGTAAATCTGCAATCACTTTACCATTTTTATTCTGGTGTGAAAAACAGAAAGAAAACTTATTGGCCGAGTAATATAACATTTTTGTGTTGCATCCGAATAGTAAGGCCGTATCGATTACTGATCGCTACTTCGATGATAAAGCAGTCATGCAATTATTCGTTCTAAGTTCCGACCAACCAATCGTTCGACCAATCAGATAGAGACAAATTGAACGCCACAAAACTTGTTTTAAATCAGCTCTTTATAAGTGTAGCTTAGCTATTTGTCGAGTTGTTTTATAATGTTTATTTATCGAAATGGTTTATTTTCGGGGATTAAATGATGGATTACTCAACCAGATTCGCGATTTAAGTTCTAATTTGAAGTAAAATCTCTGTCTGTCTGTCTGTCTGTCTGTCCCTTTCTCACTTTCTCTAAAATTAATTTCCCAGACAGAAAAATCTTGCGCAACTGTTATGTCCCCTTACGAAAATCAAAATCAAAGATATAATGATACTAAACCTTATGTCTAGAATCCTTAATCTAATTTTGATCAAAATCAATTATACGATTTTGATTATAGGAAATGTTTATAATTTTATTCATAATTAAGAAGTAATTGAAATTGCTTAATTGGTGTCTAATTACTATTAATTAAATTCGATGCAAATCAAATATATTAAAACTTTCAAATGAAATCAAATATCAAATCAAATCAAATATATTCATAAGCATTTAAACTATCAAAGAGAAATAACTTTAAACTGGCGTGAGTGTCTGCTAAGAATTAAATTGCCTCAGTCTGGAAGGATCACCGCTCGCTGCCCATTCCCAACAGATGAAAGGTGTAGTATCAACACACAAAACGGATACTCCACTTTGCTCCTAGCGAAAAGGCCAATTATGGTAGGAAGTTTCGATTGTTTATAAAGATGGCGACTATATTTTTCGTCTTTTATAAATTGGTCGTTTCAATTCTTCAAACAAATAAATTATGCTGTTTACTCGGTGGGCGGACAAAAGCCCACCGGACAAAAGCCCACCGGACAAAAGCCCACCGGACATAAGCCCACCTGGCATAAGCCGACCAAACAAAAATATTTTTAAGTGTAAAAAAATACAACATTTTATTTCATTCTTTCATTCAATTTGATGAAATATATTTGATTATGCACATATGTAGCCAAAATGTTTGTATAAATAAAAGGATTCATACTATAATACAGCTCTACTTGTTATTGAGCACTATTGTATAAAAACTAGAGTCTCATTAGATTTACATCTAGGAAACAACAACACTACTATTACGAGTAATATATATATATATATATATATATATATATATATATATATATATATATATATATATATATATATATATATACACATATATATATATATAGGAAATGAGTTACGAGAATAAAACTAGGACTGGTTCGATGACCAGAATGTTGAGGCCCAGGAGTTGATCAATGAAATGCATAAGGCTCATAAAACCTGGATTGATGATAAGAACTCAACACTAAAGAGGAAATTGTACAAGGAATGCAAAAGTAAAGTCCAGAAAGCATTACGGCAGATGAAAGAGGCATGGTGGTCCTCACATGCCAAATTAATGCAAGAAGCATTTGACAGAAGAGACTTGAAAGTTTTTTATGAAGGTATTAAGAAAGTTTTTGGACCGCACGAATCTGGCGTTTCTCCCGTATCTGCAAATGATGGCACACTGATAAATGATAGAGCGGATATATTGAATCGCCGGAAGGAGCACTTCGAAGCGGTCCTAAACAATACTTTCACAACTGATGAAGAAATACTTTCATCTATCACTAAACGACCTGAGATTCCTGAACTCTCCTTCCTTCCAGCAATGCATGAAGTTTTCGTTGCTATGTCGTCAGGCAAAAGGTCAGGGAAAGACACCTTACCTCTTGAGGTGTTTAAGTACGGTGGCCAGACACTAGTGAAGAAGCTGCACAGTGTCTTTGTGAAGATCTGGCAAGGTGGAAATGTCCCGCAGGATTTCAAAGATGCATTAATTCAACACTTGTATAAGAATAAAGGCAATAGAAACATCTGAGACAACCATTGAGGCATCTCACTTTTGTCAATTGCAGGGAAGGTCTTGGCGGGGTACTGTCGATATGATATTTTCCCTCCGCCAGGTTGCCGAGAAAGTTCGGGAAAAGAACGACGAGTTGTATATGGTTTTCATTGACCGTACAAAGGCCTTTGACACAGTAAACCGCGAAGCCCTCTGGAAAGTGTTGGACAAGCTGGGAATACCTGACAACATGCTGAATGTAATTATTTCTTTCCATGATGGAATGAAGGCATCGGTTGTTTCAAATGGAGAGTCTTCAGAACCTTTCAATGTGACAAATGGTACCAAACAGGGTTGCGTAATGGCACCTGTGCTATTTGCTTTGTTCTTTTCAGTTATGCTGAGATATGCTTTCGCTGATATAGATACTGGAGTGAAGTTTAAATTTAAAACAAGTGGTGGTCTCTTCAACCAGCAACGTCTCAAAGCTAAGACCCTTCTTCGACAAACTGTCACCAGGGATCTTTTGTTTGCAGATGACGCTGAACTTTGTGCAACATCTCGGGAGGAAGCGCAACTGCTTGTGGACAGGTTTTCGGCTGCTTGCAAGGCTTTTGGTCTGACAATCAGCATCAAGAAAACAGAAGTGATTCACCAACCTTGCCTCATGCCTAAACAAGTTCAGGGTGTGAAGCAACGGCCACCAGTAAAGCAACGACCACCAGTACACTGTTTTCTAGATACACTGTTTTCAAGTGGACGGTAAAGATCTGAAATATGTGAAAAACTTCACTTATCTTGGGAGTAAGATAAATTGGAGTGCCTCCCTTGATGACGAAATCTTTAACCGAATTGCGAAAGCAACCACTGCCTTTGGAAAACTGCGTCATCGGTTATGGAAGGACAGGGGGATAAGTTTGAGAACAAAAGTACTTGTGTATAGAGCAGTTGTGATAACATCACTGCTTTATGGATCGGAATCATGGACAGTCTATCGCAGCCACATTCAGAAGCTTGATGTCTTTCACAAAAATTGCCTTAGAACGATTTGTGGTGTCACCCTAAGAAATCGGATGTCTAATGCGGACCTATTTACATGCTGCGGTATTGGCGGAATTGAAAGCTTTTTAATGCAATCACAACTGCGTTGGGCAGGACATGTCTTACGTATGGAAGATGATAGAATACCAAAGCAACTGATGTACGGCGAGCTCAACAGTGGAAGGCGAAATGTGGGTCGACCGCTGCTTCGCTTTAAGGACAAGTTGAAGATGAATTTGACATCTATCAATATTGCTTATCGTGATTTTGAACAGCTTGCTTCTCGACGGAAGGAATGGCAATCTGACTGCCAGAGGGGCATCAGGCGGTTCTCTGTAACTGCCTTTGATCAACAGCGCGAAAGACGCGAAAGAACAAAAACATCTACAAGTATCCCAGCCGATTTTTCTCAAGATCTTCCTTCTTGCATCCATTGTGGGCTAGTTTGCAAATCTCTCGCAGGACTCAAATGCTATTTACGATTGAGTAAATGTAGGCATGCTACATCCATCGTAGACTAAACAAATTTTGAGTTGTCAAGACCTCATACGTCGAAATCGACGGGAGAGTCCATGATATAGGAAATGAGTTACGAGAATAAAACTGGGGAAAAGTACAATATTTATTAAATCATCAAATAGCCCAAGCAAGGGATGTATAAATAAACTTTTTTTAATTTCCTGAACCCATGGATTTTCTTGAACCCATGGATTTTCAAAAATGCATGCTTTTTCATCAGAGGATGTGCTTGAAAGTTTCCGGATGATCTCAAAACTGTGTGTAAGCGAATACTTTCAAGTACAGGAATCAGCCATCGGTAATCACCTGGTTGGTACAAATAGTTGTTCTGACAAGTATTCCGATGGGTGGTTTTCTGTTTGACACACTGCCAGGTAGAACTACCCTCTCAATATTATTGAGGTGTTAGTTATTAACAATTCCAGACCTAGCTTGTGTAGACAAAAGATTTTGAAACATCAGTTAGAGATCTTTAATGATTCAAATCCACCTTAAAGTTGAGAGATTTACCTTTTTTGTTTGTTTGTTTTCTCTCAATCGTTTTCTCCAACTTAAATAATTTTTCCCCTCATATCTCATTCGATTTTCATAGTTTTTAATTTATCATTCTGACGTTTCCTCTTAGAGCATCAGATGATAACCCATTAAGGATAATTTTAGCCCGTTTCATTGAATGTTCTGTCTGAAATTTTTACTACGATTTTGTTGTACGCGAAATTATATATATATATATATATATATATATATATATATATATATATATATATATATATATATATATATATATATATATATATATATATATATATTTCTAGGATCGAGCGTATACACTGTTACATATGCAGGATCATAAAAGTCTGTATGATTGACAAATGTATTATCATGAAGAAATATTTACACGTCCGGATGAAAACAGAAAAAGAATATATGTAGACGATTCCGTATACATCATGTCACCCGATGCACGCATTTGTACGCAGGGCATTCTTGAACTTGCCTAAATCTAGTGAATGAATGCATAGACATGCGTGCAGAGAGATAAATGTATTTCTGTTAATCCGACAGCGAGTGATTTATAGAATTCTGAAGAACAAGATTCGCCGAAAGAAAGAAAGAAAAATAAAGCCCGAGTCAGAATCGATGGATGGTTTAGGCAGCGAAAACTCAAGTCAAAAAGATGAAGAAAAACAAAAGACAAAATTTCGTTTGGCTGCTAGGCAGTTTCTTGCAGCGTAGCACTAAGATTTCCTTGCAGCGTGCTGGCCATGAGACTATTTACTAAACGCCTACTAAGCTCTATAGTTATGAAGCACTATCGGTATAAATATTAAAACACATATATATATATATATATATATATATATATATATATATATAATAGAAATTGGTAGTTTGCTGTAAGCATTGCTGGGAGTAATAATAAAAGTTTTTAAAAAGGTTGAAGGCAATGCGGAGATCCGGATAGCTGTAAGCTGTGGAGAACAAAAACAAAACAAAACCGAAATAAGTCGGATATAGATCGAAAGGTTTGTTTATTTTTCTAGACAGCAAGGGTGTTAGTTTGTAATATCCGGATTATCAAGAATCAATTTGATATATTTCGAGAGATTTTTTTTTCTTTCTTTTTTCTCTTTTTTCTCGGAGACCGAGAAAATGCCAGGAGCGCTGGGGGGTTAAACCGGTTTAACCCCCCAGCGCTCCGATCTTTATCCGACTTATTTCGGTTTTGTTTTGTTTTTGTTCTCCACAGCTTACAGCTATCCGGATCTCCGCATTGCCTTCAACCTTTTTAAAAACTTTTATTATATATATATATATATATATATATATATATATATATATATATATATATATATATATATATATATATGCACGCTTGAACTTGAGTTGAACACTGTTCTGAAGAAGTGAAGAGTTCACGAAATATTATATCATACGGAATTTCCACCAGACCATCTTGATACCGGTATTACATAACATTGTTACATTGTGTAGATAAACAGGTATATGTGTGTTTGTGAAAAAAATAAATATATATATATATATGTGTATGTATACATTGTATTAAGGGTGAAACTATTTAATTTGTTCCAGCATTTGCTCCAACTTGTGTCTATCCGTCACACCTCTGCAATGTATTTCTAAGTATCACATTTTATATACAAATAAACAATGCTTCAAGCAAACTACATCTTTATATATATATATATATATATATATATATATATATATATACATATATAGTGGAACTGCTACTGCACTACCCTCTTTTCTATATATATATATATATATATATATATATATATATATACCTAATCTAATAATATAATTATAGAATATTGAACTGTAATATGTACCTATATATATATATATATATATATATATATATATATATATATATAATTAAAAAATTTTTTTTTTAAATCTCCCTCCCACAGAGGTAAGATGTGACACAAGGTCGGAAAATGGGATATAAAAGCCAGCGCTCTAGAGGATGAGCTCTATGGCCTACAAAAAAATGCACGTGTCCATGGATTACTTTCATGTGCGTATTAAATAAAATTATATACGTAAAAAAATACGTCCTATAAGTTGAGGGCGACTAGTAGTGCAGTTTCCTGCATCTTAATCACTTAGGAAGTGAAACAATTGAAATAATAAGTAAGCTCATAACGCTGCAATCACCTATAAAAATAATTACATAGATATACATCGTATATATATATATATATATATATATATATATATATATATATATATGAAGAAGAATGGAAAGGAATTAGAGAAGCAAAAGTCAAATCATAATTCAATTCAATTGCTCAGAGCAAGGTATATTTTTTGCGGAATATACCTTGCTCTGAGCAATTGAATTGAATTATGATTTGACTTTTGCTTCTCTAATTCCTTTCCATTCTTCTTCATTCTACCTGCTCTATCCTGGATATTGAGCTATATACTCTTCACAATAGGTTTCACTTTTCCTAAAAGTTCGCTTTTAGTACACCACTTTATATATATATATATATATATATATATATATATATATATATATATATATATATACGTGTATACGTATGTACACATATATTTATAATATAATACAATTATGTTCTGATTACATATCCGGACCAGCGGTTTCTGGGGCAGTATGTGTGCTGACCCTTTCTATATCGGATATTACACATTGTACTTCAATAAGAACAGAAGTTCAAGACTGAGTGACATGTTGCTTAAAAAAAAGAAAAAATATTTTCTGTATCTTCCTGATAGAAAAATTCTAATATGAACCGAAAATTCGAATTTTAAATAAATAATATTTTATTTAAAAAAAAAACGCTGCAATTTATTGGTCTCGTTACCGTTTTAAAAATTACCAATTTAAATGCATTCAAACAGTGGAAATATTTTACTCATAATTTACACGTGCATACCATATATATATGTGTGTGTGGACGCGTATGTGCGTGTGCTCATTTATACACATATTTAATTTATGATTTTTCTAATCTTTCCCCCTCATTGCCTGGGAAAACCTCTCACCGTACACACGCAAACCCCAAACACCGATGAAGACTGAAGGATCAGTCGAAAATTTTGTTCTCCATACCATCAACAAGAAAAAACTATTTTTCTTTACAGAACAATTTATATTCCTACACGTCACAAAATAAATAAATAGAAAAATAAATAATAAAAAGTTATAACACAATATAAACTTTTTTTCACATTATTATTTTATTTTTTATATACATACTTATATATATATATATATATATATATATATATATATATATATATATATATATATATATATATATATATATATATATTCCATGATAAATGCCAGTATACTGAAATCATATGCCCTTAATAGGGTAAATATGAAAATTCATATACACTAAATGTACAAAAGCAAGGAAATTCCCAAATTTTCACACTTTTATTGCTATTAAGGGCATGCGAGCACAACAGGGCTATGTATTTTACTTGTATGGATTTTTCTTCAGCGCACCTCACACACTTCATCCACTCATGCATAGATATTTATACTGTAGTGATATGATAATGAAATGGTTTAGTTGATATGTAGTCATACCCTTAATGACAATAAAAGTGTAAAAAATTAGGAATTTCCTTGCTTTTATACATTTAGTGTATATGAATTTTCATCTTAACCCTATTAAGGGCACATGATTTCAGTATACTGGCATTTATCATGGAATGTCACTACTTTTGTGCCTCAAGACAATGGTAATTTTAAAGTTTTTTTTGAATTTTCTGGAAAACTAAGGTATATGGTAAACTGAAATTAAAATGCCATCAACTAGACCCTAGAACCTCTCTCTCTGTGTGTGCCAAAAATCAGTTGAATCTATCAAATAGTTGATGAGATACAGGGTGGCACACACGTACGTACGTACACACGATAACACAAAATCACTCCTGACCTTTCTGGATCTCTGGGTTACCTTGACTAATGATACTGAAATTCTACACACTTATAGAACCTATCAAATGAAAATTTTGTGCAAAGTTTTAACTAATTTGGTTTATTGGTTTTTGAGTTATGACTGATCAAAGAAATGAGATTTCTAGCATAGGTCGTTTTTGAAGTCTATTAAAGGATAGAGCGCTATCGCGCCTCCCTTGATTCCTCATTGAACCTTTTATTTACTGGACTTTTTTCCATCTGGATATAATTTACATTTTAACAATTTTTCTCATACACTTATATCCATTTTCTATTATTTTCTCAAATTGTTAAAATTTGAATTTTAGCTACTTCCCGGCCAACTTATTTATCTATGTGATTTCTTCTGATGATAAGATTCCAACTTTTGAAAAGCCTGGCTTAAGGAAAGAAAAAAATAAACATAATTAAAAAAAAAACACCTTTCATTGAACAGCTGAAGATGATATAGATTTGTCATTCTTACATTTTTTATTTCTCTTCTTTCATTTCTCCGGCATCTAGGGACCTCCACAGTGAATGGATGGGATTTAGCTGATTGTCGAGTTGGTCTAGTGAATTTACGTCGAGGGGACACCAGAGCAGCAAGTTTATCGGAGCACAATCAATTGAAGTACTTGTAAAACAGTAACAATGGTGGAACATTGCGGCGATGGGACAGGGGCTGGAGCTTGGTGGATAGTGAGAGACCTATAAAGTTGGCGATTCTTTTTTAACCTTGTCTAGGAAAGAGAGAGAGAGAGAGAGAGAGAGAGAGAGAGAGAGAGAGAGAGAGAGAGAGAGACTAGAGGATGATGCATCAGCCCAGATGTGGCAACAATATTCCATGCATGGGCGGATGGTGACTTTGTAGAGATATAGGATAATGTCAGGTGTGAGAGGTTTACTATCACGGTAGAGAAAGACCACCTTCTTTGCCTTGGCAATGTTTTTAATGTATTTGTTCCAATTCATGTTACCTATGAATGTTAGGCCGAGGAGTTTGAATGTTAAACTCTCAGGTAGGGTGTTATTTGCCACATATTCAAATATTCGACATTTTTATTATTTTTTGCCTCAAATCTATATAAAAAAAACTGAATGCATGTGCGCAGAAATGTATGTTGTGTTTCCCTCTGAACGCGTACGCTTTATTTCGATTAACTCGGTCTTCGTCCGGGGAATTATTTGTTCCTTTATTTCGTACGAGGCACTTTTGCTTCTTTCCCATTCGCGACGGATATTGATTGATATTTGCACGCACCCCACAGCAACGTTGTTGGTAGCGACGGCATCGCTGCATTTATGCTGAAGAATCCAACGATTTCGCATTTCGCACATTACAGCTTCGTTTCCCTCTCTCCTCTTGCTTGTAGTTTTATAACGGCCTTCCGGCTGTTAACCCTTTCTACTTCGACATTAATGGAAGCGCAAAGAGAGCAAATTCGCGTGAAAGATATTGGCACGAACACGAGAGCTCTTTACAATCTACGTCAAAATGGAGTCTCGTGGATGTATCGCCATTGCCGAGAAAAAGAAACTAAATTCAGAAATCTGAAAAATAAAAATGGCCGACACTTTTTATTTTTTTGTTTGGTTTCGTTTGATTTTCTTTCGACTTTCATCTTTCGAAAATATCTTTACGCTGGGAAAACTAATGTTTTCTTTCAAAGCAGACAGGTGTTCCATAGGGGAATTATTCTTTAAAATACGAATACTCACATTATTAGAGGTATCCAACAGCTCTATAAGCAATCTGTCCGTAAGATGGGCCGCCGGTGTGTTTCAAATGATATATTAATCGCGAAGCGTGAATATTTAATAGACTCACAATGTTTTAGATGCGCCCAGGTATCTCAATAAAATGCTCTGTCCGTCGCACGCTTACTATTGATGGAAAATATTGTCCGTCTGCCAGATTTGAGTTTGAAATTTTGTCGGTCAGTCATGCTATAGTTTGTAAATGACAGAGCCTACTACCCTCGACGTAAGCAACATAGGATCGCATGCACCATGCATACCACCTACGTGACACGGTTGTAACGTGACGACCGTTCAAAGAAAACTTTGATTCCCAAAACAGCTGCGAATCTTACAAATTTGTGACAGAATTTTAGATGCGTCGACAAATCTCTATGCGAGGCCATTTCAGTAAGTTAGTCAGTCACGCTTACGTTAAAAAAAAGCGTTTTTACCGCTAAATGCGCGGATTGAGTCTCTGTTATTAATCGTAAAAGACCGACACCCACTTCGACCGATTAATTTGTGCTTTTTTTTATAGAATATTTATTTAAGCAAGGTAAGCACGAGTTTGTTGAATTCCTGACATTATCAAACTATAGAAGATCATAATAGACTTTATTAACGTCAACTCGTAAGTAGAAAGTTATTACAGCGAGGGAAAGGAGAAACAATAAAATAGAAACTACATTAAGTCCGAGAAGATTCTCTCTTTGCTTACAAAGAGAAGGTCGCAAAGACTTGATATAAATAGTTTCTAGAATCTAATGTGTTAATAATCTTCTCTTTACGAGTTTTGTTGTTGTTGCTTACATTTTTTACGCTGAAAAAGAAACTCTGTCTTTATGACAAAAGTAAGTATCATATACATTTTAGCATTTTTCGTTTTTCAAATTTTAAGGCTTATCCATACAAAATTTTCTTTCAAATTTTAATTTTATTCAGTGAAAATGCGACCTGACTTTAAACTTATTTTCACTTTGAAATGGTTTCATTTATTTTTAATTGACAAATTATATTGTTAAATCATTTACAAACCACAATACTTTTTAAATTTTTATTTTTAGTTTGATTTTTATTATATATAAAATGTAAGCCAAACGCTAACAAAGCAAAATGTTGGCAAAAATCGTTACTTCCATTCGTCCTTTTGAACTATTTTTTATATTGTTTTGTTTATATTTTGCTTTGCTCTGCCCAAAAGGATACTGAGAAAAAAAGACTCATTTCTTGCGGTTAGAACATCTTCAGAAGTCGAGCTTTATTTTCCTGCCATAACAAATTAAATTAAAGTAAATCCACAAAAAACGGAGATTATTCTCATAAGATGAGCATCGTATTGACTCACACTTGCCTAGCAATGATATTCAAACTATTGTTCTCACAACGTTTCGGCCGACGTAACTTCCAACCTTCTTCAGGTGCCAACTCGGGAGAATCTTTATGTCGAACTCGGAAATGTGCACAGACATTTTTAACGGAATCCTTTCTTTTACTCTTAGTACGGGCCGTACGGAGTATTGTACCATAAACCTTTAGAAGACTGTCACTTAGAACTGATTATAACTTAGTACTTTTATCCGTTGCGCGACGGGTCTTTGCGGACATTTCTATAATAAATTTTAGGAGCCTTAAACCTATTCTGTTTGAAATTCCGTAAAGATTCCCGAGTTCGAGAAGATGCACATGAAGAAAGTGGGAGGTTACATCGACTGAAACGTTGTGAGAATAACATCCAAGATGAGAACAGTAGTCCGAAAAATCCAAATAATCCAAATTATCAATCCTCATCTAACAAGTTTTGAAACAGAACAGCTGATTAGATGAGTAAAGAATAACAAATTATCTTAACTTAATTGTAGTATTAATAACGACGACAGGGACAATATCCCGAATCACATGTATCGTTTATAAAAAATAACATATGAAGGCATACAATGCAGACACTCACAGAACGCAAGAAACCAGAGAACACATTAAATATGATCTTCAATACAGCTTAGTAATGATATTCAATCTATTGTCGCACCGTCTTTTATAAATAGTGTAACTATAGTCTTTATTCAAAAAATGAAATGTTGAATAAAGTAGCTCTGTTTTATATATATGACTAGCGAAAATAGACTCCCTAACGGTCGTCAATTTTTGCTAGGCTGTCGCGTTCTTGGGTGTTTAGACAAAAGAGAGAAAAAAAAGAAAAATTGTCTCCGAATATCATTTTGTTTAAAAAGGAAAAAAAAAAATTTTTTTTTTGCCAAATTTTTTTTTCGCGCCCCCCCCCCATTTTTTTTTGGGGGGGGGTTAATAAATCTGCTCTTTATATTATAAGTGGATATGCGTAGCGTTTGTTTCTTCGTTGTAAACAGTCTGGTTATTTAATTCAATTCAATTCAATTCTCTGCGTGGAGACACATACAGAAACCTGTTTATCAAATCGTTGGGTGTGACATAATATAATTATCTTTAACGCGACTAATATATCTTAAATAAGACCGAAAAGATAGAATTGCTTGTAATTCTTTCGTTGGATTATTTTCCTATCATGTCCTGAAGTATTTTCTTCCGCTGATTAACACATGAAGACTCCAAAAAATATTTCAGTGTTTGGAGAGAGGATTCTATTGTGTTGTATTCGTAAATGAAATGTTCTGGGCTGAAAATACGTAGAGATCTAAGGTATAGGCCTATTATTATGTAGTTATTATGGTATGAGTTAAAATAGATGTGAGTTTTGGGAAGACTTGATATGGTATGATGTTGTTGTTTTTATGTAGTTATTATGGCATGAATAGTAATAGATGTAATCGTTTTAGCGTGTGAGTTTTCGGAAGACTTGATATGGTGTAATGTTGTTTTTATGTAGTTATTATGGTATGAATAGTAATAGATGTAATCGTTTTAGCGTGTGAGTTTTCGGAAGACTTGATATGGTGTAATGTTGTTTTTATGTAGTTATTATGGTATGAGTAAAAATAGATGTAATCGTTTTAGCGTGTGAGTTTTCGGAAGACTTGATATGGCATAATGTTATAATTTTTGTGGATTAGAATGTTGAGAAAGAGTTTTTATGATTTGTGATAGAATTTCTATTTTATGTTCTTTGTGGAAAAAATAGAAAATCATCAATATGTCTAAAGTAAATGGCGGTGAGTAAAAAGACCTATCTCAAGGAATTCCAGAAAAGGGCATGCTAGTCTGAGGCTAAAGAGGTTTCCCTTTTTGAAAATTGATATAAATTGGTAAGTAGTTATAAATAACAAAATCACCCAGAGTGTAAAGCTCTTAAAATAGTACGGTTCATTCCAACGTATATATCTTGTACAAACAATAGTAACTACAGGTAATCCAATAGGATTCAACAGAATACAATCGAATCCTCCATGCTACTGTTTGTAATTGTATTTATTGTCCAGACTAGTCCACTTATAAAATGACTGAGGGGAGTCCGATATCACATTACAACAAAATATAATTTAAAAAAATATGATAATGAGTAATCCCAACCATTATCTAAATATTATTATGCCAAGTATTATCCCCCTCTCGATGTGTTTTAATTTTCTTCATATTTTTTTCTTAATTTTTTTATTTTCCTTCCCACCACGTGTTTCAAAATTTATCTCATTTTTCTGTCCACCACGTGATTATTATTTTACTTTAATTTATTTTTTAAATTTATGTTAATTTTTTTCATTTTCTATTTTTCTCTCCACGTGCTTTTATTTATTTTCATTTTCCTGCACACTTCGTATTTCACCCCCTCCTTGCGTACCCTTCCACTCATTCTTCCTTAATGCATCTTCCTCACTACCCACCCCTTAATCTTTCCCTGTTTTACATCTTCACCTTCTCCCTTCCTCACGCACGCACTCCACTACATACAGCATCTATTTTCTTTTCTCCCCCTTTTACTAACGCTTTCCCACCTCTGTTTTTCTTCCAAGTTTCACTGTATAAAATGTCGAGTTCTGTTTAATAAAGCTCATTTCACCGAATGAATCGACCGAAATAACTTAGTCCAGCTTTAATAATATGGCTGTACCCTTATTTCTCTTAGCATGTTGCCTTGCTTATCTACTATTCCATAAACTAATTTTATAGACATTAACCGATGTGAATTAAGTTGACCCTAAGTTTAAACTCTGTCAATCAAACCGATTTTCACCGTTCCACCTGGCAAATCATATCTACATTTAACATGGCAAATAGCACCCTACCTAAGAGTTCATCATTCAAACTCCTCGGCCTAACCTTCACAGGTAACATGAATTGGAACGAATATATTGAATACATTATCAAGTCTGCCGCAAAGAAGGTGGGCTCCCTTTACCGTGTTAGTAAACTCCTCACACCTGACATTATCCTGTATCTCTACAGAGCCACCATCCGCCCATGCATGGAGTATTGTTGCCACATCTGGGCTGGTGCATCATCTACTAGTCTCTCCCTCCTTGACAAGGTCCAAAAAAGAATCGCCAACCTAATAGGTCCCTAACTGTCAACCAAGCTCCAGTCTCTGTCCCATCACCGCAAAGTAGCATCCTTGTGCTTGTTTTACAAATTCTTCAATGGATTATGCTCCGATGAGTTGGCTACTCTGGTGCCCCCTTGACGTAAATTCACTAGACCAACTCGACAATCAACTGAACCCCATTCATTCATTGTGGAGGTCCCCAGATGCCGGAGAGCCTTCTACTCAAATAGCTTCTGTCCTCGTGCAGCTGGCCTCTAGAACTCCCCCCTGCCCCCTGTTTCCCAGACAGTACTGACATGCAGAAATTTAAAACTAATGTAAACAGACATCTCGCTGCGCAGATCCCAATTTAGGTTGACACCTCCAACTTTCTCCCCTTTTCTTTTTTTCTCAGTAGCCCCTTATGTATACAGTGTCGACCTGCCTTGTCTGGGGTGAACTATGTTAAAAAAACAAAGACAAAAAAACATTAAATGTGTATCATGGCAATATTTAAAAGCCAGAGTCGTACAGTGACCCCATGAATGTATTAGGTGGATGGTGCTATTATTTTGGTAACTATTTATGTGTCTTTGTAACGCGAGAAGATGGATGTTGAATTATATTAGCTTACTGGATAAACAGATATTAGTCAAGCTTAGATGAAATATCAATTAATCGGAAACTGATTGATTTCAGTCACATCGAAAGGACAGTTCAATATCCAATGACTGAATCTGAATCAGAAGAACGGAACTGACATCGGACTTTTTGGCAATAAATCATTTAAACTAAGTCTGGCAGAGAATTTTCATGTGTGTCCTATAACGTTTTGATCGGTTGATAATGAAATGACTAAAATATAAGATATACAACAATCTCATAAGAGCAGTATTTGAAATTTTCTATCTATCTATCTATCTATCTATCTATCTATCTATCTATCTATATCGATCAATCTATCTATCCATCCATAATATCTATCTATCTATCTATCTATCTATCTATCTATCTATCTATCTATCTATCTATCTATCTATCTATCTATCTATATCGATCAATCTATCTATCTATCCATCCATAATATCTATCTATCTATCTATCTATCTATCTATCTATCTATCTATCTATCTATCTATCTATCTATCTATCTATCTATCTATCTATCTCTCTATCTATCTCTCTCTCTCTCTCTCTCTCTATATATATATATATATATATATATATATATATATTTCTTCCTATCTATCTATCTATCTCATCCTATTTAGATCTATCTATCTATCTATCTATCTATCTATCTATCTATCTATCTATCTATCTATCTATCTCATCCTATTTATATCTATCTATCTATCTATCTATCTCATCCTATTTATATCTATCTATCTATCTATCTATCTATCTATCTATCTATCTATCTATCTATCTATCTATCTATCTCATCCTATTTATATCTATCTATCTATCTATCTATCTATCTATCTATCTATCTATCTATCTATCTATCTATCTATCTATCTATCTATCTATCTATATCGATCAATCTATCTATCTATCTATCTATCTATCTATCTATCTATCTATCTATCTATCTATCTATCTATCTATCTATCTCTCTATCTATCTCTCTCTCTCTATATATATATATATATATATATATATATATATTTCTTCCTATCTATCTATCTATCTATCTATCTATCTATCTATCTATCTATCTCATCCTATTTATATCTATCTATCTATCTATCTATCTATCTATCTATCTATCTATCTATCTCATCCTATTTATATCTATCTATCTATCTATCTATCTATCTATCTATCTATCTATCTATATATCTATCTATCTATCTATCTATCTATCTATCTATCGCATCCTATTTCTATCTATCTATCTATCTATCTATCTATCTATCTATCTCATCCTATTTATATCTATCTATCTATCTATCTATCTATCTATCTATCTATCTATCTCATCCTATTTATATCTATCTATCTATCTATCTATCTATCTATCTATCTATCTATCTCATCCTATTTATATCTATCTATCTATCTATCTATCTATCTATCTATCTATCTATCTATCTATCTATATATCTATCTATCTATCTATCTATCTATCTATCTATCTATCGCATCCTATTTCTATCTATCTATCTATCTATCTATCTATCTATCTATCTATCTATCTATCTCATCCTATTTATATCTATCTATCTATCTATCTATCTATCTATCTATCTATCTATCTCATCCTATTTATATCTATCTATCTATCTATCTATCTATCTATCTATCTATCTATCTATCTATCTATCTCATCCTATTTATATCTATCTATCTATCTATCTATCTATCTATCTATCTATCTATCTATCTATATATCTATCTATTTATCTATCTATCTATCTATCGCATCCTATTTCTATCTATCTATCTATCTATCTATCTATCTATCGCATCCTATTTCTATCTATCTATCTATCTATCTATCTATCTATCTATCTATCTATCTATCTATCTAACAAGTTGTTGTTATGCATTTATCCTATTAAACTCGCTATGTTTCTGTTCTATCCATCTTTTATTTACTATATATCTGCTTGACTCTTTTCCTATTTTCCTTTCTCATAGTCTTTCTCGCTTTTTTTCCTGACTGACTGATGATTCAATTGTTTTTGTTTTTATTTTCACACACGCACACACACAGACAGACATACACACACATACACACACATATATATATATATATAAAGTTTGGTATGTGTATATGTTTGTATGAGGAAAATTCACTCTAAAACTAATTAACCGATCATATTGAATTTTGGAACACAACCGCTAGGCGTTACGTGTCGTATCGTGGGCTATATTTAATTTAATTTAGCTTACTTTTGTCTCAATCTGGTCCACGTGTTTTTTTGTGGTTAAAATTGGGCTCTTTCACCATGTAAATTATGTTTCTAATATGTTTATCTACTCTCGCTCCGAGACGCCCTCTAGACTTCGTCATGAGCTTCTCTATAATAGTGTCAAGAAGAGTCCATATGATCACGAAATAGGGTAGATCAGCATCGCACTATAACAGTATAGAATACCGTTCTTTTCTTTTCTTGTTGTTTTATGATATAAAGAAAGAACAATGCTATTTTATACTGAAGCGTGACAGGTCAACTAACGGACAAATCCCCCATCTGAATGGTTGGTCGCAACAATAATAAGATACGTCAATTCAATATGCAGGTCCAACGATAGAAATGTAACCGCAACAAATCGACTGATTGACTGACAGACAAGTGAGAACGCATTTAGAAACAGTTTTTAATTGGACTAAAGTAAACGCAGTTTTTCTTTTTGACGCATGCAAACGTCTTTTCGCTTCATAGAATCCGACTAATTTTACTTTATTTGAAACTCTGAGGCAGTTCGGCCAGCACCAAAATATAGAGAATGATTAGAATCATATTTCCTAAACGACGGAATAAGTTGATGGAAACGCCCAAGCCAGACGCTATTATCATGAATTGGCGAAACCGATTAAAAAAAAAATAATTCGCGGCTGACCCGGTCAGATCTGAGAGTCTTTGAAGTTGTGGCTTGAAATCGCTTCATTTCCTTGGAGAAATATTACCGACAGCAGATAAATCATTGAATCGCTTAGCAATGACGTCTATATTACCGCCCAGAGACGCAAATATCTTCGCCTCAAAGTTTCCCAATATTTTGCCATTTTCGGAATCTTTTCTTTTCTAGATCATGGATTTCTAATCGATCTGCAAGTGTATCCGTCACCACAAAAGCAAGCCTGGAAAACTTTTTCATAATTTATTGTTGCCTCTGTGATCTTTCCCAACGTGTTTTTATATCTCTAATCCGTCATATTGTCTGTGATCTTGCAAAGATTATCAGCAGTTCTTTAATAAACGGTCAAAGTAAAAAGTATTCTAAGAGTTTTTCAGACAGAACTTTTCTATATTTACTATGCAATGGTTTCGTCGAATTCTTTAGACTCAGTTCTATTTCAAGAAAAATTACCAATTCTCTATTTCTTCAGATTTTCGTAAGGATATTTCTTCTATAGAGCATAACAGATCTTAATTCTTTCGGAAAGAAGAGGACAAAATAGTATAAGAATGTTAATAGCTGACACAATATCACATTCCAAGACCTAATTTCTAAATTGTTTTTACATATTCCAAATGACATTAATTTAAGTCAAAGAAATAATATATCTTGATATGTGTCTATATATTTATTCAAACATATACTTTAACTGAGTTCATAAACCTTTGTTTTATTAAGAGTTTTTTCTATATATTTTAACCACAAAAAATACATGTTATAACATTCCTTAGTTTTGAGAATTGAGTAATACTTTAAGAAGAAAATAGATTTTAACTGCTCTAATAAGGCGTGATTTTCAATTTATTCAGCAAGGCAACCATCTTTTACTAAATTTCTAGCCGTTAATATCACCATTTTTCACAGTATTTTGTTTGATCCCCACCCTTATTTTACGTAATATCTATCACTATAGCTTCCGTCACTCTCTATTTATTAACGACCAAAGGCAATAAAAACTATATAGTATATAAAATTTGAATAGTCCATTATAAACGTTGGAAATATCACCACAGTATTTATACTATTTGACCAATAGTTAGAGAGAAATTAAGAAAGGAAGATATATATATATATATATATATATATATATATATATATATATATATATATATATATATATATATATATATATATATCTGGTTGAACAGGAGTGCCAACTTCTGTTTATTCCTTTTGTGATCCAATCTTTCTATTCGTCAAACGATAGATCTTGTACTATTAACCATGGAGTGTAGGAAATCTCCATATTTGACGCAAACGTTTTCGACCATCATTGGTCGTCTTCTGGCGGATGATTGATCAATGCAAATGTTTTAATCACATGGAAACGTCTTCTTAATAAATTCACCAATTTTATTTTGCATTGATCAATCATCTGCCTGAAGACGACCAATGATGGTCGAAAACGTTTGCGTCAAATATGGAGATTTCCTACATTCCATGGTTAATAGTACAAGATCTATCGTTCGACGAATAGAAAGATTGGATCACAAAAGGAATAAACACAAGTTGGCACTCCTGTTCAACCAGATATGTATAAAAGAAGGAATGTTGCCTAATTATACCACACATATATATATATATATATATATATATATATATATATATATATATATGAGAGAGAGACAGAGAGATAGAGAGAGAGACAGCGAGAGAGATAGATAGATAGAGAGATAGATAGAGCGATATATAGAGGGAGAGAGATAGGGAGAGAAAGAGAAAGAGAACCAGAGGGTACAGGAGATACACTGAACAGTACGAATACTTTTAGACTTTGTCATGCTTATAAAATCTAACTGGTTTTGCACACTCAGTTTTCTGATTCAGACAATCTAACCAGATTTAATTTGGTGACATAATTGTTATAACTAATAATAATAACAACACATTACAAACGCTAAATGAATGTTATCATAGAAGTTATTTATTGTTTTTAGCTATAATGTTATTTACAAGCATCGTGAAACACAATCCTAACATGGATGATTTCATTCATCTTCGGCGGTATTTGTTATTCAAATAATGTATTTAATTTGATGTGAGTCTGTTAATCGCTTTATATAGATTTCTCATTTTCAAAAAGTTGATATGTATTGTGCGTATGTAAAACGACACAAAACAAACGTTGGAAACTATATTTAAATGTGTATGCATTTTGATAAACAAATTATGATGTAATCGATGACAAACTCGAAGAATCCGACAAGATAAGTTTATACATTAGATATACGTTTCAAAACAAAGCAGAAAGATGTAATGTGACTAGTCGGACGAACAAGAGCCGATAAATTGGCAATCTTTATGATGCACTATTCACTGTAGGCCTATCATCTTTAAACTGCAATCTACATACATGCTATCACACACTCCACCCTGATATATATATATATAGTTAATCGATCACCATACAATACCTATCATTTATGCATTATTAGACACATATATTTTTGAACACCGCATTTATATACATAACATAACTTTAAAACTTTTTAATTTCTATTCTCTGTGAGACTGGTTTGCTCCTACGCTGACTGTCTTCTGGCATCCATTTTGGTAGATTCTCTGCACAGACGGAGTTTTCCTCTGGTGTTTATTATTTTTGGCAAAGGGAAGTTTCTTTTCGCGAAATATTAAATAAATGCTTTTTACTAATCATCCGGACATCACACAAACAGATAATACCACACTTGCTGTTATGTAAGATTTTCAGAAAAAATAAATACTAAGTCCCATTTCGAATTCGATTTATTATTTTTGTTCCTTCCAGCTTACATCCTACCAGGGACTTTGCATTGCCCACAGCCTTTTAAAAACATACTTTTACTATTACTAGCAATGTTTCAAGCAAGCTACTACTACTACTCTCTCTCTCTCTCTCTCTCTCTCTCTCTCTCTATATATATATATATATATATATATATATATATATATATAATATTTGTTTCTATAGATGTTAATCCATTGACACTCCAGTGTTTATAATATATATATATATATATATATATATATATATATATATATATATATATATATATATATATATATATATATATATACATATATATATATATATATATATATATATATATATATATATATATATATATATATATATATATCTGGATACCCACATGTCTATTTATACACATAAACACATATATCTACATATACAAACCTATATACACACATACATATATATACACACATACACAGACAGACAGACAGACAGATACACACACACACACACACATATATATATATATATATATATATATATATATATATATATATATATATATATATATATATATGTACACATTAAAAACGGATACACCCCCTTTTCCTACCGATTTGTACAATATAGTATGTTATGTATATTTACCTATTTCTATCCAATATTCTTACTGTCATCGACTTAATTCACTATAAACACGGTTTATACATACACGCATCTACGTATATACACATACACACACACATATATATATATATATAAATATACAGACATATATACATAGAATCTTTACGCATATATACACACATACACATTTATTACTTATTCCATCAGACTTCATGCTATACGCATATTACATTTTAATTTCTGCATATAGGTACAATCGTAGAAACAGGAAGCAGAGGGAATTTCAAAGGTAAGCGGTTCGAGAAAAGCAGTAGAAAGCTGTTTTAGAAAGCTATTTTAGAAAGCTATTTTAGAAAGCTATTCAGCATTTGGCGACCTCTACAGTTAAGGAGTGGGATTTTGCTGCGTGTCAGGTTGATCAGGGGTATTTACGTTGAGGTGGCACAAGTTCAGCAAATGAGTCGGAGCACATTTCGTTGACTTACTTGTAAAATATATATACTTGTTATCGACTGTAATTATTGTATTTATGATAGTTCTTTTTAGATATAACTACAATATTGTGTCAGTTAAGTGATTCTGTAATTTGCTTTATATTATAGTAAAACAAAAAGGAACCGGTGCATAAAGGTTATGCGTCTTACTAAATTTTGTACCCAGTGAATACAAGACAAGTGAAGGACTTCCAATAAGAGGGTAAACCCTCTTTCCTCTTTCTGTATATTTGACTAATGAAAACAAAAATATGAGACAGGATTAAATATAATAGTTGAAAATCGATTGAGCGTAATTTTTTTTAGAATACGAACTAATTTTTGCCCCTATCATACTGTCTAAACAGATTTGACAAATCTAGATTTTAGTTTTTTTAATTTTTTATTTTTTAACATAGTTCACCCCAAACAAGGCAGGCCGCCACCGTAGACGTAAGGGGCTACCGAGAAAGGAAAAAGGGGAGAAGGAAGGGGGGGGGTCAACCTAACTTGGGATCTGCGCAGCGAGATGTCTGTTTACATTAGTTTTAAATTTCTGCATGTCTGTTCTGTCGGGGAAACAGGGGGCAGGGAGAGAGTTCCAGAAGCCAGCAGTACGAGGAAAGAAGCTACTTGAGTAGAAGGCTCTCCGACATCTGGGGACCTCCACAGTGAATGAATGATATCTAGCTGATTGTCGAGTTGGTCTAGTGAATTTACGTCGAGGGGGCACCAGAATAGCCAATTCATCGGAGCATAATCCATTGAAGTATTTGTAAAACAAGCACAAGGATGCTACATTGCGGCGATGGGACAGAGGTTGAAGCTTGGTTGACAGTGAGGGTCCTATTAGGTTGGCGATTCGTTTTGGACCTTGTCAAGAAGGAAGAGACTAGTAGATGATGCACCAGCCCAGATGTGACAACAATACTCCATGCATGGGCGGATGGTGGCTTTGTAGAGATACAGGATTATGTCAGGTGCGAGGAGTTTACTAGCACGGTAGAGGGAGCCAACCTTCTTTGCGGCAGCCTTGGCAATGTCTTCAATGTATTTGTTCCAACTCATGTTACCTGTGAAGGTCAGACCGAGGAGTTAGAATGATGAACTCTCAGGTAGGGTGCTATTTGCCATGACAATTGGTGGTTGCAAAGGTTCCCTGTAGTTATTGAAAAGCTATACCAGTCAATGGTACAGAGAAAACTCTCATTTTAATTTATATATAAGACTAGCGGGGCTACCCGGCGTTGCTCGGGGTCATAAAAACATATAATTGAAGAAAAATCGTGTGTGTAACATCTTTATATACAAACTTCTATTTCTCCCCCCCCCCCTTTCTCTATAGCCGTCTCTTTATCTTTCTACCTTTCTCTTCCCTGGTCACCCCATTTCAGCGCTACTTTCTAATTTTGCCTTTTGCGAAAGCTGTTTCTTCCCCACCATTTCTCCTACGTTGGCCAGGGCAATAGTATATCATATTTCTATAAAAAGTAACACCTCTATCTGCGCCTTTTATATAAGAACTTATCTCCGCCCCGGTGTTCATACTATATACGTATCTATCATCACCCCGGTGCGCATACTATATACGTACCTATCGCCGCCCCAGTGCACATACTATATATGTACCTATCGCCGCCCCAGTGCAGATACTATTTAAGTACCTATCGCCGCCTCGGTGCGAATGCTAAATAGTACCTATCGCCGTCCCGGTGTGCATGCTACATAAGTACCTATCGCTGCCCTATTGTGAATAATTAATATGTACATATTGCCGCTTTGGTGCGAATGCTAAATACGTACCTATCGCCGCTTTGGTGCGAATGCTAAATACGTACCTATCGCCGGCCCGGTGCGAATGCTAAATACGTACCTATAGCCGCCCCGGTGCGAATGCGAAATACATACCTTTCGCCGTTCCGGTGCATGTGCTATATACGTACCTATCGCCGCCCCGGTGCACGTGCTATATACGTCCATATCGCCGCCCCGGTGCGCGTGCTATATATGTACTGACTGCCGCCGCAGAGCGCATGCTATGTACGTACTTATTGCTGCCCATGTGTACATGTTATATACGTAGCTATCGCCACCCCTAAATTCTGAATACGTACCTATAGCCGCCCCGGTGTGGAAGCTAAATAGGTACTAATTGCTGCCCCGGTGCGAATGCTAAATACATACCTATCGCCGCCCCGGTGTGAATTCTAAATACGTACCTATCACCGCCCCGGTGTGAATTCTAAATACATACCTATCGCTGCCCCGGGTCGGAAGCTAAATACGTACATATCGCCACCCTGGTGCGAATGCTAAATACATACCTATCGCCGCCCCGGTGTGAATGCTAAATACATACCTATCGCCACCCTGGTGTGAATGCTAAATACGTACCTATCGCCGCCCCGGTGTGAATGCTAAATACATACCTATCGCCGCCCCGGTGTGAATGCTAAATACATACCTATCGCCGCCCCGGTGTGAATGCTAAATACGTACCTATCGCCGCTCCGGTGTGAATTTTAAGTACGTACCGTTCGCCGCCCCGGTGCGCGTGCTATATACGTACCTATCGCCGCCCCGGTGTGAATTTTAAATACGTACCTTTCGCCGCCCCGGTGCGCGTGCTATATACGTACCTATCAGCGCCCTGGTGCACGTGCTATATATGAACCGATCGCTGCCCCAGTGCACATGCTAAATACATGCCTATCACCGCCCCGGTGCACATACTATATACATACTTATTGCCGCCGATGTGCACATGCTATATACGTACTTATCGCCACCGCTGAATGCTAAATAAGTACCTATCTCCGCCCAGGGGTGAATGCTAAATACGTACATATTGCCGCCCCGGTGTGCATACACCATATGTACCTATCACTGCCCCAGTGTGAATACTAAATATGTACATATCGCCGCCCCTGTGCGAATGCTGAATACGTACCTATCGTAACCCTAGGGCGAATGCTAAATACGTAACTATCGCCACCCCTATACACTACTATATACGTACCTATGCCACCCCAGGGCACATACTATATATAAACCTATCGCCGGCCTGGTGCGCATAATATATTCGTACCTATCGCGGCTCTGGTGTGCATACTACATACTTACCTATTTTTGCAAGGGTGCACATACTATATATGTACCTATCTCCAGCCCAGTTCGCACACGTAAGAACTCATATTAGTGCACCCCTGTCGTGTTTGAAAAACAAAATAGTGTTCATTCATGTATTGTCACTATCATAAATATAAATAATTTTAGTTAAAAACAGAAAAAAAGAAATGTTTTTGCCTCCCCCCACGAACATTTTTTTCCATCCTCCCACATACTTAGAAATATTTTTAATTTAAAAGAAATAAAAAAGAAAAGAAAATTTTTTGACCCGCCCCAAAAATTTTATGTTCCCCCCATACATAGAAATATTTTTAGTTTAGCTCCCCCGCCCCGAAAATTTTTTTTTCATCCTGCCCCATACATATAAATATTGTCAATGAAAAAGATAAAAGAAAAGGAAAAAAATGTTGCCCCCCACCCCAATTTTTTTTTACACTCCCGGTGCGCATGCTATATTCGTACTTATGGCATCCCATGTGCACATGCTATATACGTTCCTATCGCCACCGCTGAATGCTAAATACGTACCTATAGTCTCCTCGGTGCGAATGCTAAATAGGTACCTATCGCCGCCCCGGTGCGAATGGTAAATACGTTTATATCGCCGCTAAAAATTTCCACGACCACCAATCTCTCCAGGCCCCCCAACTTTTTTTTACTCTCGCCCAACCCTGAGTAATATTTTTAGTTCCAAAAATAAAAAAAATATAAAAAAATTTGGCCCGACCCCTAAAAAGTTTGTCCTGACCTCTAAACATTTCCCCGAGCCCCCAATCTCTTCAGAACGCCCCCAACTTTTTTATTATTCTCTCCCAATCCTAAGAAATATTGTTAGTTAAAAAAATAAAAAAACAAAAAAAATTTGGCTCGACCTATAAAAAGTTTGTCCTGACCCCTAAAAATTTCCCCGACCCCCCCAATCTCTCCAGCCGCCCCCCCCCACAGTTTTTTTACTCTCGCCCACCCTGAGTAATATTTTTGTTCAAAAAATAAAAAAATTTGGCCCGACCACTTAAAAGTTTGTCCTGACCCCTGAAAATTTCTCCGACCCCCCAATCTCTCCAGCCCCCATCAATTTCTTTTACTCTCCCAAACATGAGAAATATTTTGAGTTCAAAGAAAAAAAAAAAATTTGGCCTGACCCCTAAAATTTTCCCCGACCCCCTAATCTCTCCAGCCCCCCCCTCCAACTTTTTTTCACTCTTCCCCTGAGGAATATTTTAAGTTCAAAAAAAGAAAAAAAAAAATTTGGCCGGACCCCTAAAGAATTTGGCCTGACCCTTAAATTTTCCCCGACCCCCTAATCTCTCCAGCCCCCCCCACCAACTTTTTTTTTCAGTGTCCCACAACCCTGAGAAATATTTTAAGTTAAAAAAAAATAAAATAAAAAATTTGGCCTGACCCCTAAAAAATTTGGCCTGACCCCTAAAAAATTTGTCCTGACCCCTAAAATTTAATTGTGTTTTTAAACGTGAGTTAACTCACTTCCTTAGCTACCCTCTAAAAATAAATTTCATTAAAAAACATTAATTGGTTTATGAACTTGAGGTATTACGTAATTAAATTACAATATGACTCAGCAATTTCAAATTACTATAAAATATAATGGTAAATAAATGAAAATTCCCCCCCCCCCTCTCGATGAAATATTCCCCATGGACCCCTAAGGGCTGGGTTAATAGATTCGAGAATACTCTCATCATCTTACTCTGTGAATTTTACATAAGAATACACTTTTATATGTTATGTATATATTCTCTAACCTTGTTTTAAACACCTTAATTGTGTGTTTTAAACGTGAGTTAACGCACTTCCTTAGCTACCCTCTAAAAAATAAATTTCATTAAAAAACATTAATTGGTTCATGAACTTGAGGTATTACGTAATTAAATTACAATATGACTCAGCAATTTCAAATTACTATAAAATATAATGAAAAATAAATGAAAATTCCCCCCCCCCTCGATGAAATATTCCCCATGGACCCCTAAGGGCTGGGTTAATAGATTCGAGAATACTCTCATCATCTTACTCTGTGAATTTTACATAAGAATACACTTTTATATGTTATGTATATATTCTCTAACCTTGTTTTAAACACCTTAATTTTGTTTTTAAACGTGAGTTAACGCACTTCCTTAGCTACCCTCTAAAAATAAATTTCATTAAAAAACATTAATTGGTTTATGAACTTGAGGTATTACGTAATTAAATTACAATATGACTCAGCAATTTCAAATTACTATAAAATATAATGAAAAATAAATGAAAATTTCCCCCCCCCCTCGATGAAATATTCCCCATGGACCCCTAAGGGCTGGGTTAATAGATTCGAGAATACTCTCATCATCTTACTCTGTGAATTTTACATAAGAATACACTTTTATATGTTATGTATATATTCTCTAACCTTGTTTTAAACACCTTAATTGTGTGTTTTAAACGTGAGTTAACGCACTTCCTTAGCTACCCTCTAAAAAATAAATTTCATTAAAAAACATTAATTGGTTCATGAACTTGAGGTATTACGTAATTAAATTACAATATGACTCAGCAATTTCAAATTACTATAAAATATAATGAAAAATAAATGAAAATTCCCCCCCCCCCCTCGATGAAATATTCCCCATGGACCCCTAAGGGCTAGGTTAATAGATTCGAGAATACTCTCATCATCTTACTCTGTGAATTTTACATAAGAATACACTTTTATATGTTATGTATATATTCTCTAACCTTGTTTTAAACACCTTAATTGTGTGTTTTAAACGTGAGTTAACGCACTTCCTTAGCTACCCTCTAAAAATAAATTTCATTAAAAAACATTAATTGGTTTATGAACTTGAGGTATTACGTAATTAAATTACAATATGACTCAGCAATTTCAAATTACTATAAAATATAATGGTAAATAAATGAAAATTCCCCCCCCCCCTCTCGATGAAATATTCCCCATGGACCCCTAAGGGCTGGGTTAATAGATTCGAGAATACTCTCATCATCTTACTCTGTGAATTTTACATAAGAATACACTTTTATATGTTATGTATATATTCTCTAACCTTGTTTTAAACACCTTAATTGTGTGTTTTAAACGTGAGTTAACGCACTTCCTTAGCTACCCTCTAAAAATAAATTTCATTAAAAAACATTAATTGGTTTATGAACTTGAGGTATTACGTAATTAAATTACAATATGACTCAGCAATTTCAAATTACTATAAAATATAATGAAAAATAAATGAAAAGCCCCCCCCCCCCCGATGAAATATTCCCCATGGACCCCTAAGGGCTGGGTTAATAGATTCGAGAATACTCTCATCATCTTACTCTGTGAATTTTACATAAGAATACACTTTTATATGGTATGTATATATTCTCTAACCTTGTTTTAAACACCTTAATTTTGTTTTTAAACGTGAGTTAACGCACTTCCTTAGCTACCCTCTAAAAAATAAATGTCATTAAAAAACATTAATTGGTTTATGAACTTGAGGTATTACGTAATTAAATTACAATATGACTCAGCAATTTCAAATTACTATAAAATATAATGAAAAATAAATGAAAATCCCCCCCCCCCTCGATGAAATATTCCCCATGGACCCCTAAGGGCTGGGTTAATAGATTCGAGAATACTCTCATCATCTTACTCTGTGAATTTTACATTTCGCTGGTCCTGGATGTAGCATTCGTCATCAACAACGTAGCGCCGCCGTGGTCTAGAGAGAAGCGAATGGTGTTTTTTGTAATCCTGGCCGTAGCTAGGTTAGTGACGTGGGTTACACGTCTAGATGAGGTTCATGGGGTTGGGTCTGTTTCGGATCGTGATCTGGTTGTTTACTTTAAGCATCAGCTTAAAGTGAAAATCAGATGCGATTGGAAACGACTACATCGCATGGAGTTCAATAGAAGATGGGTGCACAACACTAGTTTGTGCATTCGACGAGGGTCCAGGTTTGAATACGTTTTCCCGCCTTAGCATGGCGCAGACGGTACTGGGTCCTACGGAACCCAGCCCAGTATAAAACAAAATTATTTTTTATTAGCCTAGTCGAACTATAAGCTAGTAGGAGTAAATGATGTCCTGTCCCAACTTTGTTTTTTCTGCAGGCACTAGAGAGCTTCCAAAGATGCCCACTCCACATATTTATTTTGTCCCCGGCTGATGAAACCCTTGGCAATATTATCTTGGAAGACGCCATCCATTCCCGTACCCAGAGCCCGATTAATTTATTTTCAGAACGCCCCTACTTTATTCCCACTCCCAATTAGGGGTCGACCTGCTTGTTTTCGGCCTCGAGCCGGAAAACAGTGGGCGGTCCAAAATTAGCAAAAGGGTAGGGAGGGTCCTACTAACCACCCCTTATCATTTTATTTGGTTCCTTATTTTTCTTTCTTTTTGGGTGTTTTTAATGTGTCATCCCACTCCCACGTTATTTCATGTTTTCATGTATCATGTTGGGTATATTTTAAGTAGGGTTAAGCCATAGAGTGACTGCGAGTTTCTTAGTGTGAATGTCTAGCTTAGGGTAGAGTAGGTTTTTGTCATTGTGCATTTTGTTCTTTGTCAAATAAAAAATGTCTTTGTTTTGTCTTTTTTGAAAAACTTTTTGTCAAATAAAAAATGTTTTAAAAATGTGTTAGAAATGTCACAATGACCCCCGACCCCCACCTTCCCCCCCTTCCACAGCGGGCTTTTATGCCTAAGGTGGTATGCATTCTGGGAATGTAATTTTAACTCTAGGAGTTAATGTTTTCCAGGATGCATCCATCTAAATAAATTTTGGCTAAGATCAAAGTGTAGTATCTGTTCTCGGCATTTTTGCCTTGAGATCAAGTGTATTATCTAGTCCTATCCGATAGGTGTCGATCTTACACTCTCGAATCAAAAATCAGATTATCATTTATTTTTTAATCCCTTTTCCTTTGGTGCACTTCCTCTCCCCTAAAGTACGTCTGATCGCGCCCACGGTAGGGATCTCTCTCACGCCGACTAATACTCAAACTCCCCAGATTTCCCCTGAGGCGCTCATACCGGCGAATGCCCACATTCCCCCTCCCCAGATTTCGCCTGAGGTGCTCATACCGACGAATGCCGACATTCCCCCTCCCTAAATTCGGCCTGAGGGGCCCGACTGCTGACATTCCCCCTCCCCAGATTTCGCCTGAGGCGCTCATACCGGCGAATGCCGACATTCCTCCTCCCCAGATTTGGCCTGAGGCGCCCCACCACCGAATGCCGACACTCCCCCTCCCCCAAATTTCGCCTTAAGCGCTCATACCGCCGAATGCCGACACTCCCCCGCCCCAAATTTCGCCTGAGGCGCTCACACCGACGAATGTCGACACTCCCCCTCCCCAAATTTGGCCTGAGGCGCTCATAACGGCGAATGCCGACACTCCCCCTCCCCCAAATTTGGCCTGAGGCGCTCATACCAGCGAATGCCGACATTCCCCCTCCTCAGATTTGGCCTGTGGCGCCCCACCGCCGAATGCCGACACTCCCTCTCCCCAGATTTGGCCTGTGGCACGCACATCGGTGAATGCCGACATCCCCCCCCCCTATTTGGCCTGAAAGGAGGAGGTAATGCCTGGAAGTATTATATCAGGATAACAGAACGGCCATAGTGAGGAAGGGAGGGGGGAAGGAATATTAGCGTCTATTAATAATTAAGAAAGAAAGTGTGGGAGTGAGAGGGGAAGAAGAAAGAAAGAAAAAAAATGGTTGTAGTGTGAGTGAATTTCTACCTGCCACTCCCTTACTCTGACGTCATATCTAGTTGCATTATTTTTCTTCTCAAATTAGTATAAATAACGTTGAAAAATGGAGTTAAAAGCCACCCCCCATTGGAGAAAAGTGCTCAGTCGACCCCGGAAGAGTCAATTTTTTTTTTCGGTTCCGAGATATTAGACGCGCCTGGGCTGGCCGGTCGGAATGATGTCACCCGTGTGACCGTGTGTTGGGTACTTTCGGAGGAGAAGCTTTACATACATACATACATACATACATACATACATACATACATACAGACAGGTGGGATTTATATAATAGATGAGAATATGCCATATTAACATCAAATATCTATTGTAATAATAATATATGATAATTTATGTCGGACGCGCTCCAATCAACACTAGTTAGCACTTTTGACACATCATAAATATAAGGAAAATTTATTACGAACTGTCCGCAGGGGAATTCGCTGAGCAAGTACGCGAAGATAGAACAGTTAATCGTCTCCTATCACGACTCAACTAAATTGTTTCTCTGGGGAGCAATTTTTACGAGACACGTTCGCTTTACGGTACAAAGAAAAATTACCGCTAGACAATAAAGAACGACCTTTTCAAGTGAGTCGATCCGTTGGTAATTATGTTTCGATTTCGACGGTTACGATAGACACAATAAAACTGACTTATCTCTTTTCTCTTTAATTGGGAGAAATATATCCGTTTATGATGCATTCGTGGGCGCATAAATGTAAAGACTACACAAGTCGTTCAGGTTCGAAAGTCAAGTGGCGTCAACATACTTACGACGATAATCTCTTCGCACTTTCTCAGAAGTTTAATAGCGAGAGAAAAAGTAATTATATAACTTATCACTTTATTAATTCGACCGAACTTCCCGCAAGGCACAACCGGCCTTCTTGATCTTACTGCGTGGTCATATAATGTTGATATGCGTGCACACATATATCTACAAACAAACTTTAAAACGTTGTCATTAAAATTGCATATTCCCTGACTAATATTAAAATTATTGATTATTCGCTCACTAACGAAATATATAATATCTTGAGCTGATATTTTAATTAAACATTATTTGATTAAGAGAGAATATGCAATTCTTCAAATTATAATTTAATGTCGTTATGTCTCAAATGTCTTCTATATGTTCAGTTAAACTCGACTCAAGTGTTTTTTTTCCAGCATGTAATATTTGTTTTGTTAAAACTGAAGTTTGTCTCTCGTGTTGTTGAATTCGTGAAATCCTTGTCGCCATGTTTACTGTCTGTTACACCGGTCGTTCTAACAGAAGGGAAACTACACTGGTTCTCACTATAAATAGTGCGAGTAGATAATCACTAGGAAGAAAAAGGACAGTATTGTAACTGTCTAGCCGAGTGCCAGTCAGTTTCCTTATCTTTGTACCTTTTATGTTAATACACTTGTTATCTTAACCCAACCTCGACTTGACTTCTTCTTTTTACTGTTGGACTACTTCACAACATTTTTGATTTGAATATTTCTCTAGTCAATTTGTGTAATATAATGTTTGCTGAGCCATTTTCAAGTCAAGCGAGTCTATCCCAGGAAACGTTTCTTTTGTCAGTTTTATTTTAGAATTGGTTTATTTATAGTTTCATCTTCAGTTAATTTTCATTGAACGATTTCTATTTTTCACCCAAATTAGCGCCATTCTCGTTTTTATGAAAACTAAGGAATATTTTAGCATTTATTTTGCGTGATTAAAATATTAAGGAACAACATTTCAAAAAACAAATGTTTAACTCAGTTTTCTAATAATAATAAGTATATACTTTTGATTCGAAAATATGTCTGCTCAATTTGTGTAATATAATGTTTGCTGAGCCATTTTCAAGTCAAGCGAGTCTATACCAGGAAACGTTTCTTTTGTCAGTTTCATTTTAGAATTAACGGCGCTTACACTTTATGAATATCATTCTTGCTTCTCGTCCTGTAATTAAATGGCTGTCATAGAATCGAAAACGAGGCTCTTCTATGATTACTTTGATAATAATTGTTCGACTAATTCTCATTCTTGTAGCCTCGCTTCTACTAATCATCGGATGCTGATTAGTTTCATGTCCCGATTTGCTGAAAGGTACAGCAATATCACTTGATCGTTTCAGGGGATTTTGAGATGACAAATGGAGATGCTATCACGTCATCTACAGGGGATGGTGAAAGTGATCAAGAGGGAGGAAGTATCGATTTAGAAAACCACTACCTTAACGAAATCCGCTATTGGCCTGTCGCGCATTTGCATTCACTTGACTGTTCATGCTAGTGGCTGTACGTTAGTGGCTAGGGACGGATATCATGGCATTGAATAACGGACATGACCGGAGGGAGACACAAGTTTAAACCTGTGAATATAATTATATATAATAAGAAGCATGTACACACACATACAACAAAACTAAGGCATTCACTGTTAATATTATAAATATATAAATAAAATAAATACACGGAGTTAGAGTTAGGGTTAGGGTAAGTGTAAGTGTTAGGGTTAGGGTTAGGGTTAGGTTTAGAGGTTATAGGTTAGGGGTTAGGGGTTAGGGATAGGAATAGGGTAAGGGTTAGACGGAAGGGTTAAGGTTAGGGTTAGGGTTATAGGTTAGGGGTTAAGGTTAGGTTTAGGGTTAGAGGTTAGGGGTTAAGGTTAGGGGTAAAAGTTAGGGTTAGGGTTAGAGGTTAGGGGTTAGTGTTAGGGTTAGAGGTAAGGGGTTAAGGTTATGGTAGGGTTAGTGTTAGGGTAAGGGTTAGAGAGAAGGGGTTAAGGTTAGGGTTAGGGTTAGAGGTAAGGGGTTAAGGTTAGGGTTAGGGTTAGGGTTAGAGGTTAGGGGTGTGGGGTTAGAGGTTCAGGTTCGGGTTAGGGTAAGGGTTAGAGAGAAGAGGTTAGGGTTAGGGTTAGGGTTAGAGGTTAGGGGTTAGGGTTAGGGTAAGAGTTAGAGGGAAGGGGTTAAGGTTAGAGTTAGGGTTAGAGGTTAGGGGTTAAGGTTAGGGTTTAGGTTATGGTTAGGGTTATGGTTAGAGGTTAGGGGTTAAGGTTAGGGTTAGGGTTAGGGTTAGAGGTTAGGGGTTCAGGTTAGGGTTAGGGTTAGGGTAAGGGTAAGAGAGAAGAGGGTTAGTGTTAGAGGTTAGGGGTTAGGGTTAGGGTAAGGGTTAGAGAGAAGAGGTTAGGGTTAGGGTTAGAGGTTAGGGGTTAGGGGTTAGGGTAAAAGTTAGAGAGAAGGGGTTAAGGTTAGAGTTAGGGTTAAAGGTTAGGGGTTAAGGTTAGGCATAGGGTTAGAGGTTAGGGGTTAAGGTTAGGCATAAGGTTATGGTTAGGTTTTAGGTTATGGTTATGGTTATGGTTAGGGTTAGAGTTAGGGTTAGAGGTTAGGGGTTCAGGTTAGGGGTTAAGGTTAGGGGGTTGGGGTTAAGGTTAAGGTTAGGGTAAGGGTTAGGGTTAGGGTTACGGTAAGTTATTATGTCGCATGGAAACTGTTACGTTTTCACTTACCATTATGTGTATAAACGATTATAAACCTGTCGGAAACCCAGGTTTTGGATCGTCTACTGAGAAAATCACTCCAACGCCGATTTATATATAAAAAAAAACAACAGTCACAGAAAAAATCAGAGGGGCGAGTTACATGCGTGTACGTGAGAGAGAAAAACAGACATATAGATAGACGGATAGCTCGTCTCGTTACACCTTGCAACATGGTCCACTCCCACTACTCATAGTGGACGGCGCCATGGACACATCTTCTCTGCATGAAATGTCATCAGAAAAGAGAGAAGAAATTTCCGTCCGGAAACCACGTAGTTTCATCGATGTCGGTTCAGAGGTCACCTCTGACCCTTAAGTGTCACTCAAACTTTTGCATTCCAACACGGTCCTCGTTATGGAACTAAACTGCTGACTACTTATGAAAAATAGAAATAAAATAAATCTATTTGAATTACACTCATCTGTCTCCCAGGCATTTACTCTCTATTTAAGGGGAAATGTAGTATATATTGATTCGCCATATACACTAGCAAAAATATGCTCCGAGGTCGCATAGATATTTTATCTGAGGCGTCAAACAGAGACAGACATTCTATACGTCTTCATCAGAATTTAAAATAAAGACTAGTGAAAATAGACTCCCTAACGATCGTCTATTTTTGCTAGGCTGCGGCGTTTTTGGGTGGTGAGACATTGTTTCAGACCAAAAATATTTTTTGTTAAAAAAAAAAAAAATTGTCTCCCATTACTTTTTGTTTAAAAAGGAAAAAGAAAGTTAAAAAAAAATTTTTAAACAAAAAATATTGGGAGACAGATTTTTTTTCCCGCAAAAAAAAAATGGGGGGGAATTACCCTCCCCCCTTCCTGAAAAAATCAAGTCCCACACTATATCAAAAAAACAGTTTTGATACGTAGCCTAGTTTTAAGATGATTCATTGCTAAGTAAAAAAAACTGTTCGTTATATTATAAGTGGATATATTAAACCACTATTTTTTGTCATCTCGACTTTGGCGTGTTTTCAATTTGCATTTTCAATTTTCAAAGGTATTTTTATGTATCTTTATTTTAAATTCTGATGAAGAAGTACAGCTTCGAAAATTAACTGGAAAAACAGTTAATAAAACTAAATTGCATTGTAACGACTTATCGCTTTTAATAATTCAATTAACAATTTAATTAATAATTCTAAATTACCAATATAAACAATGTTTTTAAACCAAGAACACTATTTCTTATTTTTTATGGTTAAGATTAAAGTGTAGTATCTGTTTGTATCATGCCAGTCACATGGCTTTTAAAACTTCATGTTCACACTTTTAGTGCTTTCAAGAAACTGCAGACCTCTCTCGTTTACTTTCTCTTTGGACTATATGACGTCACATCCGTTTCTATCAATGGCCACTGAGTTACTTCCGTTCTAATCGTCATCTGTTGACTCTCTCTTTCTTTATTTCTTTCTTTCTTTCTTTCTCTCTATCTACCTATGTCTGTATCTGTCTCTTTGCTCCTCTTTCTTTCTTTCCCTCTCTCTATCTACCTATGTCTGTATCTGTCTCTTTGCTTCTCTTTCTTTCTCTCCCTCTCTATATCTACCTATGTCTGTATCTCTCTTTTTGCTTCTCTTTCTTTCTCTCCCCCTCTCTATCTACCTATGTCTGTATCTCTCTTTTTGCTTCTCTTTCTTTCTCTCCCCCTCTCTATCTATATATGTCTGTATCTGTCTCTTAGCTTCTCTTTCTTTCTCTCCCCTATCTATCTATGTCTGTATCTGTCTCTTTGCTTCTCTTTCTTTCTCACCCCCTCTCTATATACTTATGTCTGTATCTGTCTCTTTGCTTCTCTTTTTTTCTCACCCCCTCTCTATATACTTATGTCTGTATCTGTCTCTTTGCTTCTCTTTCTCTCACTAACTTGCCAGAGATTGTTTTCAAGTTGAGTTAATAATAAAATATTTTTGTCATGTAACAACAAAACATCTTATAGCTATATTAATAAAGTTATGATATAATTAAAAAAAAACCTTGCGTACAGCAAGTTTACTAATACTAAACTTTTATTCCTTGTTTTCTTATATACTAGTGAGCTAATATCAGACATGATTACTTCTGATGGTATTGGATCCGATAATAAGGCTCCTACCAGAAAAGCACTGGCTAGTGTTGACATACTCATTGTACTAATGTTGTAACTTCCGCTATAGATAAAATCTTGTGTCAGTTAAGATATTTCGTAATTTATGAAATCTTATAGTAAAGCAAGAAGGAACCGGCGCATACTAAGTAACGGGTCTTATAAAATTTAACACCAGGTAAATATGAGCAAATTGGGAAGACTTTCAGTGAGAGGATAAACTCTTTACATTTCTGTAAATTTGAATCATGTAAAACAAAATATGGAACAGGATTGAATATAGAAAAAGTTAAAAAAATTGATTGGAAATAAACATTTTTTTACAAAACCTAAACCAATCCTTTCTCTATCTTCTTTACTATGCAAAAAGTTTTATCTAGATTGTGGTTCGAGAGTAATTCCGGTCAAACATTCAAGAGAAACTATCTTTATATATAAAATGAGGATATACCATATTTGCCGAGAGACATATACCAAATATCCATTGTAGTAATAAATTATAATTTATGTCAGAAACTTTGGTTCGAGAGAAATTCCGGTCAAACATTTAAGAGAAACTATCTGATTCTACTTTATATATAAAATGAGGATATGCCATATTTGCCGAGAGACATATACCAAATACCCATTGTAGTAATACATTATAATTTATGTCAGAAACGCTTCAATCAACACAAGATTGCACTTTTGTCTCCCTATAAATAAAATGAAAATTTATTACGGAATGTCTGTAAGGAAAAGGTATTTGGTGAGCACGTAATCAGAGATAGAACAGTTAATCGTTTCTTATCGCGACTCGACTAAATGATTTCCCCGGGGGACAATTCTGACGAGACACGTTTGCTTTACGATGAAAATGAAAATTAAAGCTAGATAATAAGAACGATGAGTCGATCCGTTGGGAATTATGTTCCGCTTTCGAGGGGAACGACTCAACGCCCTTCTTTTTAATCGAGAGAAATATATGAATTTATGATACATTCGTTGGCGTTTCAATCTAAAGACATACACTGGTCTTTCATGTTCGAAGGTCAAGTGGCGTCATACTGGCGACGATTAAGCTCTTTACGTTTTCTCAGAACTTTTGATAGCGAGAGAAGATGTTATCACTTTATCAATTCGACCGGACGTTGCCAAAAGCACTCCGGCCTTCGTGATCTTAATACGGGGTCATGCAATATTTAGATCATTTATAATATTAGGGGTGAGACGTAATGGGTGAAAATTTCAGATTTATGCGAGTAGTATTTTTTGTGTTCATTTATACATAAATAACACTAAACAATCAAACATTTTGAAAATTTTGCAAAATTCAGAAGGTGCAGGCCAAAAATAGCCGTTAGGGCTCCACGGGATTCCAAATCCATCATTTTTCGGTGAAAAAGTGGTTTCATGCGACATTGCAGGTCCTAAAACATCCGAAAAAGCTATGAATGGATATAGATGGTTAAATCTGATATAGTACTTTAATTTAGGACCATTTTCAGGCTGTGAAAGGGGTTTTATGAATGTAAAATAGCCAAAAACTATTGGCCTGCACCTTCTGAATTTTGCAAAATTTTCAAAATGTTTGATTGTTTAGTGTTATTTATGTATAAATGAACACAAAACAATACTACTCGCATGAATCTGAAATTTTCATCCATTACGCCCCACCCCTAATGATATGCGTTCACACACACTTGCAACATATATTTACAAAACAGACGTTTAAACGTTGATGTTTAAACTGATTTTTTACTCTTTAAATGAGACTTACACCGTCTTACTTGCTCCGATATTTTAATGAAGCTTTATTTGATTGCGATACCATAAAAATATGACTTGATGGCGCAATGTCTTCGACGTCTGCACCGTTAGTAGGCAAAGTACTGGTTAGGGTTAGGGTTAGGGTTAGGGTTTGATATTTAATATCAGAGTTTCGTTACAAACAATAAAGTATTTTGCCTAAATCTAGATAAGCCGATAGTTATACAGATAGTAAAGTTAAAAAGCCACCATTTTATAAGTTGAGTCACTGGTAATAGGCGAACAAATTTGAATTCTTTCGATTTGATGGATACCCGGCCTAAAATGTTTTCTTCGATAAATTTGTGTATTTTATTGGACAAATTAAATGTAGTCTACAATTAGTTCAAAGTGAAGGAGTAATATCGAAGTTCGTCAGTTGCTTAAATTAAGAATTTTATATAGTCCTTCCGACTGGCTGTATTCGCTCGCTCGCTCGCTCACCTTATGTAAATAAACGGATTCTCGACGACTTTTGGCTATCTTATATTTTTTCATGCAGTCTATTAACTACAGGAAAAAGATTACTTTACACACTCAGTAATTTGAAACAAATAAAACAATCATTTTTAGAAAGAATTTGTTAGAAGGAAAGAATAAAAAAGTTCCACCCCCAATAAGATTTTCACACTCGAGAAAACACACGAATCAAATTTCTCAAACGATGACCCCAAAACTAATATATATATAAATATTAGCTTTGGGGCTATCGTGTGAGAAATCTGATTCGTGTGTTTTCTCGAGTGTAAAAATCTTATTGGGGGTGGAATTTTTTATCTTTTTTTCATTTTTATTTTTTTCTGAAGTGATCAGCCAGTTTCGAAGTGAGTATTTTGCCTTTATATACTTCAGTTTGCCGAATTTTTTTTATCAGAAATCAACTTGGATTTTCACCGTATTTACAGAGAATCTACATAAAATATAAAAGTGTATTCTAATGTAAAATTTACCGGATAACACAATGGAAGTGTTCCCAAATCTCTAAGTGCACCTGTAAGGAGACTATGAGTGTCTAACCCCATTAAAATGTCAAATATATCTTATTTTTATGAAATTTACATCGTAAGTAAAAAAATATTCGGGAGAAGACAATCGGAGTGGTCTCGAATGTGAAATTGACTTCCTAATCTAATTAAGGTATGGAGAGCGAATTGATTAAATTTATATAATACGTATAAAATTCTCCGGGGAAGACAATGTAAAGTGGTTCCCTATATCTATGTTATCGTCTATGTACCCATACTTGTTAGGGAGCCATGGAGACAGAAACCCCCTTGAAACTTCAAATACATATATCCGATTTTTCTTATGAGTGTTAAGTTAGGAAACTATCAGACTGAAACATCGAGTGTGCGGTTTCGATTCTACCCCCTCAATAATTTTTAAATATAATTATAGCAAATAAAAAAAAATGTCTGTCTGTCTGTCTGACCGACTATCTCTTTTTCTCTCTTTATAGAGGGGGTAGTATAGGATGATAAAGAGGGGATAGTATAATCTGATAAAAAGGGGATAGTATAAGGTGATAAAAAGGGGATAGTATAGGATGATAAAGAGGGGATAGTATAAGGTGATAAAGAGGAGATAGTATAGGATGATAAAGAGGGGATAGTATAAGGTGATAAATAGGGGATTGTATCGATTAAAAGAATCATTGACTTTATACATAGATCTATTTATATATATATATATATTCATAATAAAGGAGAACACTACTCTTCCTGTGTGCATGTCTGCCCTTTACATGACGACATACTAAGGAGTGTACCTTAAATATAAGTGTATTCACATGTACAATTTGCATGTTGAAAATAACAAGAAAATAAAAGTTCAGTCGAAGTCAACTTGGTGACCTCAAGGTTAGTTTTTACTCGGCTGTTGATAAAAACTGATGTGACATCATATGCATCATAGAGAGAGAGAGAGAGAGAGAGAGAAAGAGAGAGATAGAGAGAGAGAGAGAGAGAGAAAGAGAGAGAAAGAGAAAGAAAGAGTGGCTCGTTGGAAGCGTTCTATGTGTGAATATGTTGTTTTGAAAATGCGCTGATGAGATATGATTAAACAGTGACTATCGGTCTCTCTCTGTTTTCCTTATTTTTAGTGAATCGGAAGGAAGTTCAAGGCGAATAAACCTCTTCTGTCTTCAATAGTTTTGTCTTGACTTAGTCTTTTTTCGAGGTATGAAAAAAAGTATTAGCAGGTGGCGTTTCCGATGGTTCGAGAAAAGGCGCGTAAAAGAGCTAACAGCTACAGGGGAAGGATTATGAACTTTCATGGATTACACCAGGTTGAAACGCAACATGTATGTTTATTATTATTTTTAATCTTGTATCCATGAATTTGGACAACACCTTGTAAGTTAATTAAAAATATACAGAACTAATCAATTATATTAATTTACTATGACACCTTAGGTCACCAATTAAGGTCAGGTTAGATTATTTGAATTCGAGAAATGTGAGTTTGCATGCCAGTTAATTTTAGAAAAGTAAGAAACACCTCAAATTTGTCTCTTTCTACTCAAAATATCTTCCTGACTCTTTTTCTCCGTTTACCTTTCAAATTTCGGGTTAAGTAATATTAACTTTTATGGTGATATTTCCTTTTGTTTATCATGAACTATTTCGATATTCTGTTTGATGGTCATTTTCATTATCTTTGGCTGTTAAAAACAGAGATAAAGAGTGACAGAAACGAAAGTTATAGATATCGCATCAATTAATAGTAAGAGTAAAATATGCAGTAGGAGAGGGTGGGAGTGATAGACAGAATTTTAGTAAGTGATGGGTCACTTGATGATTTAATTGAAAATTATGGCTCATTAGATGATTGGATATTTAAAAAAAACTAAGAGATAATTTAACATGTTTTTTTGCGTGATTAAACTAGACAGGAAAAAAGCTTAGAGAAAAGAAATGCTGATTAACTTTCGTATAATAATATATACTTTTGATTTGAACAATTCTCTCGTCGATTTGTGTAATATAATGTTTGCTGAGCCATTTTCAAGTCAAGCGAGTCTATACCAGGAAACGTTTCTTCTGTCAGTTTCATTTTAGAATTAACAGCTCTTACACATTATAAATATCATTCTTGCTTCTCGTCCTGTAATCAACTGGCCGCCATAGAATCGAAAACGAGGCTCTTCTATGATTACTTTGATTATAATTGTTCGACTAATTCTCATTCTTGTAGACTCGCTTCTCATAATCATCGGATGCTGATTAGTTTCTCGATTTGCTGAAAGGTGCGGTAATGTCACTTGCTCATGGCAAGGGATTCGAAGGCTACAAATGGAGATGAGATCACATGACCTTCAGAGAATATAGAAGGTGATAAAGAGGGGATAGTATCGGATTATAAAGAGGGGATAGTATAAGGTGATACAGAGGGGATTGTATCGATTTAAAGAATCATTGACTTAACGAAATCAACCTATTATTATGCGCTTCCCGCCATTGGCTGGTTGTGCATCTACATTGACTGGAGTGTTAATGCGAGTCGCTTTACATAAGCAGTTAGGGACGAATCCAGTAGCATTGAATTATGCATACTACCAGGGGGAACACACGCGTTTCAACCCATGAATATAATTATATAAAATATGATACACATACGCACACATGCAAAGCAACAACATCGCTTTTTAATATAAATACAGAAATAAATACACGTACGCATTTATACGTATAAATACAGGAATAAATGCACACATATCGCATAGAAAGTTCTCTAGAACGTATGACGGGAGGTGACGGTGGTTAAGTAGATATCGAAACCGACTGAAGACATGGGTGTTCCAGGTTCGAATCCAGTCGGCTCCACAGTACCAATTTCTACTTAGGGATGTTGGCAACCTTCTCGTGTTCATTCTTGTAAATACTCGATATCTTTCTAGAAAGATTTCTAACTAGAAAAAGACATCGGGGAAACTAATGCCAACACACGAATCATCTGATTCACGCGAAAGAAGAAGAAGAAGAAGAACTTATGACGAATAGAAATAAATGCATTCGAATTACAATAATTTCTATGGAATATCTAAGTCCAAATATTTGAATTAGTTTCAATTTTATTCACCGCAAATCGTCGTCTTACTCTGAAGGTCTTCTATAGTATCTGGAATATTTTCGTCTGGAATCTATCCGTTCAAAAGTTACAAACCATCTCCGAACCATCATTTAATTTCCAGTTCATTAACTATGTGTATGGGGGAGCTCATTTGCTGAGTATTTATGAAATATATAACTATCTAGTATATAAAACTATGTCGACCGGATTTACAAAGTTAGACGTGGAGACATCCTTAAATAATCACCTAAAAGAAAAATCAACTCTTATTCTTTTAGTAAGAGCAAGTGTTCTTTATCTGCTTTTATTTATCCAGTTTAATTTACAATTATGTTTTTAAATTCTATTCTTTATATAAAAAAGCAACGGTTCATTTGTAATTTAAGGACTCCGTGATTATTGATTTTCAAAATGTCTATAATGTATATTATAAGAGTTACATTTTTATATATATAAAGAGAGAGGGAGAAAGAGAGAGAAATAGAGAGATAAAAAGAGAGAGAGAGAGAGAGAAAGAGAGAGAGAGAAAGAGAAAGAGACAGATAAAGTGAAAGAGATAGAAAGAGAGAGAGAGATGAATTCAGAAAGTTGGAGGATATAGAGAGGCATGGAGAAAAAGAGAGTGGAAAATGAACATAAAAAGAGCAAAGAAAATAGTGAGAGAGAGAGAAAGAAAGAGAGAGAGAGAGAGAGAGAGAGAGAGAGAGAGAGAGAGAGAGAGAGAGAGAGAGAAAGACAATAAAAAAGTAATAAAAATACGTTAGACGTGAAATTAAATATATATATATATAATTGAAATAAAAGCCAAATTAGCAATACAAGATTAATTTTTTTTTCTTACATTAATCCTATCGATTACGGAATAAAAGTCCTTCAGGGGTGACCAGTATTGAGTCATTTTTTTTTCATCAAAAAACAAGAATAAAGAAACTTATTTCTTTGTTAATTTGATAAACGTCTTTGATGGTACGACGTCATCGCCTTGCTGTTATGAAATGGCGGGTAGGATTCAAAAACCGGTGTCGAACGAGGGATGCGTTGGCACGCTCATACTGGTCACCCCTGAAGAAGGAATTTTATTCCGTAATCGATAGGATTAATGTAAGAAAAAAAAAATTAATCTTGTATTGCTAATTTGGCTTTTATTTCAATTTTATTAACTTTCCATGCAATACTTTAAAACTTGAACGAAAAACACACACATTACTCGACAGCGTGCCAACGCATCCCTCGTTCGACACCGGTTTTTGAATCCTACCCGCCATTTCATAACAGCAAGGCGATGACGTCGTACCATCAAAGACGTTTATCAAATTAACAAAGAAATAAGTTTCTTTATTCTTGTTTTTTGATGAAAAAAAAATGACTCAATACTGGTCACCCCTGAAGAAGGAATTTTATTCCGTAATCGATAGGATTAATGTAAGAAAAAAAAATTAATCTTGTATTGCTAATTTGGCTTTTATTTCAATTTTATTAACTTTCCATGCAATACTTTAAAACTTGAACGAAAAACACACACATTATATATATATATATATATATATATATATAAATATATATATATATGTATGTGTGTGTGTGTGTGTGTGCGCACGCTTGTGTGTGAAAGAAAGAGAGAGAGAGAGAAGGAGAAAGAGAGAAAGAAGGAGGTGAGATGGAAAGAAGATGGTGATAGAAAGAGAGTGGATAATATAAATCGAAAAATATATACGCTGAGATTCATATGAGAGATAAATATAAAAAGAATACAGAATTATTTAAGAGAATCCAAAACAAAAAAACACTTCGATACAATAATCATTTACATATTTAATAGACACAGAAAGTGTCTCATATTCAAAGACAGCTGCTTGAAAGAATGAACGCTTCGTCGCTACACGATGTCTATACAATCTCTCTGGCCTATTAAAAGGTTACGTAGAGAGGAAGAGAGAGAGAGAGAGAGAGAGAGAGAGAGAGAGAGGGGGGGTTATGGTTAGGGTTAGGTAAGACAGAAGATATCACGTAGGTCAATAAATTAAATAGATCACGTCTGTTTCAAGCAACTTCCTCATATAAGAAAAAACTTTTCTATTATACGCACAATTTACAACAATGCAAGTTCAAAAGTTAAGACGTAAATTTAATATCTTGTGCTACCATTAATAATATTGGACAAAAGTTGGGAGAGCACTTACCAAATTACTACGCATATAAACATCTTATGGTTTGAGTGTTGCAATATGTCCTCATCCATTTACTGTGGTTTCACAGTTATTGCTTATATGAACGTAGATACTAGCTAGAAATCCTTACTCGATCGTTATCTATATATCTATATTCAAGACAAATTTGATACATTTGATATTCTTTCATTTCAGAACGATTTGGTAAAGTGCAACGGATAGCTGTTTCTGAGGGATTGAGGGATTTGAAATCTGGAGACCATGGCTGACCAAAAATATTCGAATATTGAAGGAGAGCTACCTGTAACATTATGATTAATGTTTGATCAAACGTTTTTTGCAACTTAGTGATTCTTGAATACCTTGAAGGTTATGAGATAAGAGCTGGAGAATTTTCACGGAGATGTGTAATCAGTGGATATTTTTGATATTATCTTATTACAGAACGATTTGATGTATTCAATAACAGTAAAAGTTTTTTTCTATACTATAACTTGTAACCGTGGACGGCTGGAAGTCATCGAAATATTTGAAGTGACTAACCTTCATCCTAATATTTTGTACCGGATTAAAACATTCTAAATCTTAGATGCAACTCAAGTCTCCTTGAATACTTTGGAACCAGTGAGATGTTAGCTGGAAAATTTTGACGGAAATGTGTAATCAGTAGGTATCAGGTCTTCTTACAGTGTCCCCACAACAACATTTGTCAAGGGTAAAAAAAGCCAATTCCATCCCCCTAAAAAACCCTCATTAACAAGTTAAAACAACCAATCGAGCCGAGGATACTCTGATTTATCTCAGGACCAGCTGTACAGCACTAAACAACACATTCCAGCCTTCATTCCGTACGAAATCCCGCCCGCCATGAAAACCAGGTTCCATCAAACAATTCGGTTACAATCAAGCGGATTGAGGGAGCAGATATCGGGATTGTTAAAGTCATGGAAGGTTGCAACATTTCAGAAATGGAACAAGGGCTGGAGCATACCCTTTAATTTCTCGTCGCGGAGGGGTGTCATCTCGATGTCGTCTTGTGGTTGAGTTTTTTCTTCGCTTCTGTAATGCCGTGAACATCGCCGTCCGCTGTGTCTGCAACAAAAACCTTCATAACACGATTCAGGAGGCAACAATAGTTTAAATGTTGATTAGTTTTATTCAGGCGTCAGTTTACTGTCGCTTTGGAGATGTTTTACTGACGTTGAGAGAGATTAAATTACTACTCTATCGTAGTTAATTCCAAGCTTAAGTCCTTAACCATTCGATGAGGGGGGGGGGAGAATGAATCTCATGCCTGTATTCACTTAGGGAAATAAATTCTCCTTTTCATTTCGGACTACATAGCGAAATACGTCTGTTCAGCTTGCTTCCAAAAACCAGACTCTCAAAACTCTGCTTCCCGCACAATATCCCGTGACGTCACAGAACCCCCTATGAGCAGGTGCATCTTGACCCTTGACCTGAGGTCTCGTCAACGTGGTGGCCCTGTCAACGCTTGTGAGCTCCGACTGTGAGAACATCCCTATTTTGCACTCGACTGTACGGGTTTACCCGCACTAAATCGCGCAAGCCAAACTAAACGATCCTCCACAAATACGTCCACCTAACATGCGTCCGGCCTCACAGAGCCATTATCCAACGCTATTAGATTAGCGACTCTTTTTTTGACCTTGTCTAAGAGGGAGAGACTAGTAAATGATGCAGTAGCCCAGATGTGACAACAATACTCAATGCATGGGCGGATGGTGGCTTTGTGGAGATATAGGATACTGTCAGGTGTGAGAAGTTTTCAAGCATGGTACAGGGATCCCCTTTCTTTGCAGCAGCCTTGGCAATGTCTTCAATGTATTTGTTCCAATTCATGCTACCTGTGAATGTTAGGCCGAGAATTTAAAGATTTGTTAAACAATTAAAACTGATAACTACATATAGTTTTGTACTTACGTTAATAAGTCGCAGTAAGCGCACAGAGCGTGGTAGAGGCATTCAACCATTTTCGAATGTCGATTGAAACTGTCCATTAAAAGTCATTTGTGGTTTATTAAAAAATCCATGAAACAATTAAATTGGTTAGCAATGAAAACTGAGATGTAATGTTATATTTATTATAAAATTCGTTAAGTAATAGTCTTTTCACTTGAATTAATGGTGTTTTTTTTCGAGTGGTCAATGTGATCCATATAAAGTGAGCGAGCACTATTTAAAACTACTCTTACATTGTATTGGTTCTACCAAATGTGTTTGTTTTCAGGATTTGGTAATTTAACGAGAAAAGTATTTGCTAAGAATATTTTAACTTTAAGTCGACGGTGTGATCTATGTGAATTTAACGCACAAATTATTCGCCGGAGATTCTCTGAATTTAGTTATCCGATATATTGGGTGACAGTAAGGAGACTTCTGAATGAAAGAATAAATTCTCACAAAGATCAATAAAATAAATGAACTACTAAAATCAATTGAAAATACAATTTTTATTTTCTATACACACGATCAAAAGTCTGACTTATATGATTGACAGGACACATGTGCATTGTTTCTTATTAAACAGGCTATCGATCACAAAGCGGAATTGTCTTAACTTCATATATAAGGCTGATTACGTTTCCAACCTTTTAGAAACTCTATGGTGTAACAGAGGTTACCAGGACGATACAACAAATTCTTATATAAACGGTTTACGAATATTATTTTGATATTTGAAACCATTGCTTCGTTTTATCGCCTTCTACTGAATATATCAACTGAAACTATCAGACTGATCGCTGGTACTTGAACGGCGATTACAAAACGATGAAACATAACATAGAATCGCGACGGACGATGATTTGAACGATGATTTGAACGATGATTTGAACGATGATTTGAACGAAAATTTGAACAATTATTTAAACGATGATTTGAACGATGATTTGAACGATGATTTGAACGATGATTTGAATGATTATTTGAACGATGATTTGAACGATTATTTGAACGATGATTTGTACGATGATTTGTACGATGATTTGAACAATAACTTGAACGATGATTTGAACGATTATTTGAATGATGATTTGTACGATAATTTGAACAATAATTTGAACGATGATTTGAACGATTATTTGAACGATGATCACCGTTTACTAAATAATGAAACCTAGCATCGAATCGCGACGGAGTGAATGCCTTTGTCTTCAGTCAGACGATTTGTCGACGCTTATAATATAATTCTAAATTGCAGGAGGGCATTTCTTTTTACATAGACAAGGTCAGAGATGTTAGTTTTGGATGTCAACAGTCACTGTGGCGATAGCTTCTAAATGCAGCATCGTAAATTGGCGTCCAGCAAACACAAAGATCGGCTTTCGCAATGGCGCTACGTTGATAGACAGATATAATTTCCGTTTGTTAGAATTATATTTATTCCCATTCGTATTCGATTCTCTCGTGCGGATCATTTCGTAAACTCCTCAACAATAAATGAATAGACTCTCGGCATCTTTCCACGCTCTTCCCCTGTAAAACTTTGCACTGAACACCTTTCATTTATTTCCGTGCTAACTCAGTGAAAGCCAACGTACAATTGGTGAGAGTCTCACTCTTGACTTTTAAACCGATCGGAACTCTGAATAGATTTTTGAATGGATTGAACAAACAAATGCATTTGCCACAGCAGAATCAGGTCATAGCGAAGAGAACATTAGCCATGATCAATATAAAAGGATTTTGATACAAATACATTTTACGCTTTATCGGCAAACGTGACAGCATATTTAAGGTTTACTTTAAGGGGAGGATACTGTTACGATGAAACGCTTATAAAATAGATCTATTTAAAGTTATCCGGTTTAAACAATTCGAAATTAATTTGAATAAATAAAATAATGTTTAATACACAGCAAACATGTTTAATAAAAAAAAAATCCTGAATATATTGACGAGATAATAATCAATATTTTAATAACATAGTTTCCAGTTTAAATAAATATAAATGTAAATAAAATAAAAAATGAAATTTCTCACCCGTCGACGATCTATTTGAGAATTGAAACGCTCGCCACGTAACCAGGTCGTTTCTAACCACATTCGACCTTAGACAGAAACAAAAAAACAAAGCACAAAATATTTTTTTTTACTAGTTAACATATATATATATTTATTTATTTTTTTATATTTTACTTATATTTTTTCATTTATTAATTTTCCAACGAATCTTAAGTCTGCAATATCTTGGATTTAGTTAGTTTCTCTGGGAATTTGAACTGCATTTTACATTTTAATTTTTTAATTTTTTAATTTATTTTTTAATGACTGTAAGCTTCTTTAGACTATATATATATATATATATATATATATATATATATATATATATATATATATATATATATATATATATATATATATATAAATTATTAATGACAATATATGTATTAGCATATACTATCAGTTCCTTTTACTTTGTTGTCTCCTTAAAAGATTCAGCTCAATGATTGTCCATTATTGATAACAGAGCAAATATAAGTCAGTTCATATTATATTCCAATAACCATGCTTTTTGGAAATGTGAAAAAATAAAAATAATAAAATAAAACCATGGTTATTTTAATATAATATGAACTGACTTGTTTATACTCGCCGCTTTCTGGGTAAATATAACTTATTTTTTTCTTTATCACGTGACAATCTCCCGTGGCTTAAAAGATTGAGTGGATGCTTACTGATTCAAGGTGTCGCTGTGAACCGGGTTCGCGCCCTGTGATCATCTGATATTGTTATTTCTATACGCTGACGAGAGCAGAAAGCTCGAAACGACGTCGTACGTAGGTAAAATATTAAAATATAATTTAATATTGTATATATATATATATATATATATATATATATATATATATATATTATTGCAAGTATGAAGGGAAGACGAATGTTATCGTTCATGATTAAAAGTTAATCAAGAAAAAAAAAGAAAAAAAGCCAGCCGACCGGTTTAATCATGAACGATAAAATTCGTCTTCTCTTCATGCTTGCGATAATAAAATTTTGCACTCTCCCCCAAATCATTATATATATATATATATATATATATATATATATATATATATATATATATATATATATATATAAACCAAAAGTAAACTTTTAGTAAATAGGACCTATAGTGAAAAGGTTAAGCTCAATATATGAGATAGAGCAATTATAAAGATAGAAGAAATAAGAGTGATATATACTAAGATTTAAATGTTGTGTTAAATACGGATGAATGCTTGGTCAATTTAATATTCCCCCCTCCCTACCACCCTCCTAAAACCAAAAATAATTACTAAATTGTCTGCAGTAGCTTTTTCAATTTGTAAGCGGTCTGAGAAAGCTTAATTTCGAAAGAAATCGCAGCTTAAAGATGTATGCACATATGTAGTCAATAATGTTTGTATAAATAAAATAATTATTACCATATATATATATATATATTATTCATTTGGCACGATACATTATTTTGATTATCCATCGGTACCTTGCAGTAGCATTTTCAAGTAGTGCATGTACCGAGGAAGCTGAATTTCGAAAGAAATCGCAGCAGAAACATGTATGCACATATGTAGCCAATAAATAAAATAATTTATGCTATAATACAGCTCTACTTGTTATTTGACAATATTGTATAAACGCAGTTTCATTGGATTAACAGATAGGACACATCAATACAATTACTTAAGTCTAAATAGTAGAACACACTTTAGAGTTACCAGCGATTATGAAAAGTTCCGACAAAAACCTGCTTGCATCTCGAGTAAGTGTACATCAATTTCAATTACTGTCTGTGTCGATTTCTCGTGTCCGCGTGGGAATAGACGTTCGCCTTCTGATTCTAGTCTGAATGACCGTCCTCACAGGAATGAATACATCTTTTATACGTAGTAATCATATTTGGGATCATATTTGG
>OY744543.1:6752700-6760200 GCA_963556195.1 Sepiola atlantica | reverse complement strand
CATTAGAACAATTCATTTTGAAATGGATAGACAAACAAAATATGAAAATATTTAGGAAAACGCTTCATTAGAACAATTCATTTTGAAATGGATAGACAAACAAAATATGAAAATATTTAGGAAAACGCTTCATTAGAACAATTCATTTTGAAATGGATAGACAAACAAAATATCAAAATATTTAGGAAAACGCTTCATTAGAACAATTCATTTTGAAATGGGTAGACAAACAAAATATCAAAATATTTAGGAAAACGCTTCATTAGAACAATTCATTTTGAAATGGATAGACAAACAAAATATGAAAATATTTAGGAAAACGCTTCATTAGAACAATTCATTTTGAAATGGGTAGAAAAACAAAATATCAAAATATTTAGGAAAACGCTTCATTAGAACAATTCATTTTGAAATGGATAGACAAACAAAATATCAAAATATTTAGGAAAACGCTTCATTAGAACAATTCATTTTGAAATGGATAGACAAACAAAATATCAAAATATTTAGGAAAACGCTTCATTAGAACAATTCATTTTGAAATGGGTAGACAAACAAAATATCAAAATATTTAGGAAAACGCTTCATTAGAACAATTCATTTTGAAATGGATAGACAAACAAAATATCAAAATATTTAGGAAAACGCTTCATTAGAACAATTCATTTTGAAATGGGTAGACAAACAAAATATGAAAATATTTAGGAAAACGCTTCATTAGAACAATTCATTTTGAAATGGATAGACAAACAAAATATGAAAATATTTAGGAAAACGCTTCATTAGAACAATTCATTTTGAAATGGGTAGACAAACAAAATATCAAAATATTTAGGAAAACGCTTCATTAGAACAATTAATTTTGAAATGGATAGACAAACAAAATATCAAAATATTTAGGAAAACGCTTCATTAGAACAATTCATTTTGAAATGGATAGACAAACAAAATATCAAAATATTTAGGAAAACGCTTCATTAGAACAATTCATTTTGAAATGGATAGACAAACAAAATATGAAAATATTTAGGAAAACGCTTCATTAGAACAATTCATTTTGAAATGGATAGACAAACAAAATATGAAAATATTTAGGAAAACGCTTCATTAGAACAATTCATTTTGAAATGGGTAGACAAACAAAATATCAAAATATTTAGGAAAACGCTTCATTAGAACAATTCATTTTGAAATGGATAGACAAACAAAATATCAAAATATTTAGGAAAACGCTTCATTAGAACAATTCATTTTGAAATGGATAGACAAACAAAATATCAAAATATTTAGGAAAACGCTTCATTAGAACAATTCATTTTGAAATGGATAGACAAACAAAATATCAAAATATTTAGGAAAACGCTTCATTAGAACAATTCATTTTGAAATGGATAGACAAACAAAATATGAAAATATTTAGGAAAACGCTTCATTAGAACAATTCATTTTGAAATGGGTAGACAAACAAAATATCAAAATATTTAGGAAAACGCTTCATTAGAACAATTCATTTTGAAATGGATAGACAAACAAAATATGAAAATATTTAGGAAAACGCTTCATTAGAACAATTCATTTTGAAATGGGTAGACAAACAAAATATCAAAATATTTAGGAAAACGCTTCATTAGAACAATTCATTTTGAAATGGATAGACAAACAAAATATGAAAATATTTAGGAAAACGCTTCATTAGAACAATTCATTTTGAAATGGATAGACAAACAAAATATCAAAATATTTAGGAAAACGCTTCATTAGAACAATTCATTTTGAAATGGGTAGACAAACAAAATATCAAAATATTTAGGAAAACGCTTCATTAGAACAATTCATTTTGAAATGGATAGACAAACAAAATATGAAAATATTTAGGAAAACGCTTCATTAGAACAATTCATTTTGAAATGGGTAGACAAACAAAATATCAAAATATTTAGGAAAACGCTTCATTAGAACAATTCATTTTGAAATGGGTAGACAAACAAAATATCAAAATATTTAGGAAAACGCTTCATTAGAACAATTCATTTTGAAATGGGTAGACAAACAAAATATCAAAATATTTAGGAAAACGCTTCATTAGAACAATTCATTTTGAAATGGGTAGACAAACAAAATATCAAAATATTTAGGAAAACGCTTCATTAGAACAATTCATTTTGAAATGGGTAGACAAACAAAATATCAAAATATTTAGGAAAACGCTTCATTAGAACAATTCATTTTGAAATGGATAGACAAACAAAATATCAAAATATTTAGGAAAACGCTTCATTAGAACAATTCATTTTGAAATGGGTAGAAAAACAAAATATCAAAATATTTAGGAAAACGCTTCATTAGAACAATTCATTTTGAAATGGATAGACAAACAAAATATCAAAATATTTAGGAAAACGCTTCATTAGAACAATTCATTTTGAAATGGATAGACAAACAAAATATCAAAATATTTAGGAAAACGCTTCATTAGAACAATTCATTTTGAAATGGATAGACAAACAAAATATCAAAATATTTAGGAAAACGCTTCATTAGAACAATTCATTTTGAAATGGGTAGACAAACAAAATATCAAAATATTTAGGAAAACGCTTCATTAGAACAATTCATTTTGAAATGGGTAGACAAACAAAATATCAAAATATTTAGGAAAACGCTTCATTAGAACAATTCATTTTGAAATGGGTAGACAAACAAAATATCAAAATATTTAGGAAAACGCTTCATTAGAACAATTCATTTTGAAATGGATAGACAAACAAAATATCAAAATATTTAGGAAAACGCTTCATTAGAACAATTCATTGGGAAATGGGTAGACAAAAAAAATATCAAAATATTTAGGAAAACGCTTCATTAGAACAATTCATTTTGAAATGGATAGACAAACAAAATATCAAAATATTTAGGAAAACGCTTCATTAGAACAATTCATTTTGAAATGGGTAGACAAACAAAATATCAAAATATTTAGGAAAACGCTTCATTAGAACAATTCATTTTGAAATGGGTAGACAAACAAAATATCAAAATATTTAGGAAAACGCTTCATTAGAACAATTCATTTTGAAATGGGTAGACAAACAAAATATCAAAATATTTAGGAAAACGCTTCATTAGAACAATTCATTTTGAAATGGGTAGACAAACAAAATATCAAAATATTTAGGAAAACGCTTCATTAGAACAATTCATTTTGAAATGGATAGACAAACAAAATATCAAAATATTTAGGAAAACGCTTCATTAGAACAATTCATTTTGAAATGGGTAGACAAACAAAATATGAAAATATTTAGGAAAACGCTTCATTAGAACAATTCATTTTGAAATGGGTAGACAAACAAAATATCAAAATATTTAGGAAAACGCTTCATTAGAACAATTCATTTTGAAATGGATAGACAAATAAAATATCAAAATATTTAGGAAAACGCTTCATTAGAACAATTCATTTTGAAATGGGTAGAAAAACAAAATATCAAAATATTTAGGAAAACGCTTCATTAGAACAATTCATTTTGAAATGGATAGACAAACAAAATATCAAAATATTTAGGAAAACGCTTCATTAGAACAATTCATTTTGAAATGGATAGACAAACAAAATATGAAAATATTTAGGAAAACGCTTCATTAGAACAATTAATTTTGAAATGGATAGACAAACAAAATATCAAAATATTTAGGAAAACGCTTCATTAGAACAATTCATTTTGAAATGGGTAGACAAACAAAATATCAAAATATTTAGGAAAACGCTTCATTAGAACAATTCATTTTGAAATGGATAGACAAACAAAATATCAAAATATTTAGGAAAACGCTTCATTAGAACAATTCATTTTGAAATGGATAGACAAACAAAATATGAAAATATTTAGGAAAACGCTTCATTAGAACAATTCATTTTGAAATGGATAGACAAACAAAATATCAAAATATTTAGGAAAACGCTTCATTAGAACAATTCATTTTGAAATGGGTAGACAAACAAAATATGAAAATATTTAGGAAAACGCTTCATTAGAACAATTCATTTTGAAATGGGTAGAAAAACAAAATATCAAAATATTTAGGAAAACGCTTCATTAGAACAATTCATTTTGAAATGGATAGACAAACAAAATATCAAAATATTTAGGAAAACGCTTCATTAGAACAATTCATTTTGAAATGGATAGACAAACAAAATATGAAAATATTTAGGAAAACGCTTCATTAGAACAATTCATTTTGAAATGGATAGACAAACAAAATATCAAAATATTTAGGAAAACGCTTCATTAGAACAATTCATTTTGAAATGGATAGACAAACAAAATATCAAAATATTTAGGAAAACGCTTCATTAGAACAATTCATTTTGAAATGGATAGACAAACAAAATATGAAAATATTTAGGAAAACGCTTCATTAGAACAATTCATTTTGAAATGGGTAGAAAAACAAAATATCAAAATATTTAGGAAAACGCTTCATTAGAACAATTCATTTTGAAATGGATAGACAAACAAAATATCAAAATATTTAGGAAAACGCTTCATTAGAACAATTCATTTTGAAATGGATAGACAAACAAAATATGAAAATATTTAGGAAAACGCTTCATTAGAACAATTCATTTTGAAATGGGTAGACAAACAAAATATCAAAATATTTAGGAAAACGCTTCATTAGAACAATTCATTTTGAAATGGATAGACAAACAAAATATGAAAATATTTAGGAAAACGCTTCATTAGAACAATTCATTTTGAAATGGGTAGAAAAACAAAATATCAAAATATTTAGGAAAACGCTTCATTAGAACAATTCATTTTGAAATGGATAGACAAACAAAATATCAAAATATTTAGGAAAACGCTTCATTAGAACAATTCATTTTGAAATGGATAGACAAACAAAATATGAAAATATTTAGGAAAACGCTTCATTAGAACAATTCATTTTGAAATGGGTAGACAAACAAAATATCAAAATATTTAGGAAAACGCTTCATTAGAACAATTCATTTTGAAATGGGTAGAAAAACAAAATATCAAAATATTTAGGAAAACGCTTCATTAGAACAATTCATTTTGAAATGGATAGACAAACAAAATATCAAAATATTTAGGAAAACGCTTCATTAGACCAATTCCTTTTGTAAATGGATAGACAAACAAAATATGAAAATATTTAGGAAAACGCTTCATTAGAACAATTCATTTTGAAATGGATAGACAAACAAAATATCAAAATATTTAGGAAAACGCTTCATTAGAACAATTCATTTTGAAATGGGTAGACAAACAAAATATCAAAATATTTAGGAAAACGCTTCATTAGAACAATTCATTTTGAAATGGATAGACAAACAAAATATGAAAATATTTAGGAAAACGCTTCATTAGAACAATTCATTTTGAAATGGGTAGAAAAACAAAATATCAAAATATTTAGGAAAACGCTTCATTAGAACAATTCATTTTGAAATGGATAGACAAACAAAATATCAAAATATTTAGGAAAACGCTTCATTAGAACAATTCATTTTGAAATGGGTAGACAAACAAAATATCAAAATATTTAGGAAAACGCTTCATTAGAACAATTCATTTTGAAATGGATAGACAAACAAAATATGAAAATATTTAGGAAAACGCTTCATTAGAACAATTCATTTTGAAATGGGTAGACAAACAAAATATCAAAATATTTAGGAAAACGCTTCATCAGTGTACATCGCATCCGATACAATCAAGCAAAAGAAAAAACAAAACTAAATGCCACCGTCAATATTTCAAAAATATTCATTTAAATTATATATCCCTTTTTTCTAGACCAAGGGAAATTCATACTTTAGCATATTGCAAGGAACCAATTAAAACAGATACGAAAATCGGTTGGCGAAGTAATTAGTATGTCAAACTTAAGTTAGAAATAATAATACTAAAACTTGTCCTAATTAGTCGTAATAAAATAATATTAATAAGAGTTAATAGTAATAATAATAAGTCTAATTCTAATAATAATAATAATAATAATAATAATAATAATAATAATAATAATAATAATAATAATAATAAGAGGGGACCAATGGCCCTTATCAGCGGGAAATCGGTGGTAGGTGGCTGTTGCGATACCACAAGGTCATCAGCGGTGATGAACGAAAAGAGGTGGAGCATACTGGAAGTCTGGGGAGACTTGTTGTCACTCAGACTCCAGGGAATACCACTGGTTGTCGGTGAGCGATCACTGATGACCTGTGTGATAACTCCTAGTGAGTAAATAATAATAACTAGCGGGACCCGTGTAAATTACACGAAATGATGTTTTTAATACTAATTATCGTGTTCCTATCCTATACATGTTTGAATAAAATATGATAAGATTTGACTTGTATATTTATTTTACAAAATGAACAATACATGAAACAATTTACAAAACTTCTTTATATACAATATTTCTAGTGAAAGTAATATTTCGACGACAAAACCTCACTTTTTAAATGTTTTAGATTAAATTAAATTTGGCTCAAATTCATGAGTAGCATGAACACACACGCTATCGTATTAATATATAGATAATAATATCTTTTAAAATGTCCCTTTCGGCATTTATTTTCCTGATTTCCCGGTTCGTCACAATAATTCCGGTCTTTTTTTTGAATCTATCTTTTTTGTCTGTTTATTTCGACTGAAGCAAAACCTAATTAAGACACGTAACTTTCAAAATATTTGCTTTCAGTGTAATTGTAACATAGCATGTTGTGATCTTAAAGGGCCTAAATTAAATAAGGCAACACAAAGGTATGTAACACAAGAGTAGGTATTTCGTTGGATTAGTCATAGCAACTCCGTCTGTCGTGAAGAGTGATGGCCAATCACAATAACGGACTATGAAATAATTTAGTTCCAAAAGTAACTTATTCATTAACATTTCAATCAAGTTGGAATCATGTAAAATTACTGATCACCTGGTTCTTACATGCGCGATCTTATTGATTTCTTCTCAAATCTGTGATCAGCTCTGATATAGCTATTCCATAAATTCAACGATACTATATTGAAAGTTAATCAGTTTATTTCGTTATGATCGTTCTGCAGGCTAGATGATCAAAATCAGAAGAGAGAGAGAGAAATAGAAAGAGAGACAGTCAATCACGTTTTAAGCGCATCACTATATTATTATCGTTTCATCAGCTTTATAATAAATACGTCTTGTCTGATTCAAACTCTCACAAAGTATTTAACGTTTTATAGACTATTTTAAATGCGTATTCAAATTTCGACCGCTTCCCCTGAACCGTCCATAGTTGCGTCCGCTACTTTCACTGAACTATGTCAGACGTCATATTAAACTAAATCTTATTGACGTCCTTTCTTATTATATGAAGGTTATAAAAGAAGGGTCAAACGTTTGAACTCTGCGTGACCCTTGTCAGAAACGTTTCGTGCTGTGTAACAGAACGTCAGATTAATCAAAACAAATATATTTTAGCTAATGTTT
>OY744543.1:6670200-6750200 GCA_963556195.1 Sepiola atlantica | reverse complement strand
ACCAATTTAAAATTAACCAATTGAAGATAGACCAATTGAAAATTAATCAATGAAAATTAACCAATGAAAATAAACCAATGAAAATAAACAAATTGAAAATTAACTAATCAATTAAATTAACCAATGAAAATAAACCAATGAAAATAAACAAATTGAAAATTAACTAATAAATTAAATCAATTAATCAATTAAATTAACCAATTAAAGTTAACCAATGTAAATTAACCAATGAAAAATAAACAATGAAAAATTACCAATGAGAATTTAAAAATGAAAATTAACCAATGCAAAGTAAACAATGAAAATTAACCAATGAAAAATAAACAATGAAAATAAACCAATGAAAAATTAACCAATGAAAAATAAACAATGAAAATTTACCAATTGAAAATTAACCAATGAAAATTAACCAATGAAAATTAACTAATCGAAAATCAACAGATAAAAGATTACGAACAAAAAAATAAATTGAATGACAAATTTATGAACGTAAAATAAAAAAAAAATCACGTGTATAATTACAAGTCATATAATGAAAATATAATAAACAATGGTTTTCTGAGAATTGACGATCAGAAAATAATGAGAAAATATAAAAATTGAAGAATAAATAAGACATGGGTAAAATCTTTTATCTTTATTTGTTATTTTCTTACTGTAAAAAAACAATGTAAAATTAACCAATGAAAACAAACCAATGTAAAATTAACCAATGAAAATTAACCAATGAAAATTAACCAATGGAAATTAACCAATGAAATTTTCTTAATTTATGTTATTTTCTTGTCTGTATTTTCTTACTGTAAAAAAAACTAATGGATTCTAAAAGAAGAAGCCATCATTTCTTGCGCATAAATAGTACAGATAGAGGTACATTGTAGAAGGTCGTCATTTGTCTATACAAAAAGTACAAACAGTTTTCGCTCTGTTGACTGTATTCGCTCCCCCCCCCCCGACTACATCGGAACACTAACCCAGTCTTACTAAAAAAAATACTCGGCGAATTTTGACGTTATTACTTATTTTCGCTGGAGTTTATTGAAGTCTTAATCATTCACAAATCGAACATCGGTGTTAAGACTAAATCATCGACTTTGAAAATTTACTCAGAGGAATCGGATCACTGGATTTCTGTTAATGATCTATAAGATGAATATAAATACATTTCTTATGTCACATTTCTCAGCCTTTGTTGGGCACTATGCCAGTGTGCATGTGACAAAAATAATGAAAAAATAAAAATCCGGAATCGGCTCGTAGGTCCCCGGGTTCCAATGTCAATAAAATAACACCGGGGGGGGGGGCGGATTCTCCAGTTCAAAACACCGTATATAGAAAGACGGAACAAACCAAACGTACAAGAGACAACGAGGTACGACCGTGGTATTATTTAAATGGAAATGTTTAATTGGACAAAGAATATATATATATATATATATATATATATATATATATATATATATATATATATATATATATATATATATATATATATATATATATATATATGTCCGCTTCTATAGAAGTATTGGGTTCGTTATCGTGGGTGTTATTTTTACTATATATATATATATATATATATATATATATATATAGTAATCCACATACAGACTGTTTCGATGTTTCACAGCTCATCAGTGCGGCTAGACCAGTTAGTGCCTCAAGCCGGGATCGAAACGCAACCGTCGAGCTGACAGTCGGCGATGTTATATATATATATATATATATATATATATATATATATATATATACAACAAAAATAAAGGTGGAATATGATATATAGAGGGAAGTCTAGTCGCTAGTATATTATAACAAGCAAAAGAAAAAAAATAACTGTATTTTGGTACAGAAAAATTAGTACAACATTCGTACCGTCGGTTTCAAGCACAGAAGGACTTAGCCATCCGGCTCTCTTTAGCTTCCTATATATATATATATATATATATATATATATATATATATATATATATATATATATATATATATAAAGATAGATAGACGAAGAGCGATTAACATGCACGAATGTCCAAATTTATTTCAAGCTTCGATGGTTCAATGCAAGGTATATTCTGTAATAAAATTATGTTTATTATTCTTTCCCTAAGCCAAGGCTTTTCAAAGATCTTTATAATTGCTCTATCTCGTATATTGAGCTTTTACCATTTCACTATAGCTTCTTTCTACTAAAAGTTTACTTTTAGTTTCATATTTACTCTCTCTCTCTCTCTCTCTCTCTCTCTCTATATATATATATATATATATATATATATATATATATATATATACAACAAAAATAAGGATGGAATATAATATATGGAGGGGAGTCTAGTCGCTAGTACATTATAACGAGCAACAATTACATTCAAACACAGAACGACAGTATATGAAAAGTAACAGAGTCCAACTTACACGATGTCGATGGGTGATACAAGAAGTGCTCCAAAATAGGGTGTGTAAGTTCAATAAGTGTCAGGCACAAAAGAGTGGAGTGAGTTCTGGAAGGGAAGATCGGCGCTATACAATTCTTGTATGGTCTTAGGATCTCTTTTCTAGACGGTAGTATACATGAACGACCGGGACTAGCTTTTGCTGAATAACTGGGGTGGTTTTTACAAATCAAATTCGTTTATCCTCGGCCGTGGTAGAATATCTCCAAAAAGGGATCCCAATTTAGAGTAGGCAGGATTTATAGTCAGCGTTTCTTTTTTTACTATGGATATTGACAACCTTATGAGTCCGCGAGATACAACAGTCTGCTGGGGCACTCGATCGCCGACTGACTTCGCCGGGTGAACCAAATAGCCAAGGGAGGTATCTCCTCCCTCCCTCCCTCCCTCCTCACACACTGTCAGACAAAAAAATAAACTTGATAAAATCGTTTCTCTTCAACAACAGTCGGCCAAAAATAGACTTGATGAAAAATGCCCTTTCTGCGCGTTGACGGTACCACTGATAAAATAAGCGGCTTATAAAATCCTAACCTGTGTACTAGCCATATGTGACAGCATGCATATTTTATGATGTGCGTTCATACAAACATGCTGCACACTTTTATAAAACTCCTGCATGAGTTTTATAAATCTGCTGCGTCTTCATTTTATTGCAGAACTATTGCTTGATTAACAATAACCATTGTCATTCGTTTTCCAGAAACATGGATAAAATAGATTAGATATGTTCCTACCTCATCCGATTCGATGAACAGGTGTCCATCGTAAAACAAAGGGAATAAACAAGCTTGTTCATATCCTTGCTGTATCAAAGTGGCAGTGTTAGGGTTTTGAAATAAAATTATTCTTAGGAAAAAGTGAAGTTTTTTTTTTTAATGCAGCTGATTCAACTGAAACGATAATCCTACGTTATGTGTCAATAAAACAAATCCATGTGTTCATTTTGTAGCGAATTGTACGAAATACACGTGTTCGTTTATTATGTGAGCTTGACCCTTTGAAAAAATTGAGTCGTTTTAATTTACTTCATCAATAAGTCGCTCCTTGGTTACATATACACGATTATTTCTTTCTCACGCGTTGATATTCGAATGCATCCCAGCCTGCAATCACGTCTGGAACAATCCCAGGCAAACAGGTGTGCTCAAGGCATTGTATTAAACTTGGTCGAGAGTTCTAGTTTTGTCTCGTAAAATTCCATCGCAGATGTTCGTAAAACTGATATGGAACATGTAATTTATTTACAGAATGTGTGATGTGTGTGTCGTGTTAATACCTTGGTGTGTATGTGACTTATTAGTGTTATGTATTTTTTAGTGAATTGGTTTGTACTCTTCACATTATGAATATCAGTCTTGCTTCTCGTCCTGTAATTAAATTCACGTGTTTACCATGATTTATTTACCAATTCTCAGTTATTTTATTTATTAACTCGAATCTGATTGGTTTATTTATTGTTTCATCTTCAGTTAATTTCCATTGAACGATTTCTATTTTTCACTCAAATTAGCGCCATTCTCGTTTTTATGAAAACTAAGGAATATTTTAGCATTTATTTTGCGTGATTAAAATATTAAGAAACAACATTTGGAAAAACAAATGTTGTTTAACTTAGTTTTCGTATAATAATAGATAAATACCTTTGATTTGAAAATATGTCTGCTCAATTTGTTGGCTGAGCCATTTTCAAGTCAAGCGAGTCTATACCAGAAAACGCTTCTTTTGTCAGTTTCATTTTAGAATTAATGGCGCTTACACATTATGAATATCATTCTTGCTTCTCGTCCTGTAATTAAATGGCCGCCATAGAATCGAAAACGAGGCTCTTCTATGATTACTTTGATTATAATTGTTCGACTAATTCTCATTCTTGTAGACTCGCTTCTCATACTCATCGGATGCTGATTAGTTTCTCGATTTGCTGAAAGGTGCGGTAATGTCACTTGCTCATGGCAAGGGATTCGAAGGCTACACATGGAGATGAGATCACATGACCTTCAGAGGATATAGAGGTGATAAAGAGGGGATAGTATAGGATGATAAAGAGGGGATAGTAAAAGGTGATAAAGAGAGGATAGTATAAGATGATAAAGAGGGGATAGTATAAGGTGATAAAGTGGGATAGTATCGATTTAAAGAACCATTAACTTAACGAAATCAGCCCATTATTATGCGCCGTCCGCCATTGGCCGGTTGCACATCTGCATTGACTGGACTGTTTATGTGAGTCGCTTTACGTAAGCAGTTAGGGACGAATCAAGTAGCATTGGATTATGCCTACTACCAGGGCACACACACGCGTTTCAACCCATGGATATAATTATATGGAATATGATACACATACGCACACATGCAAAGCAACTGCATCGCCTTTTAATATAAATACAGAAATAAATACACACACGTCGTATGGAATATCCGAAACATTTATGAAGAACAGAAAGAAAATTAATCGATTTGCACAATAATAATCTCTTTACAATATCTCAAGTTAAAATATTTCAAATAGTTAATATTTTATTCGTACTTCGAAGATTCCATAATGGCTGGAATATTTTAATCTGCAATCGGACCCCCTCTTAACCGTAAGTTGTTTTGTGTGCTTTTGTATTACAATGTCGAAAAAGAAAAGGCACCAGGGCGCTCAATACGTAATAATAAAAATAGAAGTGAATGACAAACTTACTATATACCTTCACTATTACCTCCCAACAATTGAATAGATATATGGATACACATGTATAGTTTTCTGAACGTTAGTATGTATGTATGTATGTATGTATATTATTGGAATTACACACTTATATAGGGGTGACAGGTCACTATAAAGAGTTTCAAGTGATTTTATCTCCTTGTTAAGACTTAATGTGTGATTTAGGGGGAAAAACAATAAAACAAACCAAAAAGCACAAAAAACAAACAAAAAACAATTAAAAAAAAAACAACAAAAAAACACAAAAAAACAAACAAAAAAACAATAAAAACACCAAAAACACAAAAAAAAACACAAAAAAAACAAACAAAAAACAATAAAAAAACAAAAAAAAAACAACAAAAAAACACAAAAAAAACAAACAAAAAAACAATAAAAAACAATAAAAAACTAACCAGTTAGATGTTTGATTCTGATTATAATGGACTAAAACATAATTATGAAATTAGTTTTATTCCATTTTCTGCGGATATTAACATTTATTGCGTTATAAGCATACAACAATAGTACCATTTCGCACGTGTTTTAGAGATTTGAAACACCTACCATTTGATAAAGAGCTCTTCCTCGAAATATATTATGGAACACAGTCACACACATTACAGCACAGTGTTGAAATCTTGCTTAATCATGTAAAATTTGATATATATATATATATATATATATATATATATATATATATATGAATCACGTGTTTTTGTTTTACTTCTCGACGCCGACATATTTCAATTTCTTGCATTGTGATAGCCTTCTGATACTCCTCTATATAGTATTACACACAATGTTTCAAGCAAACTACCTCTCTTTATTATATATATATATATATATATATATATATATATATATATATATATATATATATATATATATATATATATATATAAATATTTTATTAAAAAATATCTTCGTTATTATTACCACCCACCCAGCGCTTCAAATTGTGTGACTTTTCAAAGTATCCTTCCACGCCGACCAGGTGATACATAGCCATATCAACACTTTTCTCTCTTCGTCATAACACCTAGACGGATTTTCAACTTGGCCACGAGAATGTCTCAACCAAAAGGAAAAAAGAAAAAAAAAAGAAAAGATGGTAGATTTACCGAAAGTACTCAAGTTTATATAAAAAAAAATGTTTTTAAGATGAATAAATAATTTATTTAAAAAAACTAATAATCTGCGTTGTGCAAGGCTTTCTGAATATTTTATAAAAAAATATCTTCGTTATTACATATATATATATATATATACATATATATATATATATATATATATATATATGTGTGTGTGTGTGTGTTTGTGTCCACACGCGCTTGTGTATGACAGAGAGAGAGAGAGAGAGAGAGACAGAGAGAGAGTGAGGAGAGAGAGGAGAGAGAGAGAGAGAGAGAGAAAGAAAAGGGTTAGAGAGAGTGGGAGAAATAAATACGCTGAGATATATACGGGAGATAAATATAGAAAATAATGCAGAATTATTTCAGAGAAACCAAAACAGAAACACTTTAATATAATAATCATTGACATATCTAATAGACACGGAAAGTGTCTCATATTCAAAGACAGCTGCTTGAAAGAATGAACGCTTCGTCGCTACACAATCTCTCTGGCCTATTAAAAGGTTAAAAAGAGAGAAGCAGATTGAGACGGGGGCGAAGAAAGATATCACGTAGAGAGGGAGAGAGTGAATGGGGGAAGGGGTTGGAGGTATGTATAACGTAGGTCAATAAATCACATAGAGCACGTCTGTTTTAAGCCGATTCCTTATTTAAGAAATAACCTATTCTATTATACATACAATTTACAACAATGCGAGTTCAAGAGTTATGACGTAAATTTAATATTTTGTGTTGCCATTAATTATATTAGACAAAATTTGCGAGGGCACTTACCAAATTACTCCAGATATAACAATTTTATGGTCTGAGTGTTGCAATATGTCGTCATCCATATACTGTTCTGTCACAATTGTTACTTCTATGAATATAGACACATACTAGCTGGCAAATTGTACCTGCCCGTGATCTATATATCAATATTCGAGACAATTTGATATTTTTGATCTTCTTTATTTCAGAACTATTTGAAGTATACATTAGCAGTAAGGGGCTACATATAACTGTTTTTCTATACTAGAATTGGAGACCGTAGACAGCTGGAAGGCATTAGAATATTGAAAGAGACTAATATGCATCGCCAATGCCGCCACTACATCTTTGAAAAGTGACGCAGGCTTAGCTCATATGACTATATTACGTTGATGTCCATTGTTGTCAGGCGCTGGGTGGAGTGGGCATATTCAGATAAGCCATACGTGTGACCGCAGGACCCCCCCCGTATCACACTTCAGGGAAAACATAGAAGTGGATGTCTAAGAACTTCCATGACTTCAACAATCCCGATATCTGCTCCCGCAATCCGCAATCAGTGTTGTAATATGTCTCCATCTATTTACTGTGGTTTCACAGTTATTGCTTATATGAATATAAAGTGCTCCTGGCTAGCAATCCTTATTAGTTCGTTATCTATCTATCTATATTTAAGACAAGTTTGATATTTTCAATATTCTTTCATTTCAGAACGCTTCGAAGTATGTAAATGTGGTAAAGTGCAACGGATAGCTGTTTATGTGTACTATTGGGGGATTCGAACGCTGGAGACCATGGTCGACCAAAAAACATTCGAATATTGAAAGAGAGTTACCTGTAACTTTATGATTAACGCCTGATCAAAAGTTTTGGAAATCTTAGCTGCAACTTAGTGCTCCTTGAATGTCTTGAAGATTATGAAATGAGAGCTGGAGAATTTTGACGGAGATGTGTAAACAGTGAGTAGCAGGCGTTCTGACTGTTTCCACACAACAAAATTCGTCAAACTGCAAAGAAGGCTAAAACAAAAAAAAAAAACGCTTTATGGAAATCAAGAAACAATTTAAAACAGCTCTGATTCTTCTTGCAACCAATTCAACAACGCGAAGAATAACGGGGCTAGCCTACATTCTGCACAAAAATAACATCATAGTTTGAAGGAAACCTGCTGTGTTTCTTGCGAAGGCCACGATTTCAGATGATATATTAAGTTGTTATCCATTATTGTCGGTTGGACAGAGAATCTGCGTGAAGACTATACGTGTGACAGCAGGACTTCGTATCACACATCCAGGAAAACTCAGAAGTGAATGTCTCAGAACTTCCATGACTTCACCAATTCTGATATCTGCCTCGATATCAAAGGTTTTGCAATATTTTAAACTTAATTCGGAGGTGTTATCATGTTAATCGAATGAACTCACTATATACCGAGGATTTCCGGTCTTTGTGTCTGATTAGATTTGCTCCCCGGTTTATTACATGACGATCATTAAACTTCTGAATGAGAAAGTAAATTCCCCCTATTCTTTCATTAAACATGTCTAAAATCAGAAAAATAGCGGCCAGGATTAAAAATTAAAATCGTGCAATAGATCCAAAATACATTCTTTATTTTCTAACAACACGGACCAATGATTGCTATATATAAACGGTAAATTCTTTCGATATTTGAAATTATGGCTTCTCTACTGAAGAGAATCTTTCTGACTGATTCGCTCGAGGTTTTATCGGTGCTATTTGAACGATGATTTGAATGATTATTTGAACGATGATTTGAACGATAATTTGAACGATGATTTGAACGATGATTTGAACGATTATTTTAACGATGATTTGAACGATAATTTGAACGATGCTTTGAACGATGATTTGAACGATAATTTGAACGATAATTTGAACGATAATTTGAACGATAATTTGAACGATGATTTGAACGCTGATTTGAACGATAATTTGAACGATGATTTGAACGATTATTTTAACGATAATTTGAACGATAATTTGAACGATGCTTTGAACGATGATTTGAACGATAATTTGAACGATAATTTGAACGATAATTTGAACGATAATTTGAACGATGATTTGAACGAGGATTTGAACGCTGATTTGAACGATAATTTGAACGATGATTTGAACGATTATTTTAACGATGATTTGAACGATGATTTGAGCGATGCTTTGAACGATCGTTTGAACGATGATTTGAACGATAATTTGAACGATAATTTGAACGATGATCACCGTTTGGGGAAGAACAGCTCATTACTAAACAATGAAACCTAACATCGAATCGCGACGGACTGAGTGTTTTTGTCTTCAGTCGGACGATTTGTCGACGCTTATACTATAATTCTAAATTGCAGGAGGGTATTTTTGCATAGAAAAGGTCAGAGATGTTAGTTTTAGATGTCAACAGTAACTATGGCGATCGCTTCGAAATGCAGCATCGTAAATTAGCCACTAGCAAACACAATGATCGGCTTCATAATGGCACTACGTTGATAGACAGATATAATTTCCGTTTAGTGGAATTATTCTTATTCTCATTCGTATTCGATTCTCTCATGTGGATCGCTTCGTAAACCACTCAACAGTAAATGAACAAAGACTCTCGTCATCTTTCCCCGCTTAGCACTTCGTAAAGCATTGCAAACCTTCCCTTTATTTCCGTGCTATTTCAGTGAAAGCTAAAGTGCTGAGGGTCTCTCTCTTGACTTTTAAACCGATCGGAACTCTGAATAGACTTTTGAATGGATTGAACAAACAAATGCATTTGTCACAGCAGAATCGCATCATAGAGAAGAGAACGTTAGCCATCCTCAATATAAAAGGATTTTGATACAAATACATTTTACGCTTTATAGCCAAACGTAGAAGTCCTTTAAGGGCATAACAGTGTTACGACAATACAATTATAAAATAGACTTATTTAAAGTTACTTGGTTTAAGCAAGTCTTAAAATAAAACAAAATAATGTTAAATACTGGCATGGACACACTAAACATGTTTAATAACAAACTTTCTTGGACATATTGCGTAAATAATAATCAATATTTCAAGAACACGAATTCCAGTTCGAATAAATCGAAATACAACACCAAAATCCCCCCCCCCCCCAAAAAAAAACTCACCTGTCGTTGATCTATATGAAATTAAAAAACGCTTACCAAGTAACCGGGTCTTTTTTTAAAAATACGCATTAGCCTTCAGACACAAACGAGAAAAACACAAAAGTAACATTTTTGAAATAAGTAACTCCATAGTCTTTATAGACATCTTGATAAAATTACATGTTGACACACACAGACACACACATATAAATACTTATACTATATTTATTTATTTATTTTTAGATAAAATAGCTATCGACGGACACGTGTTTCGCTGTTACTGCGGTTCATTAGCGTGTTTGACCATGATAAGATTTTCACCCTTGATAACAGAGATTGTTATCAAGTTCGGCAACCAGTACGCCACTAAGGGCCTGTCTAAAATTACGAGACGATTTATCGCTTCATGCATTTATGACGTTACTTCTTGTTATTATCGTAAGCGATAAATTGCAACCGGAACATACTGCTCTTCTGAGCATTTACGAGTTTCCTCACTTAGATACGCAATGTCTTCCGATTTTTAAAACGTGTACATATATATATATATATATATATATATATATATATATATATATATATATATATATATATATATATATAAATATATAAATGGTAATTTATTTCATTTTGACTACAAAATTGATTTTGTTTCACGAGAGCAGTTTGAGGGACTCCCGATCTCCAGGCCTCGAAATAAAATTTTATTTCGAGGCACAATTTACACACTTTGTTTTTTTGTTTTGTTTTTCGCACAATTTACACACTTTGTTTTTTTGTTTTGTTTTTCGCACAATTTACACACTTTGTTTTTTTGTTTTGTTTTTCGCACAATTTACACACTTTGCTTTTTTGTTTTGTTTTTCGCACAATTTACACACTTTGTTTCTTTGTTTTGTTTTTCGCACAATTTACACACTTTGTTTTTTTGTTTTGTTTTTCGCACAATTTACACACTTTGTTTTTTTTTTGTTGTTTTTCGCACAATTTACACACTTTGTATTTTGTTTTGTTTTTCGCACAATTTACACACTTTGCTTTTTTTGTTTTGTTTTTCGCACAATTTACACACTTTGCTTTTTTTGTTTTGTTTTTCGCACAATTTACACACTTTGTTTCTTTGTTTTGTTTTTCGCACAATTTACACACTTTGCTTTTTTTGTTTTGTTTTTCGCACAATTTACACACTTTGTTTTTTTGTTTTGTTTTTCGCACAATTTACACACTTTGTTTTTTTGTTTTGTTTTTCGCACAATTTACACACTTTGTTTCTTTGTTTTGTTTTTCGCACAATTTACACACTTTGTTTCTTTGTTTTGTTTTTCGCACAATTTACACACTTTGTTTTTTTTTTGTTGTTTTTCGCACAATTTACACACTTTGCTTTTTTGTTTTGTTTTTCGCACAATTTACACACTTTGCTTTTTTTGTTTTGTTTTTCGCACAATTTACACACTTTGCTTTTTTTGTTTTGTTTTTCGCACAATTTACACACTTTGCTTTTTTGTTTTGTTTTTCGCACAATTTACACACTTTGTTTCTTTGTTTTGTTTTTCGCACAATTTACACACTTTGTTTTTTTTTTGTTGTTTTTCGCACAATTTACACACTTTGCTTTTTTGTTTTGTTTTTCGCACAATTTACACACTTTGCTTTTTTGTTTTGTTTTTCGCACAATTTACACACTTTGCTTTTTTTGTTTTGTTTTTCGCACAATTTACACACTTTGCTTTTTTGTTTTGTTTTTCGCACAATTTACACACTTTGTTTCTTTGTTTTGTTTTTCGCACAATTTACACACTTTGTTTTTTTTTGTTGTTTTTCGCACAATTTACACACTTTGCTTTTTTGTTTTGTTTTTCGCACAATTTACACACTTTGTTTTTTTGTTTTGTTTTTCGCACAATTTACACACTTTGTTTTTTTGTTTTGTTTTTCGCACAATTTACACACTTTGTTTTTTTGTTTTGTTTTTCGCACAATTTACACACTTTGCTTTTTTGTTTTGTTTTTCGCACAATTTACACACTTTGTTTCTTTGTTTTGTTTTTCGCACAATTTACACACTTTGTTTTTTTTTGTTGTTTTTCGCACAATTTACACACTTTGCTTTTTTGTTTTGTTTTTCGCACAATTTACACACTTTGCTTTTTTTGTTTTGTTTTTCGCACAATTTACACACTTTGCTTTTTTTGTTTTGTTTTTCGCACAATTTACACACTTTGCTTTTTTGTTTTGTTTTTCGCACAATTTACACACTTTGTTTCTTTGTTTTGTTTTTCGCACAATTTACACACTTTGTTTTTTTTTTGTTGTTTTTCGCACAATTTACACACTTTGCTTTTTTGTTTTGTTTTTCGCACAATTTACACACTTTGCTTTTTTTGTTTTTCGCACAATTTACACACTTTGCTTTTTTTGTTTTGTTTTTCGCACAATTTACACACTTTGCTTTTTTGTTTTGTTTTTCGCACAATTTACACACTTTGTTTCTTTGTTTTGTTTTTCGCACAATTTACACACCTTGTTTTTTTTTTGTTGTTTTTCGCACAATTTACACACTTTGTTCTTTTGTTTTGTTTTTCGCACAATTTACACACTTTGCTTTTTTTGTTTTGTTTTTCGCACAATTTACACACTTTGCTTACTAAAATTCAGTTATATTTCAAAGTCTCAATTTCAACTATTGTCAACAAATATCCATAGCGTACTACTAAAGTCCTTAAAAAAAACTAACATTCCAATTGTAGACATATATCCGGGTTTTCAATACCAGTGTTCTATGCAACATAAATCCGGGTTGTTTATGTGTCCGAATAAATTTGAATTCCTTGTCGCCAGAGTTGTGCGACATATGTTCGATAAAATGCTGGTCCGAATAAGTCCACGTACCTGCCTCCAGTGCTGTGATATATAGGTTTCGAATCATCGGTGCCAGTGTGTGACTTTGGTATATTTGCAAGGGTGTATTTACAGAAATACAGAAATAGTATGTTACAGAAAGTCTGCGTCCGATACTGTGGCAATAGCTGCTACCAATGAATGCCACGACACTTAGCCATTACTCTATTATTAGTCCATCTATTCCCGAAATAGGATAGATAAACATCACACCATTCCACCAGCAGAGTATAATTAATACGTCTTGTCTTATTCAAGCTCTCATAAATTATTTAACGTTTTGTTAAACCATTTTACACACATCTTTGACTTCAAGCCTTTTTCTTCTGAACTGTCCATCGTTGCACCCGCTACTGTCTTTGTCGTATGTCGGATATCAGACTAAATGTTATTGGCTTCCTCTCTCATGATTTCAAACTCATACAAAAATGGTCAAACGTTTGAACCCTCCGTGACCCTTTTAAAAAACGTTACTTGTATTGCAACATAACGCAAGATTTTTCAAAGAAAATATATTTTAGCTAATGTTTATACTTTCAAACTTATCCGCCATTATTTAACACAATGTACGTCGCTTATCTGAAAACAAAACATAGATGAGTAAACCTCCATTGTCCGACTCGCAATCTGATGTTATGCTTTGAGATTCTTGGAGAAAATTTTTTTTTTTAATAACTAAATGCTGGCTGCTGGCTACTACGGTGTTATAATTCCGTTATCAATTTAGTTAATGCAAAATGATGATGTCTTAATAAGTTGCGACCTGTTAAAGAATTAGCACATTTTTCAAGCTATTATCAAAGTCGAAGAACATCTTTAAGTAATTGATTGAATGCCTCCAGCCAGAACACTTTGCACACAACGCAGCTTTAATGATCAACATTTACGAGCCAAAATCGTAAGTCACGTATTTTCTCTCACTCCCATACACACATAATGTATAATGCGCACATAAATATAAACATGTATGGACAACCCAATTTGTAATTGAAATATTATTAGAAAATGAAAAAAATAGAAGTTTTTTTTTCTTAAAGAATTTGCAAATAAAAATATTTATAAATGGCTAATAAATATTGCTGAATCAAAACATAGCGAAGTAAACTTATGAAATAAAAAGTGGATACGAAATTAGAAATGGAAAATTCACCAATGGAAATAAACGGATGAAAAAAAATCACAAATCAAAAATGTAAGAATTTTAAATTCATGAACGTATATATATATATATATATATATATATATATATATATATATATATATATATATATATATATAATATCAGTACCATTGGAGAGCCATGAATATTAAAACTGTCCTGTTTTTAAATCTCCGAAACAGTTACATGGTAAACAGCTGATGATCCCCGTGTTAATATTAGACGCTTAAGGTTTCCTGTTTTTGTTTCACTCTTAGATAATTAACCCCCTTTTTTATTTTTATTTTTTATTTTTTATTTTACTTATATTTTTTCATTTATTAATTTTCCAACGAATGTTAAGCCTGCAATATCTTGGATTTAGTTAGTTTATCTGGGAATTTAAACTGCATTTTACTCTTTTTAATTTTTTTTTTTTTAATGACTAAAAGCTTCTTTAGACTATATATATATATATATATATATATATATATATATAATAAAATGACGTAAGAAGCCCTTTTTAACAATGCGTGAAAGAATTTATTTCTTTTTTTTCTTTTTCCAATCAATTTCGAAGTCTACAAACTTCATCTTCAGGGGTGTATTTTTTTTTTTTTTTATAAAATAAACAAACTTTTGTTTATAAGTAGCATCGAGGTGGTGTGACGCTCTCCGCCAAGATGGAAAAGGGCGGAAGTGAAAAATATTAAGAACGATTATGCAAGGGGCATGCCGGGAGTTATAAAGATATTGTTCGTTCTTTTTTTTTTTTTTTTTTAAGCATTGAATAAAATGTAATAAAATGACGTAAGAAGCCCTTTTTAACAATGCGTGAAAGAATTTATTTCTTTTTTTTCTTTTTCCAATCAATTTCGAAGTCTACAAACTTCATCTTCAGGGGTGTATTTTTTTTTTTTTTTATAAAATAAACAAACTTTTGTTTATAAGTAGCATCGAGGTGGTGTGACGCTCTCCGCCAAGATGGAAAAGGGCGGAAGTGAAAAATATTAAGAACGATTATGCAAGGGGCATGCCGGGAGTTATAAAGATATTGTTCGTTCTTTTTTTTTTTTTTTTTAAGCATTGAATAAAATGTAATAAAATGACGTAAGAAGCCCTTTTTAACAATGCTTTTTATTCAATGCTTAAAAAAAAAAAAAAAAAGAACGAACAATATCTTTATAACTCCCGGCATGCCCCTTGCATAATCGTTCTTAATATTTTTCACTTCCGCCCTTTTCCATCTTGGCGGAGAGCGTCACACCACCTCGATGCTACTTATAAACAAAAGTTTGTTTATTTTATAAAAAAAAAAAAAAATACACCCCTGAAGATGAAGTTTGTAGACTTCGAAATTGATTGGAAAAAGAAAAAAAAGAAATAAATTCTTTCACGCATTGTTAAAAAGGGCTTCTTACGTCATTTTATTACATTTTATTCAATGCTTAAAAAAAAAAAAAAAAAAGAACGAACAATATCTTTATAACTCCCGGCATGCCCCTTGCATAATCGTTCTTAATATTTTTCACTTCCGCCCTTTTCCATCTTGGCGGAGAGCGTCACACCACCTCGATGCTACTTATAAACAAAAGTTTGTTTATTTTATAAAAAAAAAAAAAAATACACCCCTGAAGATGAAGTTTGTAGACTTCGAAATTGATTGGAAAAAGAAAAAAAAGAAATAAATTCTTTCACGCATTGTTAAAAAGGGCTTCTTACGTCATTTTATTACATTTTATTCAATGCTTAAAAAAAAAAAAAAAAAAGAACGAACAATATCTTTATAACTCCCGGCATGCCCCTTGCATAATCGTTCTTAATATTTTTCACTTCCGCCCTTTTCCATCTTGGCGGAGAGCGTCACACCACCTCGATGCTACTTATAAACAAAAGTTTGTTTATTTTATAAAAAAAAAAAAAAATACACCCCTGAAGATGAAGTTTGTAGACTTCGAAATTGATTGGAAAAAGAAAAAAAAGAAATAAATTCTTTCACGCATTGTTAAAAAGGGCTTCTTACGTCATTTTATTACATTTTATTCAATGCTTAAAAAAAAAAAAAAAAGAACGAACAATATCTTTATATATATATATATATATATATATATATATATATATATATATATATATATATATATATATATATGAATAAAGATAGTGAAGAAAATGCAGAAAAAATAATCATACAATCATCGAATTTGATAAAAACTGATCATTGTATGATTATTTTTTCTGCATTTTTCTTTCATCTTGAAGAAGTCTCACAATAAAGACGAAACGGATGAAAAAAAATCACGAATCAAAACTCGCAATCTCTCGTTATACTTAAAAAAACTTTGAGATTTTTTGAAAAAAAAAAAAATTCTGAGTAACTAAATAATGGCTGTCGGCAATCAAGGCGTTGTAATTCCGTTATCAACTTAGTTAATGCTAACAGTTGCGGTCAGTTGAAGATTATAAAACTGCTTTTCAAGCTATTATCACAGTCCAGAAAATCTTTAAGTAATTGATTGAATGCCTCCAGCCAGAACACTTTGCACACACTGCAACTTTAATAATCACTATTTACGCGCCAAAATCATGAGTCACGTATTATCTCTTTCTCTCCCCTTTTTTATCTCTCTCATACACACATCATGTATAATACATACATAAATACATACATAAATATATACAAAAATACATACATTAATACATACATTAATAGATACATAAATAGATACATAAATATGTGCATAAATACATACATAAATATGTACATAAATAAATATATATATAAATATATACATTAATACATACATAAATATATACATGAATACATACGTTAACATATACATAAACACATACATATATATATATATACATATTTACATAAATATATACATAAACACATATATAAATATATACATAAATATATACATAAATACATATATAAATATATACATAGATATATACATAAATATATACATATATGCACAACCAAACTCGATATGAAACATCATTATAAAATGTTTCTAATAGAAAAACAATAAAAGTTGTATTTTACAAAATTGCAGACACAACTATTTATAAATAATAAATATCGCTGAATCAAAACATAACGAATCAAACTTCTAGAATAAAAATGGATAGGAAATTCGAAATGGAAAATTAAGTAATATGAAAATTAACCAATGAAAATTTACCAATGAAAATTTACCAATTAGAAATTAACCAATTAGAAATTAACCAATGAAAATGAACCAAATGAAAATTGACCAATGAAAATTAACCTTTTAAAATTTACCAATAAACATTTACCAATTGGAACTTACCAATGAAAATTAACCAATGAAAATTAACAAATTGAAAAATTACCAATTTAAAATTAACCAATTGAAAATTAACCAATTGAAAATTAATCAATGAAAATTAACCAATGAAAATAAACCAATGAAAATAAACAAATTGAAAATTAACTAATGAAAATTAACCAATTAAAGTTAACCAATGTAAATTAACCAATGAAAAATAAACAATGAAAATTTACCAATGAGAATTAAAAAATGAAAATTAACCAATGCAAAGTAAACAATGAAAATTAACCAATGAAAAATAAACAATGAAAATAAACCAATGAAAGTTAACCAATGAAAAATTAACCAATGAAAAATAAACAATGAAAATTTACCAATTGAAAATTAACCAATGAAAATTAACCAATGAAAATTAACTAATCGAAAATCAACAGATAAAATATTACGAACAAAAAAATAAATTGAATGACAAATTTATGAACGTAAAAAAAAAATAAAATCACGTGTATAATTACAAGTCATATAATGAAAATATAATAAACAATGGTTTTCTGAGAATTGACGATCAGAAAATAATGAGAAAATATAAAAATTGAAGAATAAATAAGACATGGGTAAAAATCTTGCATCTTTATTTGTTATTTTCCTACTGTAAAAAAACAATGTAAAATTAACCAATGAAAACAAACCAATGTAAAATTAACCAATGAAAATTAACCAATGAAAATTAACCAATGGAAATTAACAATTGAAATTTTCTCTATTTATGTTATTTTCTTGTCTGTATTTTCTTACTGTAAAAAAACCTAATGGATTCTAAAAGAAGAAGCCACCATTTCTTGCGCATAAATAGTACAGATAGAGGTACATTGTAGAAGGTCGTCATTTGTTTATAGAAAAATTACAAACAGTTTTCGCTCTGTTGACTGTATTCGCTCCCCCCCGCCTACATCGGAACACTAACCCAGTCTTAATAAAAAAAAAATACTCGGCGAATTTTGACTTTATTATTATTTTCGCTGGAGTTTATTGAAGTCTTAATCATTCACAAATCGAACATCGGTGTTAAGACTAAATCATCGACTTTGAAAATTTACTCAGAGGAATCGGATCACTGGATTTCTGTTAATGATCTATAAGATGAATATAAATACATTTCTTATGTCACATGTCTCAGCCGTTGTTGGGCACTATGCCAGTGGGCATGTGACTATAATTATGAAAAAATAAAAATCCGGAATCGGCTCGTAGGTTCCCGGGTTCCAATGTCAATAAAATAACACCGCTTCTATAGAAGTATTGGGTTCGTTATCGTGGGTGTTATTTTTACTATATATATATATATATATATATATATATATATATAGTCATCCACATACATATAGTCATCCACATACAGACTGCTTCGCTGTTTCACAGCTCATCAGTGCGGCTAGACCAGTTAGTGCCTCAAGCCGGGATCGAAACGCAACCGTCGAGCTGACAGTCGGCGATGTTATATATATATATATATATATATATATATATATATATATATATATACAACAAAAATAAAGGTGGAATATAATATATAGAGGGAAGTCTAGTCGCTAGTATATTATAACGAGTAAAAGAAAAAATTTTTTTTTGTTGGTACAGAAAAATTAGTACAACATTCGTACCGTCGGTTTCAAGCACAGAAGGACTTAGCCATCCGGCTCTCTTTAGCTTCCTATATATATATATATATATATATATATATATATATATATATATATATATATATATATATATAAACCCTGTGTATCGCTTTATTGCAAGTCAATATTTTTCTAATTTTGAAATTGCTATGAAACGCAGAGAAGTGAAATTGTGTACACTGGAAGAGCATAACAAGGTGCCTTATTTCCCTGATTTTTGTGGAATTTGAACAAATATTTTTAAAATTATGCTAATTTTTCTTTTTTCTGTTAATTTAAAGTGTGTATCACTTTATTGCAGGTCTCCCAAAATGCCTAGAAAGGGTCGATTGACAGCTAGTGAAAAGGTACGTGTTGTTGCAGGCCTTGCAGAAGGTTTATCTCTCGTAGATCTAGCCAAGGAGCTTGAAAGAGATCGAAGAACATTGTCTTCATTCGTTGAAAATCCAAACATCAAACCAAGGAAGGACAAAGACACAAGAAAGTCAGTTTCTGCTCGTGATGTTAGAAAGATTCGCCGTCAACTTATCAAGCAGCCGGGCAGCAACAGTGCTGCTATATTTGACAAGGCTGGAATATCTTCCTTGTCCAGAAAGACACGCTGCAATGTCTTAAACGAAATTGCAAGAAGCATTAAGCCCATAGCAAGACCGGTTTTAAACCAAACTCATAAGGAAAAACGTTTGGTTTGGGCTCAGAAATACATGAAAACCAGCTTTGAAAATGTTCTTTTCACCGATGAGGCCAGAGCAACCCTTGATGGACCAGATGGCCAAAGTTTGGAGTCCTCTTGGATTCCCTACCCCTCATCGATTCCGTCGTCAACAGGGAGGTGGAGGTGTCATGTTTTGGGCTGGAATAATCTGCGATGAACTAATTGGACCATTTCGAGTGCCAGAAGGTGTCAAACTGACAAGCCAGTCTTATATTTTATTTTTAAATGAGCATTTGTCACCATGGCTTGATGACCTTCCATTGGCGCGTCACCGCAAATTGATTTTTATGCACGACAATGCGCCATCCCACTCAGCCAAGGCTACGGCATCCTACCTTAAGTCATTAGTCATTAGTGAAGAAAATTTGATGACATAGCCACCTTGTTCTCCAGATATAAATCCAATTGAGCAGCTCTGGTCAATAATAAAGATGAAAGTTTATGAAGGAGGTGTTCAATTTTCGTCGAAGGATGAACTTTGGAGGAAGATTTTGGAAGTTTCCTATAGCATCACATCATCTCAAATCCGCCGATTGACATCATCAGTTGACAAGAGGCTATTCAAAGTGATTTTGAAGCATGGGAGTTATGTTGATAAATAAATATTTCCTTAAACAAAATAATGTGAAATTCGTTCTTGTTTTTGGTTAATATTGTTACTGGATATGTTCTTTATTTCATATAAATAGAAATATGAAGTTAGAATATTGTTTTATTACCGAAAATATACATTTTTTGACACTTGCAATAAAGTGATACACACTTAAAATTACCAGAAAATAGAAAAATAAGCATAACTTTCAAAATATTTGTTCAAATTCCACAAAAATCAGGGAAATAAGGCACTTTGTTATGCTCTTCCATTGTACCAAATTTCACTTCTCTGCGTTTCATAGCAATGTCAAAATTAAAAAAATATTGACCTGCAATAAAGCGATACACAGGGTTTATATATATATATATATATATATATATATATATATATATATATATATATATAAAGATAGATAGACGAAGAGCGATTAACATGCACGAATGTCCAAATTTATTTCAAACTTCGATTGTTCAATGCAAGGTATATTCTGTAATAAAATTATGTTTATTATTCTTTCCTTAAGCCAAGGCTTTTCAAAGATCTTTATAATTGCTCTATCTCGTATATTGAGCTTTTACCATTTCACTATAGGTTATTTCTACTAAAAGTTTACTTTTAGTTTCTTATTTACTCTCTCTCTCTCTCTCTCTCTCTCTCTCTCTCTCTCTATATATATATATATATATATATATAACAAAAATAAGGATGGAATATAATATATGGAGGGGAGTCTAGTCGCTAGTACATTATAACGAGCAACAATTACATTCAAACACAGAACGACAGTATATGAAAAGTAACAGAGTCCAACTTACACGATGTCGATGGGTGATACAAGAAGTGCTCCAAAATAGGGTGTGTAAGTTCAATAAGTGTCAGGCACAAAAGAGTGGACTGAGTTCTGGAAGGGAAGATCGGCGCTATACAATTCTTGTATGGTCTTAGGATCTCTTTTCTAGACGGTAGTATACATGAACGACCGGGACTAGCTTTTGCTGAATAACTGGGGTGGTTTTTACAAATCAAATTCGTTTATCCTCGGCCGTGGTAGAATATCTCCAAAAAGGGATCCCAATTTGTAGTAGGCAGGATTTATAGTCAGCGTTTCTTTTTTTACTATGGATATTGACAACCTTATGAGTCCGCGAGATACAACAGTCTGCTGGGGCACTCGATCGCCGACTGACTTCGCCGGGTGAACCAAATAGCCAAGGGAGGTATCTCCTCCCTCCCTCCCTCCCTCCCTCCTCACACACTGTCAGACAAAAAATAAACTTGATAAAATTGTTTCTCTTCAACAACAGACTTGATGAAATCATTTCCCCTCACAAACTGTCTGCCAAACATAGATTTGATGAAATGCCCTTTCTGCTCGTTGACGGTACCACTGATAAAATAAGCGGCTTATAAAATCCTAACCTGTGTACTAGCCATATGTGACAGCATGCATATTTTATGATGTGCGTTCATACAAACAAACATGCTGCACACTTTTATAAAACTCCTACATGAGTTTTATACATCTGCCGCGTCTTCATTTTATAGCAGAAATATTGTCATTCGTTTTCCAGAAACATGGATAAAATAGATTAGATATGTTCCTACCTCATCCGATTCGATGAACAGGTGTCCATCGTAAAACAAAGGGAATAAACAAGCTTGTTCATATCCTTGCTGTATCAAAGTGGCAGTGTTAGGGTTTTGAAATAAAATTATTCTCAGGAAAAAGTGAAGATTTGTTTTTTAATGCAGCTGATTCAACTGAAACGATAATCCTACGTTATGTGTCAATAAAACAAATCCATGTGTTTATTTTGTAGCGAATTGTACGAAATACACGTGTTCGTTCATTATGTGAGCTTGACCCTTTGAAAAGGTTGAGTCGTTTTAATTTACTTCATCAATAAGTCGCTCCTTGGTTACATGTACACGATTATTTCTTTCTCACGCGTTGACATTCGAATGCATCCCAGCCTGCAATCACGTCTGGAACAATCCCATGCAAATAGGTATTGTATTAAACTTGGTCGAGAGTTCTAGTTTTGTCTCGTAAAATTCCATCGCAGATGTTCGTAAAACTGATATGGAACATGTAATTTATTTACAGAATGTGTGATGTGTGTGTCGTGTTAATAGCTTGGTGTGTATGTGACTTATTAGTGTTGTGTATTTTTTCGTGATAACCTTAGTGAATTGGTTTGTACTCTTCACATTATGAATATCAGTCTGGCTTCTCGTCCTGTAATTAAATTCACGTGTTTACTATGATTTAGTAGCCAATTCTCAGTTATTTTATTTATTAACCAGTTCTCAGTTATTTTATTTATAAACCAGTTCTCAGTTATTTTATTTATTAACCAGTTCTCAGTTATTTTATTTATTTACCAGTTCTCAGTTATTTTATTTATTTACCAGTTCTCAGTTATTTTATTTATTTACCAGTTCTCAGTTATTTTATTTATTTACCAATTCTCAGTTATTTCATTTATTAACCAGTTCTCAGTTATTTTATTTATTTACCAGTTCTCAGTTATTTTATTTATTAACCAGTTCTCAGTTATTTTATTTATTTACCAGTTCTCAGTTATTTTATTTATTAACCAATTCTCAGTTATTTTATTTATTAACCAGTTCTCAGTTATTTTATTTATTAACCAGTTCTCAGTTATTTTATTTATTTACCAGTTCTCAGTTATTTTATTTATTTACCAATTCTCAGTTATTTTATTTATTTACCAGTTCTCACTTATTTTATTTATTTACCAGGTCTCAGTTATTTTATTTATTTACCAATTCTCAGTTATTTTATTTATTAACCAGTTCTCAGTTATTTTATTTATTTACCAATTCTCAGTTATTTTATTTATTAACCAGTTCTCAGTTATTTTATTTATTAACTAGTTCTCAGTTATTTTATTTATTTACCAGTTCTCAGTTATTTTATTTATTTACCAGTTCTCAGTTATTTTATTTATTAACCAGTTCTCAGTTATTTTATTTATTAACCAGTTCTCAGTTATTTTATTTATTTACCAGTTCTCAGTTATTTTATTTATTAACCAGTTCTCAGTTATTTTATTTATTAACATATTCTCAGTTATTTAATTTATTTACCAGTTCTCAGTTATTTTATTTATTAACCAGTTCCCAGTTATTTTATTTATTAACCAATTCTCAGGGTTTTTATTTATTAACCAGTTCTCAGTTATTTTATTTATTTACCAGTTCTCAGTTATTTTATTTATTTACCAGTTCTCAGTTATTTTATTTATTTACCAATTCTCAGTTATTTTATTTATTAACCAGTTCTCAGTTATTTTATTTATTAACCAGTTCTCAGTTATTTTATTTATTTACCAGGTCTCAGTTATTTTATTTATTTACCAGTTCTCAGTTATTTTATTTATTTACCAGTACTCAGTTGTTTTATTTATTTACCAGTTCTCAGTTATTTTATTTATTAACCAGTTCTCAGTTATTTTATTTATTTACCAATTCTCAGCTATTTTATTTTATTAACCAATTCTCAGGGTTTTTATTTATTAACCAGTTCTCAGTTATTTTATTTATTTACCAGGTCTCAGTTATTTTATTTATTTACCAGTTCTCAGTTATTTTATTTATTTACCAGTTCTCAGTTATTTTATTTATTAACCAGTTCTCAGTTATTTTATTTATTAACCAGTTCTCAGTTATTTTATTTATTTACCAGTTCTCAGTTATTTTATTTATTAACCAGTTCTCAGTTATTTTATTTATTAACATATTCTCAGTTATTTAATTTATTTACCAGTTCTCAGTTATTTTATTTATTAACCAGTTCTCAGTTATTTTATTTATTAACCAATTCTCAGGGTTTTTATTTATTAACCAGTTCTCAGTTATTTTATTTATTTACCAGTTCTCAGTTATTTTATTTATTAACCAGTTCTCAGTTATTTTATTTATTTACCAATTCTCAGTTATTTTATTTATTTACCAGGTCTCAGTTATTTTATTTATTAACCAGTTCTCAGTTTTTTTATTTATTTACCAGTTCTCAGTTATTTTATTTATTAACCAGTTCTCACTTATTTTATTTATTAACCAGTTCTCAGTTATTTTATTTATTTACCAGGTCTCAGTTATTTTATTTATTAACCAGTTCTCAGTTATTTTATTTATTTACCAGTTCTCAGTTATTTTATTTATTAACCAGTTCTCAGTTATTTTATTTATTTACCAGTTCTCAGCTATTTTATTTGTTAACCAATTCTCAGTTATTTTATTTATTTACCAGTTCTCAGTTATTTTATTTATTTACCAGTTCTCAGTTATTTTATTTATTAACCAGTTCTCAGTTATTTTATTTATTAACCAGTTCTCAGTTATTTTATTTATTAACCAGTTCTCAGTTATTTTATTTATTTACCAGTTCTCAATTATTTTATTTATTAACCAGTTCTCAGTTATTTTATTTATTAACATATTCTCAGTTATTTAATTTATTTACCAGTTCTCAGTTATTTTATTTATTAACCAGTTCTCAGTTATTTTATTTATTAACCAATTCTCAGGGTTTTTATTTATTAACCAGTTCTCAGTTATTTTATTTATTTACCAGTTCTCAGTTATTTTATTTATTAACCAGTTCTCAGTTATTTTATTTATTTACCAATTCTCAGTTATTTTATTTATTTACCAGGTCTCAGTTATTTTATTTATTAACCAGTTCTCAGTTTTTTTATTTATTTACCAGTTCTCAGTTATTTTATTTATCAACCAGTTCTCAGTTATTTTATTTATTAACCAGTTCTCAGTTATTTTATTTATTTACCAGTTCTCAATTATTTTATTTATTAACCAGTTCTCAGTTATTTTATTTATTAACATATTCTCAGTTATTTAATTTATTTACCAGTTCTCAGTTATTTTATTTATTAACCAGTTCTCAGTTATTTTATTTATTAACCAATTCTCAGGGTTTTTATTTATTAACCAGTTCTCAGTTATTTTATTTATTTACCAGTTCTCAGTTATTTTATTTATTAACCAGTTCTCAGTTATTTTATTTATTTACCAATTCTCAGTTATTTTATTTATTTACCAGGTCTCAGTTATTTTATTTATTAACCAGTTCTCAGTTTTTTTATTTATTTACCAGTTCTCAGTTATTTTATTTATCAACCAGTTCTCACTTATTTTATTTATTAACCAGTTCTCAGTTATTTTATTTATTTACCAGGTCTCAGTTATTTTATTTATTAACCAGTTCTCAGTTATTTTATTTATTTACCAGTTCTCAGTTATTTTATTTATTAACCAGTTCTCAGTTATTTTACTTATTTACCAGTTCTCAGCTATTTTATTTGTTAACCAATTCTCAGTTATTTTATTTATTTAGCAGTTCTCAGTTATTTTATTTATTAACCAAAATCTGATTAGTTTATTAATTTCCATTGAACGATTTCTATTTTTCACTCAAATTAGCGCCATTCTCGTTTTTATGAAAACTAAAGAATATTTTAGCATTTATTTTGCGTTATTAAAATATTAAGGAACAACATTTCGAAAAACAAATGTTGTTTAACTTAGTTTTCGTATAATAATAGATATATACTTTCGTATAGATATATACTTTTGATTTGAAAATATGTCTGCTCAATTTGTATAATATAATGTTGGCTGAGCCATTTTCAAGTCAAGCGAGTCTATACCAGAAAACGCTTCTTCTGTCAGTTTCATTTTAGAATTAATGGCGCTCACACTTTATGAATATCATTCTTGCTTCTCGTTCTGTAATTAAATGGCCACCATAGAATCGAAAACGAGGCTTTTATATGATTACTTTGATAATAATTGTTCGACTAATTCTCATTCTTGTAGTATCGCTTCTCATAATCATCGGATGCTGATTAGTTTCTCGATTTGCTGAAAGGTGCGGTAATGTCACTTGCTCATGGCAAGGGATTCGAAGGCTACAAATGGAGATGAGATCACATGACCTTCAGAGAATATAGAAGGTGATAAAGAGGGGATAGTATAGGATGATAAAGAGTTGAATAGTAAAAGGTGATAAAGAGGGGATAGTATAGGATTATAAAGAGGGGATAGTATCGATTTAAAAACCATTGACTTAACGAAATCAGCCCATTATTATGCGCCGTCCGCCATTGGCTGGTTGCACATCTGCATTGACTGGACTGTTTATGTGAGTCGCTTTACGTAAGCAGTTAGGGACGAATCAAGTAGCATTGGATTATGCATACTACCAGGGCACACACACGCGTTTCAACCCATGGATATAATTATATGGAATATGATACACATACGCACACATGCAAAGCAACTGCATCGCATTTTAATATAAATACAGAAATAAATACACACACGTCGTGTCGTATGGAATATCCGAAACATTTATGAAGAACAGAAAGAAAATTAATCGATTTGCACAATAATAATCTTTTAACAATATCCTAAGTTAAAATATTTTAAATAGTTAATATTTTATTCACCAAAAATGATCATCGTACTTCGAAGATTCTATAATGACTGGAATATTCTAATCTGCAATCGGACCACCTCTTAACCATAAGTTGTTTTGTATTACAAGGTCGAAAAAGAAAAGGCACCAGGGCGCTCAATATGTAATAATAAAAAATAGAAGTGAATGACAAACTTACTATATACCTTCACTATTACCTCCCAACAATTGAATAGATATATGGATACACATGTATAGTTTTCTGAACGTTAGTATGTATGTATGTATGTATATTATTGGAATGACACACTTATATAGGGGTGACAAGTCATTATAAAAAGAGTTTCAAGTGATTTTATCTCCTTGTTAAGACTTAATGTGTGATTTAGGGGGAAAACAATAAAACAAAACAAAAAACACAAAAAACAAACAAAAAACAACTAAAAACGAACCAGTTAGATGTTTGATTCTGATTATAATGGACTAAAACATAATTAAGAAATTAGTTTTATTCCATTTTCTGCGGATATTAACATTTATTGCGTTATAAGCATACAAAATAGTACCATTTCGCACGTGTTTTAGAGATTTGAAACACCTACCATTTGATAAAGAGGTCTTCCTCGAAATATATTATGGAACAACGTCACACACATTACAGCACAGTGTTGAAGTCTTGCCTAATCAAGTAAGATTTACTATATATATATATATATATATATATATATATATATATATATATATATATGAATCACGTGTTTTTGTTTTACTTCTCAACGCCGACATATTTCAATTTCTTGCATTGTGATAGCCTTCTGATACTCCTCTATATACGTATTACACACAATGTTTCAAGCAAACTACCTCTCTTTATATATATATATATATATATATATATATATATATATATATATATATATATATATATAAATATTTTATTAAAAAATATCTTCGTTATTATTACCACCCACCCAGCGCTTCAAATTGTGTGACTTTTCAAAGTATCCTTCCACACCGACCACGTGACACATAGCCATATCAACACTTTTCTCTCTTCGTCATAACACCTAGACGGATTTTCAACTTGGCCACGAGAATGTCTCAACCAAAAGGAAAAAAGAAAAAAAAAAGAAAAAGAAGAAATATTCTTCTGTAGATGGTAGATTTACCGAAAGTACTCAAGTTTATATAAAAAAAATGTTTTTAAGATGAATAAATAATTTATTTTAAAAAACTAATAATCTGCGTTGTGCAAGGTTTTCTAAATATTTTATAAAAAAAATATCTTCGTTATTACATATATATATATATATATATATATATATATATGGGAAGAGAAGGATGAAAGTAATCCGACGTGATGGGAAAATGAAAAAGGAAAACCAAAAAATGGATGTTTTTTATGTGTACATCAACGTTTCGTCTTTATATATAAGACTTCATCTATTTTATCATCCTGATGAAGTCTTATAAATAAAGACGAAACGTTGATGTACACATAAAAAACATCCATTTTTTTGTTTTCCTTTTTCATTTTCCCATATATATATATATATATATATACATATATATATATATATATATATATATATATATATATATATATATATATATATATATATATATGTAAAAAAGAAAAGGGTTACAGAGAGTGGATGATATAAATCGAGAAATGAATACGCTGAGATATATACGGGAGATAAATATAGAAAACAATGCAGAATTATTTCAGAGAAACCAAAACAGAAACACTTTAATATAATAATCATTGACATGTCTAATAGACACAGAAAGTGTCTCATATTCATAGACAGCTGCTTGAAAGAATGAACGCTTCGTCGCTACACAATCTCTCTGGCCTATTAAAAGGTTAAAAAGAGAGAAGCAGATTGAGACGGGGGCGAAGAAAGATATCACGTAGAGAGGGAGAGAGTGAGTGGGGGGAGGGGTTGGAGGTAAGATAGAAGATATAACGTAGGTCAATAAATCACATAGAGCACGTCTGTTTTAAGCCGATTCCTTATTTAAGAAATAACCTATTCTATTATACATACAATTTACAACAATGCGAGTTCAAGAGTTATGACGTAAATTTAATATTTTGTGTTGCCATTAATTATATTAGACAAAATTTGCGAGGGCACTTACCAAATTACTCCAGATATAACAATTGTATGGTCTGAGTGTTGCAATATGTCGTCATCCATATACTGTTCTGTCACAATTGTTACTTATATGAATATAGAGACATACTAGTTGGCAAATTGTACCTGCCCGTGATCTATATATCAATATTCGAGACAATTTGATATTTTTGATCTTCTTTATTTCAGAACTATTTGAAGTATACATTAGCAGTAAGGGGCTACATATAACTGTTTTTCTATACTAGAATTGGAGACCGTAGACAGCTGGAAGGTATTAGAATGTTGAAAGAGACAAACATGCATCGCCATGCCGCCACTACATCTTTGAAAAGTAACGCAGGCTTAGCTCATATGACTATATTACGTTGATGTCCATTGTTGTCAGGCGCTGGGTGGAGTGGGCATATTCAGATAAGCCATACGTGTGACAGCAGGACACAACCCCGTGTCACACTTCAGGGAAAACATAGAAGTGGATGTCTAAGAACTTCCATGACTTCAACTATCCCGATATCTGCTCTCGCAATCCGCGATCAGTGTTGTAATATGTCTCCATCTATTTACTGTGGTTTCACAGTTATTGCTTATATGAATATAAAGTGCTCCTGGCTAGCAATCCTTATTAGTTCGTTATCTATCTATCTATATTTAAGACAAGTTTGATATTTTCAATATTCTTTCATTTCAGAACGATTCGAAGTATGTAAATGTGGTAAAGTGCAACGGATAGCTGTTTATGTGTACTATTGGGGGATTCGAACGCTGGAGACCATGGTCGACCAAAAAACATTCGAATATTGAAAGAGAGTTACCTGTAACTTTATGATTAACGCCTGATCAAAAGTTTTGGAAATCTCAGCTGCAACTTAGTGCTCCTTGAATATCTTGAAGGTTATGAAATGAGAGCTGGAGAATTTTGACGGAGATGTGTAAACAGTGAGTAGCAAGCGTTCTGACTGTTTCCACATAACAAAATTCGTCAAACTGCAAAGAAGGCTAAAGCCCCCCCCCCCCAAAAAAAAACGTTTTATGGAAATCAAGAAACAATGTAAAACACCGAATCGAGCCGGAGACACACTGATTCTTCTTACAACCAATTCAACAACGCGAAGAATAACGGGGCTAGCCTACATTCTGCACAAAAATACCACCATAGTTTGAAGGAAAACTGCTGTGTTTCTTGCGAAGGCCACGATTTCAGATGATATATTAAGTTGTTATCCATTATTGTCGGTTGGACAGAGAATCCGCGTGAAGACTATACGTGTGACAGCAGGACTTCGTATCACACATCCAGGAAACCTCAGAAGTGAATGTCTCAGAACTTCCATGACTTCACCAATTCTGATATCTGCCTCGATATCAAAGGTTTTGCAATATTTTAAACTTAATTCGGAGGTGTTATCATGTTAATCGAATGAACTCACTATATACCGAGGATTTCCGGTCTTTGTGTCTGATTAGATTTGCTCCCCGGTTTATTACATGGCGATAATTAAACTTCTGAATGAGAGAGTAAATTCCCCCTTTTCTTTCATTAAAGATGTCTAAAATCAGAAAAATAGCGGCCAGGATTAAAAATTAAAATCGTGGAATAAATCGAAATTACATTCTATATTTTCTAACAACACGGACCAATGTTTGCTATATATAAACGGTAAATTCTTTCGATATTTGAAATTATGGCTTCTCTACTGAAGAGAATCTTTCTGACTGATTCGCTCGAGGTTTTATCGGTGCTATTTGAACGATGATTTGAATGATTATTTGAACGATGATTTGAACGATAATTTGAACGATAATTTGAACGATGATTTGAACGATGATTTGAACGCTGATTTGAACGATAATTTGAACGATGATTTGAACGATAATTTGAACGATAATTTGAACGGTGATTTGAACGATTATTTTAACGATGATTTGAACGATGATTTGAGCGATGCTTTGAACGATGATTTGAACGATGATTTGAACGATAATTTGAACGATAATTTGAACGATGATTTGAACGATGATCACCGTTTGGGGAATAACAGCTCATTACTAAACAATGAAACCTAACATCGAATCGCGACGGACTGAATGTTTTTGTCTTCAGTCGGACGATTTGTTGACGCTTATACTATAATTTTAAATTGCAGGAGAGTATTTTTGCATAGAAAAAGTCAGAGATGTTAGTTTTAGATGTCAACAGTAACTATGGCGATCGCTTCGAAATGCAGCATCGTAAATTAGCCCCTAGCAAACACAATGATCGGCTTCATACGTTGATAGACAGATATAATTTCCGTTTAGTGGAATTATTCTTATTCTAATTCGTATTCGATTCTCTCATGTGGATCGCTTCGTAAACCACTCAACAGTAAATGAACAAAGACTCTCGTCATATTTCTCCGCTCAGCACTTCGTAAAGCATTGCAAACCTTCCCTTTATTTCCGTGCTATTTCAGTGAAAGCTAAAGTGCTGAGGGTCTCTCTCTTGACTTTTAAACCGATCGGAACTCTGAATAGACTTTTGAATGGATTGAACAAACAAATGCATTTGTCACAGCAGAATCGCATCATAGAGAAGAGAACATTAGCCATTCTCCATATAAAAGGATTTTGATACAAATACATTTTACGCTTCATAGCCAAACATAGAAGTCCTTTAAGGGCATAACAGTGTTACGACAATACAATTATAAAATAGACTTATTTAAAGTTACTTGGTTTAAACAAGTCTTAAAATAAAACAAAATAATGTTAAATACTGGCATGGACACACTAAACATGTTTAATACCAAACTTTCCTGGACATATTGCGTAAATAATAATCAATATTTCAAGAACACGAATTCCAGTTCGAATAAATCGAAATACAACACAAAAATTACCCCCCCCCCCTCCAAAAAAAAAATCTCACCTGTCGTTGATCTATATGAGATTAGAAAACGCTTACCAAGTAACCGGGTCTTTTTAAAAAAATACGCATTAGCCTTCAGACACAAACGAGAAAAACACAAAAGTAACATTTTTGAAATAAGTAAATCCATAGTCTTTATAGACATCTTAATAAAATTACATGTTGACACACACAGACACACACATATAAATACTTATACTATATTTATTTATTTATTTTTAGATAAAATAGCTATCGACGGACACGTGTTTCGCTGTTACTGCGGTTCATTAGCGTGTTTGACCATGATAAGATTTTCACCCTTGATAACAGAGATTGTTATCAAGTTCGGCAACCAGTACGCCACTAAGGGCCTGTCTAAAATTACGAGACGATTTATCGCTTCATGCATTTATGACGTTACTTCTTGTAAGCGATAAATTGCAACCGGAACATACTGCTCTTCTGATCATTTACGAGTTTCCTCACTTAGATACGCAATGTCTTCCAATTTTTAAGACGTGTACATATATATATATATATATATATATATATATATATATATATATATATATATATATATATATAAAAATGGTAATTTATTTCATTTTGACTACAAAATTGATTTTGTTTCACGAGAGCAGTTTGAGGGACTCCCGATCTCCAGGCCTCGAAATAAAATTTTATTTCGACGCACAATTTACACACTTTGTTTTTTTGTTTTGTTTTTCGCACAATTTACACACTTTGTTTTTTTGTTTTGTTTTTCGCACAATTTACACACTTTGTTTATTTTTGTTGTTTTTCGCACAATTTACACACTTTATTTTTTTGTTTTGTTTTTCGCACAATTTACACACTTTGTTTTTTTGTTTTGTTTTTCGCACAATTTACACACTTTGTTTTTTTTTGTTGTTTTTCGCACAATTTACACACTTTGCTTTTTTTGTTTGGTTTTTCGCACAATTTACACACTTTGCTTTTTTTGTTTTGTTTTTCGCACAATTTACACACTTTGTTTTTTTGTTTTGTTTTTCGCACAATTTACACACTTTGTTTTTTTGTTTTGTTTTTCGCACAATTTACACACTTTGTTTTTTTTTGTTGTTTTTCGCACAATTTACACACTTTGTTTTTTTGTTTTGTTTTTCGCACAATTTACACACTTTGTTTTTTTGTTTTGTTTTTCGCACAATTTACACACTTTGTTTTTTTTTGTTGTTTTTCGCACAATTTACACACTTTGCTTTTTTTGTTTTGTTTTTCGCACAATTTACACACTTTGTTTTTTTGTTTTGTTTTTCGCACAATTTACACACTTTGTTTTTTTGTTTTGTTTTTCGCACAATTTACACACTTTGTTTTTTTGTTTTGTTTTTCGCACAATTTACACACTTTGCTTTTTTGTTTTGTTTTTCGCACAATTTACACACTTTGTTTTTTTTGTTGTTTTTCGCACAATTTACACACTTTGTTTTTTTGTTTTGTTTTTCGCACAATTTACACACTTTGTTTTTTTGTTTTGTTTTTCGCACAATTTACACACTTTGTTTTTTTTGTTGTTTTTCGCACAATTTACACACTTTGTTTTTTGGTTTTGTTTTTCGCACAATTTACACACTTTGCTTTTTTTGTTTTGTTTTTCGCACAATTTACACACTTTGTTTTTTTGTTTTGTTTTTCGCACAATTTACACACTTTGTTTTTTTTGTTGTTTTTCGCACAATTTACACACTTTGCTTTTTTTGTTTTGTTTTTCGCACAATTTACACACTTTGTCTTTTTGTTTTGTTTTTCGCACAATTTACACACTTTTTTTTTGTTGTTTTTCGCACAATTTACACACTTTGTTTTTTTGTTTTGTTTTTCGCACAATTTACACACTTTGCTTTTTTTGTTTTGTTTTTCGCACAATTTACACACTTTGCTTTTTTTGTTTTGTTTTTCGCACAATTTACACACTTTGCTTTTTTTGTTTTGTTTTTCTCACAATTTACACACTTTGCTTACTAAAATTCAGTTATATTTCAAAGTCTCAATTTCAACTATTGTCAACAAATATCCATAGCGTACTACTAAAGTCCTTAAAAAAAAACTAACATTCCAATTGTAGACATATATCCGGGTTTTCATTGCCAGTGTTCTATGCAACATAAATCCGGGTTGTTTATGTGTCCGAATAAATTTGAATTCCTTGTCGCCAGAGTTGTGCGACATATGTTCGATAAAATGCTGGTCCGAATAAGTCCACGTACCTGCCTCCAGTGCTGTGATATATAGGTTTCGAATCATCGGTGCCAGTGTGTGACTTTGGTATATTTGCAAGGGTGTATTTACAGAAATACAGAAATAGTATGTTACAGAAAGTCTGCGTCCGATACTGTGGCAATAGCTGCTACCAATGAATGCCACGACACTTAGCCATTACTCTATTATTAGTCCATCTATTCCCGAAATAGGATAGATAAACATCACACCATTCCACCAGCAGAGTATAATTAATACGTCTTGTCTTATTCAAGCTCTCATAAATTATTTAACGTTTTGTTAAACCATTTTACACACATCTTTGACTTCAAGCCTTTTCCTCTGAACTGTCCATCGTTGCACCCGCTACTGTCTTTGTCGTATGTCGGATCTCATATCAGACTAAATGTTATTGGCTTCCTCTCTCATGATTTCAAACTCATACAAAAATGGTCAAACGTTTGAACCCTCCGTGACCCTTTTAAAACACGTTACTTGTATTGCAACATAACGCAAGATTTTTCAAAGAAAATATATTTTAGCTAATGTTTATACTTTCAAACTTATCCGCCATTATTTAACACAATGTACGTCGCTTATCTGAAAACAAGACATAGATGAGTAAACCTCCATTGTCCGAACTCGCAATCTGATGTTATGCTTTGAGATTCTTGGAGAAAAAAACATTTTTAATAACTAAATGCTGGCTGCTGGCTACTAAGGTGTTATAATTCCGTTATCAATTTAGTTAATGCAAAATGATGATGTCTTAATAAGTTGCGACCTGTTAAAGAATTAGCACATTTTTCAAGCTATTATCAAAGTCGAAGAAAATCTTTAAGTAATTGATTGAATGCCTCCAGCCAGAACACTTTGCACACAACGCAGCTTTAATGATCAACATTTACGAGCCAAAATCGTAAGTCACGTATTTTCTCCCACTCCCATACACACATAATGTATAATGCGCACATAAATATAAACATGTATGGACAACCCAATTTGTAATTGAAATATTATTAGAAAATGAAAAAAATAGAAGTTGTTTTTTTTTTAAAAAGAATTTGCAAATAAAAATATTTATTTAAAAATATTTATAAATGGCTAATAAATTTGCTGAATCAAAATGGATACGAAATTAGAAATGGAAAATTCACCAATGGAAATAAACGGATGAAAAAAAAAACACGAATCGAAATTGTAAGAATTTTAAATTCATGAACGTATATATATATATATATATATATATATATATAGGAATAAAGATAGTGAAGAAAATGCAGAAAAAATAATCATACAATCATCAAATTTGATAAAAACTGATCATTGTATGATTATTTTTTCTGCATTTTTCTTCATCCTGAAGAGGTCTCACAATAAAGACGAAACGTTGATATATACATAAATAATATCGTTTTTTGCTTTCCTTTTTTATTTCACATATATATATATATATATATATATATATATATATATATATATATATATATATATATATATTAATTTACGTACATAAAAGAAATCTATAAACATGTGTTTCTAGCTATTAGCTGTCATCAGCATGATATCCTGTGCAAGGATCGAACCCTCGATGTAAATGTTTATAGTCTGATGCTTTACCATCTTTCTATGGGAAGTGGAAAATACTAAATAAAAACACTGCCAGTAAACAATAACAAAGATACATACCTATATATATCTATGTATGTATATATATATATGTATATATATATGTATATATATATGTATATATATGTATCTATATATATATATCTATATATATATGTATACATATATAAATATTTGTTATTGTTTATTTATCTATGGACGTATACGTTTCGTCTCTTTTCAATCAAGACTCATCAGCATAGAAGTACGACTATTCACCACCGGTCACACGATTCGAAACCCTGGATTACAAGTATTTTTCAACCCCAATCCAACGTCGCTAACCGATAGGCCAGTTCTGAACAGCTTATAAACAATGATAATTTTAACACTTTTAAAGGCGGCGAGACGTACAGGCATTCAACTTCTATAAGTGAAGGAATTATGCATATAAAGCAAGTGACGTCACGCTGTGTTATTACTACCATTTACAGTGCTCTACTTTTTAACGAGGAGCTTCAAATAGTACACGTATTGTATTAGTTTCTGTAGATGTAAAGCCGTGGAAACTCCAGTGTTTATAAAAAGTGCTCAATAACAAGTAGAGATGTTCTTAAGTATACATTTTTTATCTATACAAACATTATTGGTTACATATGTGCATACCTATGCACATATGTAACCAATAATGTTTGTATAAATAACATTTAAAAAAAAATGTTATTCACCAAAACAAGACATATTACTGCTGAGACGTAAAGGGGTGTTGTGATAAAGGGTCAGAATTTTAGGGGACATCCTAAGTGGGGAGTTGTGCAGCAAGATGTTTGTTCACATTACATTTAAATTTCTGTATGTTAGTAGAGTCAGGGAAAAACGGAACAGGTAGAGTATTCTAAAGGCAAGCGGTCCGAGGAAAAAAGGTATTAGAGTAAAACATTTTCTGGCGTCTGGGGACCTCTACCACGAAGGGGTGGGATTTTGCTTCTCGACAGGTTGGTCTCGAATATTTACGTTGAATAGGTACAAATGTAATAAGTTAGTCGAAGCAAACTTCGTGGAAGTACTTGTAAAATAATGGATGCAACATTGCGTCAGAAGCTTTGGTAGACAGTTTGGGAAATTAGTAAAGAAAAAATGATGACAATGATCCACATTACTAGATCTATTTCTCACGATGTTAACTATTATATTTTACTAAAAGGTAAAATATTAAAAAAAATTTAAGAAAGAATATTGACCGAAATGTATACAAGTACCTAAGTTACAAAGCTTGTAAGTTCAATAAATGAAAAGGGGCACAACATCGTTGGATGAAGACGGTGTACACGAATCTTAATAGACTAGAGAGACTATGGATACCCCTATAAGAAGCTGGCTGCGCGTGTAATTATGAAGCAAAGGGTTGCGCAATCCCTAAAACACCTCTCCTGATTGATTCCAATGGCAAGCAGTTCAAGACGACTGGAAACAATGCCGAGATTAACAGAGAGTACATACAGCCCATGGTAGTCCCAAATGGTCACCCATTTAATACTGGCCAGGCTCGACGTCGCTTAACTTCGGTGATCTAACGGGAACCGGTGTGTCAACGTGATTTGTACCGTATATACGAATCTTAATAATGCGCACATTTAAGAAAGTAAATGGAAAATTAAGTAATCAATTTAGTGGCGTGGTGGAGGTTCACGCTTACTGAATGCTTTTGTTATTTTCAAATATCAAAACAAGTTTACAACTCAGGTAGTGATGGCGTATCGAAGAATTGTATTATGAATTGCAATAATGGCTTCCTTGAATGTCATTTACGTCCAGTAATTTTGTCAAGATATGTTCTAAAAGAATCCATCAGAACACGGCTCTGACATGACTGGCTACAAACTGTCAGTGAATTTTGCTAAAAATATTTCAAAGAATGACTGCTTATCAAGCTTCCTTCTCACGAATAAGCGAGTCGACCGTCCTTGTAGATAATTCTAGCGGACATATTGACTATTTTTGATGGAAGGATACTCGACCTTTGAAGCCGAAAAGGAATCCATCTATTGCGACAATGACGTTAGAATTCTTGACAATTCTGTCTTGACATCCGGTTCCATTGCAAAAAACAAAAAAAAACAAAAAAAAACCGTTGATGAGTTTTCAGAAAATAAAAATGAATAAAAGACGATGGGATATTTTTAAAATGTGTCCCTTCGATCTACACGTTTCGAGCGACCATTCTATTTATAATCTATGACCGACTCAGGCCGACTGACGTTTCGGTCAAAGAAGATAGAAACATCAACGCCAACGTTTGGCCACACGAATAACGACAATTCGAAAAATAAAGAAGAGACAATGAGAAATGTGTTTTGATTGGTTGCCGATTTATCGAGTAAAGACGAACCTGAAAATATGCTCTTTTGTTTCTGACGAGTTTATGCTACTTTTAGTCAACTTTGAAATATCATTGTGTCAACAGGGGAAGACACTCTAAATCGACTTAGATTAGTTAAGAAAGGAAGCGAAAAGTAGAGAAAAAAAATCTTATATTTAGTTTCTTCAGATCGGAGAAAACGATTAAAAAGGATCGGATGTCGTGAAGTGAAAGATTAGCACTGGTTAGCGGCTAGTCTAGCTTCTTCTCTTTATCTATTTTTACTTAGAGTTTGGTATAGGTTTCTCATTACTTACATTTATGCTAATTATGCCGATTATTGTACCAGTATCACTACAATGAAAAAAAAAAGAACGCAATCCGAACAAACTGTGAACACCAAGATAATAAAGACACAAGAAAACAGTAAATGAAGACCGAGAGTAAAAAGACGAAACAATAAACCACATCATAAATAAATGCAGAAAGTTAGCCTTAAATACAAGGGAGGTAATTAACTGAGAAGTGTGCAAATTATTGAAATTTGAACATGCAGACCAATGGCATCAGCGCAAACCGGATCCAGTATTGAAAAATAAAAGACATATAAAATAAAAGGCATATAAAATAAAAGGCATATAAAATAAAAGGCATTAAAAATAAAAGGCATATAAAATAAAAAGCATATAAAATAAAAGGCATTAAAAATAAAAGGCATTAAAAATAAAAGGCATATAAAATAAAAGGCATATAAAATAAAAAGCATATAAAATAAAAGGCATATAAAATAAAAAGCATATAAAATAAAAGGCATATAAAATAAAAGGCATTAAAAATAAAAGGCATATAAAATAAAAAGGCATATAAAATAAAATTCATATAAAATAAAAGGCATATAATCATTTGAAACATGGAAATACAAACGGAAAACTTGATTCAAGCAAAAATACCAGACATGATAATAGTAAAAAGAAAGCAAAACCTGCTAAATAGTAGATTTCGCTGTGCCAACATATCATAAAGTGAAGTTTACTGTACTATGAGAATTAATAGAAACATATGTGACGTCACATGGCTCAAAGAGTGAGTGTGTGTGTGTGTTAGAGAGAGAGAGAGAGAGAGAGAGAGAGAGAGAGAGAGAGAGAGAAAGAGAGAGAAGTCTGCAATTTCCTGGAAGCACTATACGTGTCAACATGTACATTTAAAAGGCGCTGAGAAGATAAGATTAAACATTGATTATCGATCTGTGTGTGTGTCCCCCATAAGCTGATAGTTTGGCACGAAGATCAAGTCGAATAAATCTTCCGTGTCTTCCAACAGTTTTCTCTTGACTTTTCAAAGTATGAAAGAACTTATTTGCAGGCGGCGTTTTCTCGGTGGGGGAAAATCACAAAAAAATGGCGCGTACAAGAAAACCATGAAGGGACCAAGGTAATTATACCATTTTAAAAACTTTCATGTGTTTTTTTTTTGTCCCGCATTATCTCTTTTTTCGCACCCTCTATACAACAGTTAAACTCCGAACAGTTTGAGGGCCTGCCAGAACGCTGGCCACTCTCCGCTGATGTGCGGCCATTTTTGAATCGGTTGAACCACTCCTTAATTTGTGTTACCATCGCATCTTCTCCAAACACCGGCTGAATCTAACGCGACGGCGGAGATTAACACCATTCCAAAAGAAGACTTCCAGAGGTGTTTCCGGCAGTGGATGGATCGGAGGGCTAAGTGTGTGCAACTACAAGGGGGCCTATTTGAAGGGGATTAGGATCCAAACCCCGTCACGTATTTGAAATATTTTTTCTGGTTTAAGGTCGGATACTTTTTGGACAGTCCTCGTATTTTCCACTGAGATGTTAGGTGTCAGATTCATAAGGGAGTCATCATAAGTCAGGAGTTATACAGTTACATGTTTATTCACATTACATTTCTCTGCTACCCTCTCCACGTAAATACACTCGACCAACACTACAATCAGCTAAATCCCATCCATTCACTGTGGAGGTCCCCAGATGCCGGAGAGCTTTCTACTCTAATAGCTTCTTTCCTCGAGCTGCTGGCTTTTGGAACTCCCTCTCTGCTCCTTGTTTCCCCGATTGTACCGACATGCACGAAATTTAAAACTAATGTGAACAAGCATCTCGCTGCACAGATCTCAATTTAGGATGACCCACCGAAACTTTCACCCTAATTCTCAGTAAACCTTACGTCTACAGATGCAACTAGCCTTGTTTGGGTGAATTAACTCGAAAAAAAAAACTATTGACGAATTACGTATCTCTCAACCATATATGAATTAATAACATCTATAGTATTAGTCAGTATTAATTATTTTCATCGTTGAACCAACATCGTCTTTCCTTTATTATAGAAGTTAATGTGCTACACAATTATACTTATGACAACGGGACTGATTCTTGTAAGCAATAAAAACGTAAAAACCTAAGCATAACTTGGGTATATTATTATTATAAGTCTTTTGATATTGTGCATTACTTTTGAGTTTTTGATTCTTCATCAACTGTACACAACATAGCTACTGATACTTCTAATCCTCTTAATATCTAAATACAACTTTTTACGGAGACTCCCTGTTACCTCTTCTGTTTTGTTTGTTTCCTCCCCTACTTTAATATACGCTAGAAAAAAAATTATTCAGATATAAAAGTCACAACAAATTTGTTAATCCCTTATGCAATATATGGAATGTAGGAGGTTACAACGGCTGAAACGTTGTGAGAATAACATACATAATGAGAACAGCAGTCCTAATAATCCAAATAATATAATATTGATGGCTTGAAACTTTTGCAAAACACAACAATGTGTTCCTTCAAATTATAAAGCATTTCATTGATACAATCAGTTTCGGATTAATAAGTGTGCAAAATAAACATTGAATAAAGAGGAAAATTACCAAAGGCAATGTCTAAAGTTGAATTGTTTTACATCAGTTCATTTGTTCTGAACGACAAGAATAATTCCGCCATCTTTGGTTTACGATACGGATGCATACGTATAATGATCGGTGTTATTAACACAATGTTCCGTTATTAAAATAATTAACTTCCAAGTTTTGCTTACAACTATAAAGATACGAACTCTTCATTACGAAACATATGAACCACATATTAATCAGAACAATATAAGTATCATTGTTATAGAAGATAAACCAGTAACATTGTTATGGAAGATCAACCCGTATCATTGTTATAGAAGATCAACCCGTATCATTGTTATAGAAGATCAACCAGTATCATTGTTATAGAAGATCAACCCGTATCATTGTTATAGAAGATCAACCAATATCATTGTTATAGAAGATCAACCAGTATCATTGTTATAGAAGATCAACCAGTATCATTGTTATAGAAGATCAACAAGTATCATTGTTATAGAAGATCAACCAGTATCATTGTTATAGAAGATCAACCAGTATCATTGTTATAGAAGATCAACCCGTATCATTGTTATAGAAGATCAACCAATATCATTGTTATAGAAGATCAACCAGTATCATTGTTATAGAAGATCAACCAGTATCATTGTTATAGAAGATCAACAAGTATCATTGTTATAGAAGATCAACCAGTATCATTGTTATAGAAGATCAACCAGTATCATTGTTATAGAAGATCAACCCGTATCATTGTTATAGAAGATCAACCAATATCATTGTTATAGAAGATCAACCAGTATCATTGTTATAGAAGATCAACCAGTATCATTGTTATAGAAGATCAACAAGTATCATTGTTATAGAAGATCAACCAGTATCATTGTTAAAGAAGATCAACCAGTTTCATTGTTATAGAAGATCAACCAGTATCATTGTTATAGAAGATCAACCAGTATCATTTTTATAGAAGATCAACCAGTATCATTGTTATAGAAGATCAACCAGTATCATTGTTATAGAAGATCAACCAGTATCATTGTTATAGAAGATCAACCAGCATCATTGTTATAGAAGATCAACCCGTATCATTGTTATAGAAAATCAACCAGTATCATTGTTATAGAAGATCAACCAGTATCATTGTTATAGAAGATCAACCAGTATCATTGTTATAGAAGATCAACCAGTATCATTGTTATAGAAGATCAACCAGTATCATTGTTATAGAAGATCAACCAGTATCATTGTTAAAGAAGATCAACCAGTATCATTGTTATAGAAGATCAACCAGTATCATTTTTATAGAAGATCAACCAGTATCATTTTTATAGAAGATCAACCAGTATCATTGTTATAGAAGATCAACCAGTATCATTGTTATAGAAGATCAACCAGTATCATTGTTATAGAAGATCAACCCGTATCATTGTTATAGAAGATCAACCAGTATCATTGTTATAGAAGATCAACCAGTATCATTGTTATAGAAGATCAACCAGTATCATTGTTATAGAAGATCAACCAGTATCATTGTTAAAGAAGATCAACCAGTATCATTGTTATAGAAGATCAACCAGTATCATTGTTATAGAAGATCAACCCGTATCATTGTTATAGAAAATCAACCAGTATCATTGTTATAGAAGATCAACCAGTATCATTGTTATAGAAGATCAACCAGTATCATTTTTATAGAAGATCAACCAGTATCATTGTTATAGAAGATCAACCAGTATCATTGTTATAGAAGATAAACCAGTAACATTGTTATGGAAGATCAACCCGTATCATTGTTATAGAAGATCAACCCGTATCATTGTTATAGAAGATCAACCAGTATCATTGTTATAGAAGATCAACCCGTATCATTGTTATAGAAGATCAACCAATATCATTGTTATAGAAGATCAACCAGTATCATTGTTATAGAAGATCAACCAGTATCATTGTTATAGAAGATCAACAAGTATCATTGTTATAGAAGATCAACCAGTATCATTGTTAAAGAAGATCAACCAGTATCATTGTTATAGAAGATCAACCAGTATCATTGTTATAGAAGATCAACCAGTATCATTTTTATAGAAGATCAACCAGTATCATTGTTATAGAAGATCAACCAGTATCATTGTTATAGAAGATCAACCAGTATCTATGTTATAGAAGATCAACCAGTATCATTGTTATAGAAGATCAACCCGTATCATTGTTATAGAAAATCAACCAGTATCATTGTTATAGAAGATCAACCAGTATCATTGTTATAGAAGATCAACCAGTATCATTGTTATAGAAGATCAACCAGTATCATTGTTATAGAAGATCAACCAGTATCATTGTTATAGAAGATCAACCAGTATCATTGTTAAAGCAGATGAACCAGTATCATTGTTATAGAAGATCAACCAGTATCATTTTTATAGAAGATCAACCAGTATCATTGTTATAGAAGATCAACCAGTATCATTTTTATAGAAGATCAACCAGTATCATTGTTATAGAAGATCAACCAGTATCATTGTTATAGAAGATCAACCAGTATCATTGTTATAGAAGATCAACCAGTATCATTGTTATAGAAGATCAACCAGTATCATTGTTATAGAAGATCAACCAGTATCATTGTTATAGAAGATCAACCAGTATCATTGTTATAGAAGATCAACCAGTATCATTGTTAAAGAAGATCAACCAGTATCATTGTTATAGAAGATCAACCAGTATCATTGTTATAGAAGATCAACCAGTATCATTGTTATAGAAGATCAACCAGTATTATTTTTATAGAAGATCAACCAGTATCATTGTTATAGAAGATCAACCAGTATCATTGTTGAAGAAGATCAACCAGTATCATTGTTATAGAAGATCAACCAGTATCATTGTTATAGAAGATCAACCAGTATCATTGTTATAAAAGATCAACCAGTATCATTGTTATAGAAGACCAACCAATATCATTGTTATAGAAGATCCACCAGTATCAGTGTTATAGAAGATCAACCAGTATCATTGTTATAGAAGATCAACCAGTGTCATTGTTATAGAAGACCAACCAATATCATTGTTATAGAAGATCAACCAGTATCATTGTTATAGAAGATCAACCAGTATCATTGTTATAGAAGATCAACCAGTATCATTGTTATAGAAGATCAACCAGTATCATTGTTATAGAAGATCAACCAGTATCATTGTTAAAGAAGATCAACCAGTATCATTGTTATAGAAGATCAACCAGTATCATTGTTATAGAAGATCAACCAGTATCATTGTTATAGAAGATCAACCAGTATCATTGTTATAGAAGACCAACCAATATCATTGTTATAGAAGATCAACCAGTATCATTGTTATAGAAGATCAACCAGTATCATTGTTATAGAAGATCAACCAGTATCATTGTTATAGAAGACCAACCAATATCATTGTTATAGAAGATCAACCAGTATCATTGTTATAGAAGATCAACCAGTATCATTGTTATAGAAGATCAACCAGTATCATTGTTATAGAAGATCAACCAGTATCATTGTTATAGAAGATCTCTCAGTATCATTGTTATAGAAGACCAACCAGTATCATTGTTATAGAAGATCAACCAGTATCATTGTTATAGAAGATCAACCAGTATCATTGTTATAGAAGATCTCTCAGTATCATTGTTATAGAAGATCAACCAGTATCATTGTTATAGAAGATCAACCAGTATCATTGTTATAGAAGATCAACCAGTATCATTGTTATAGATCAACCAGTATCATTGTTATAGAAGATCAACCAGTATCATTGTTATAGAAGATCAATCAGTATCATTGTTATAGAAGATCAACCAGTATCATTGTTATAGATCAACCAGTATCATTGTTATAGAAGATCGACCAGTATCATTGTTATAGAAGATCAACCAGTATCATTGTTATAGAAGATCAACCAGTATCATTGTTATAGAAGATCAACCAGTATCATTGTTATAGATCAACCAGTATCATTGTTATAGAAGATCAACCAGTATCATTGTTATAGAAGATCAACCAGTATCATTGTTATAGAAGATCAACAAGTATCATTGTTATAGAAGATCAACCAGTATCATTGTTATAGATCAACCAGTATCATTGTTATAGAAGATCGACCAGTATCATTGTTATAGAAGATCAACCAGTATAATTGTTATAGAAGATCAACCAGTATCATTGTTGTAGAAGATCGACCAGTATCATTGTTATAGAAGATCAACCAGTATCATTGTTATAGATCAACCAGTATCATTGTTATAGAAGATCGACCAGTACTATTGTTATAGAAGATCAACCAGTATCATTGTTATAGAAGATCAACCAGTATCATTGTTATAGAAGATCGACCAGTATCATTGTTATAGAAGATCGACCAGTATCATTGTTATAGAAGATCAACCAGTATCATTGTTATAGAAGATCAACCAGTATCATTGTTATAGAAGATCAACCAGTATCATTGTTATAGAAGATCAACCAGTATCATTGTTATAGATCAACCAGTATCATTGTTATAGAAGATCAACCAGTATCATTGTTATAGAAGATCAACCAGTATCGTTGTTATAGAAGATCAACCAGTATCATTGTTATAGAAGATCAACCAGTATCATTGTTATAGAAGATCAACCAGTATCATTGTTATAGAAGATCAACCAGTATCATTGTTATAGATCAACCAGTATCATTGTTATAGAAGATCAACCAGTATCATTGTTATAGAAGATCAACCAGTATCGTTGTTATAGAAGATCAACCAGTATCATTGTTATAGAAGATCAACCAGTATCATTGTAATAGAAGATCGACCAGTATCATTGTTATAGAAGATCAACCAGTATCATTGTTATAGAAGATCAACCAGTATCATTGTAATAGAAGATCAACCAGTATCATTGTTATAGATCAACCAGTATCATTGTTATAGAAGATCAACCAGTATCATTGTTATAGAAGATCAACCAGTATCATTGTTATAGATCAACCAGTATCATTGTTATAGAAGATCAACCAGTATCATTGTTATAGACGATCAACCAGTATCATTGTTATAGATCAACCAGTATCATTGTTATAGAAGATCAACCAGTATCATTGTAATAGAAGATCAACCAGTATCATTGTTATAGATCAACCAGTATCATTGTTATAGAAGATCAACCAGTATCATTGTTATAGAAGATCAACCAGTATCATTGTTATAGAAGATCAACCAGTATCATTGTTATAGATCAACCAGTATCATTGTTATAGAAGATCAACCAGTATCATTGTTATAGAAGATCAACCAGTATCGTTGTTATAGAAGATCAACCAGTATCATTGTTATAGAAGATCAACCAGTATCATTGTAATAGAAGATCAACCAGTATCATTGTTATAGAAGATCAACCAGTATCATTGTTATAGAAGATCAACCAGTATCATTGTTATAGAAGATCAACCAGTATCATTGTCATAGATCAACCAGTATCATTGTTATAGAAGATCAACCAGTATCATTGTTATAGAAGATCAACCAGTATCGTTGTTATAGAAGATCAACCAGTATCATTGTTATAGAAGATCAACCAGTATCATTGTTATAGAAGATCAACCAGTATCATTGTTATAGAAGATCAACCAGTATCATTGTTATAGATCAACCAGTATCATTGTTATAGAAGATCAACCAGTATCATTGTTATAGAATATCAACCAGTATCGTTGTTATAGAAGATCAACCAGTATCATTGTTTTAGAAGATCAACCAGTATCATTGTTATAGAAGATCAACCAGTATCATTGTTATAGAAGATCAACCAGTATCATTGTTATAGAAGATCAACCAGTATCATTGTTATAGAAGATCAACCAGTATCGTTGTTATAGAAGATCAACCAGTATCATTGTTATAGAAGATCAACCAGTATCATTGTTATAGAAGATCAACCAGTATCATTGTTATAGAAGATCAACCAGTATCATTGTTATAGAAGATCAACCAGTATCATTGTTATAGATCAACCAGTATCATTGTTATAGAAGATCAACCAGTATCATTGTTATAGAAGGTCAACCAGTATCATTGTTATAGATCAACCAGTATCATTGTTATAGATCAACCAGTATCATTGTTATAGAAGATCGACCAGTATCATTGTTATAGAAGATCAACCAGTATCATTGTTATAGAAGATCAACCAGTATCATTGTTATAGAAGATCGACCAGTATCATTGTTATAGAAGATCGACCAGTATCATTGTTATAGAAGATCAACCAGTATCATTGTTATAGAAGATCAACCAGTATCATTGTTATAGAAGATCAACCAGTATCATTGTTATAGAAGATCAACCAGTATCATTGTTATAGATCAACCAGTATCATTGTTATAGAAGATCAACCAGTATCATTGTTATAGAAGATCAACCAGTATCATTGTTATAGAAGATCAACCAGTATCATTGTTATAGAAGATCAACCAGTATCACTGTAATAGAAGATCAACCAGTATCATTGTTATAGAAGATCAACCCGTATCATTGTTATAGAAGATCAACCAGTATCATTGTTATAGAAGATCAACCAGTATCATTGTTATAGAAGATCAACCAGTATCATTGTTATAGATCAACCAGTATCATTGTTATAGAAGATCAACCAGTATCATTGTTATAGAAGATCAACCAGTATCATTGTTATAGAAGATCAACCAGTATCATTGTTATAGATCAACCAGTATCATTGTTATAGAAGATCAACCAGTATCATTGTTATAGAAGATCAACCAGTATCATTGTTATAGAAGATCAACCAGTATCATTGTTATAGAAGATCAACCAGTATCATTGTTATAGAAGATCAACCAGTACAATTGTTATAGAAGATCAACCCGTATCATTGTTATAGAAGATCAACCAGTATCATTGTTATAGAAGATCAACCAGTATCATTGTTATAGAAGATCAACCAGTATCATTGTTATAGAAGATCAACCAGTATCATTGTTATAGAAGATCAACCAGTATCATTATTATAGATCAACTAGTATCATTGTTATAGAAGATCAACCAGTATCATTGTTATAGAAGATCAACCAGTATCATTGTTATAGAAGATCAACCAGTATCATTGTTATAGAAGATCAACCAGTATCATTGTTATAGAAGATCAACCAGTATCATTGTTATAGAAGATCAACCCGTATCATTGTTATAGAAGATCAACCAGTATCATTGTTATAGAAGATCAACCAGTATCATTGTTATAGAAGATCAACCTGTATCATTGTTATAGAAGATCAACCAGTATCATTGTTAAAGAAGATCAACCAGTATCATTTTTATAGAAGATCAACCAGTATCATTGTTATAGAAGATCAACCAGTATCATTGTTATAGAAGATCAACCAGTATCATTTTTATAGAAGATCAACCAGTATCATTGTTATAGAAGATCAACCAGTATCATTGTTAAAGAAGATCAACCAGTATCATTGTTATAGAAGATCAACCAGTATCATTGTTATAGAAGATCAACCAGTATCATTGTTATAGAAGATCAACCAGTATCATTGTTATAGAAGACCAACCAATATCATTGTTATAGAAGATCAACCAGTATCATTGTTATAGAAGATCAACCAGTATCATTGTTATAGAAGATCAACCAGTATCATTGTTATAGAAGACCAACCAATATCATTGTTATAGAAGATCAACCAGTATCATTGTTATAGAAGATCAACCAGTATCATTGTTATAGAAGATCAACCAGTATCATTGTTATAGAAGATCAACCAGTATCATTGTTATAGAAGATCAACCAGTATCATTGTTAAAGAAGATCAACCAGTATCATTGTTATAGAAGATCAACCAGTATCATTGTTATAGAAGATCAACCAGTATCATTGTTATAGAAGATCAACCAGTATCATTGTTATAGAAGACCAACCAATATCATTGTTATAGAAGATCAACCAGTATCATTGTTATAGAAGATCAACCAGTATCATTGTTATAGAAGATCAACCAGTATCATTGTTATAGAAAACCAACCAATATCATTGTTATAGAAGATCAACCAGTATGATTGTTATAGAAGATCAACCAGTATCATTGTTATAGAAGATCAACCAGTATCATTGTTATAGAAGATCAACCAGTATCATTGTTATAGAAGATCTCTCAGTATCATTGTTATAGAAGATCAACCAGTATAATTGTTATAGAAGATCGACCAGTATCATTGTTATAGAAGATCAACCAGTATCATTGTTATAGAAGATCTCTCAGTATCATTGTTATAGAAGATCAACCAGTATCATTGTTATAGAAGATCAACCAGTATCATTGTTATAGAAGATCAACCAGTATCATTGTTATAGAAGATCAACCAGTATCATTGTTATAGAAGATCAACCAGTATCATTGTTATAGAAGATCTACCAGTATCTATGTTATAGAAGATCAACCAGTATCTATGTTATAGAAGATCAACCAGTATCATTGTTATAGATCAACCAGTATCATTGTTATGGAAGATCAACCAGTATCATTGTTATAGAAGGTCAACCAGTATCATTGTTATAGAAGATCAACCAGTATCATTGTTATAGAAGATCAACCAGTATCATTGTTATAGAAGATCAACCAGTATCATTGTTATAGATCAACCAGTATCATTGTTATAGAAGATCAACCAGTATCATTGTTATAGAAGATCAATCAGTATCATTGTTATAGAAGATCAACCAGTATCATTGTTATAGATCAACCAGTATCATTGTTATAGAAGATCGACCAGTATCATTGTTATAGAAGATAGACCAGTAATATTGTTATAGAATATCAACCAGTATCATTGTTATAGAAGATCAACCAGTATCATTGTTATAGATCAACCAGTATCATTGTTATAGAAGATCAACCAGTATCATTGTTATAGAAGATCAACCAGTATCATTGTTATAGAAGATCAACAAGTATCATTGTTATAGAAGTTCAACCAGTATCATTGTTATAGATCAACCAGTATCATTGTTATAGAAGATCAACCAGTATCATTGTTATAGAAGATCAACCAGTATCATTGTTATAGAAGATCAACCAGTATCATTGTTATAGAAGATCAACCAGTATCATTGTTATAGAAGATCAACCAGTATCATTGTTAAAGAAGATCAACCAGTATCATTGTTATAGAAGATCAACCAGTATCATTGTTATAGAAGATCAACCAGTATCATTGTTATAGAAGATCAACCAGTATCATTGTTATAGAAGACCAACCAATATCATTGTTATAGAAGATCAACCAGTATCATTGTTATAGAAGATCAACCAGTATCATTGTTATAGAAGATCAACCAGTATCATTGTTATAGAAAACCAACCAATATCATTGTTATAGAAGATCAACCAGTATCATTGTTATAGAAGATCAACCAGTATCATTGTTATAGAAGATCAACCAGTACCATTGTTATAGAAGATCAACCAGTATCATTGTTATAGAAGATCTCTCAGTATCATTGTTATAGAAGATCAACCAGTATCATTGTTATAGAAGATCGACCAGTATCATTGTTATAGAAGATCAACCAGTATCATTGTTATAGAAGATCTCTCAGTATCATTGTTATAGAAGATCAACCAGTATCATTGTTATAGAAGATCAACCAGTATCATTGTTATAGAAGATCAACCAGTATCATTGTTATAGAAGATCAACCAGTATCATTGTTATAGAAGATCAACCAGTATCATTGTTATAGAAGATCTACCAGTATCTATGTTATAGAAGATCAACCAGTATCTATGTTATAGAAGATCAACCAGTATCATTGTTATAGATCAACCAGTATCATTGTTATGGAAGATCAACCAGTATCATTGTTATAGAAGGTAAACCAGTATCATTGTTATAGAAGATCAACCAGTATCATTGTTATAGAAGATCAACCAGTATCATTGTTATAGAAGATCAACCAGTATCATTGTTATAGATCAACCAGTATCATTGTTATAGAAGATCAACCAGTATCATTGTTATAGAAGATCAATCAGTATCATTGTTATAGAAGATCAACCAGTATCATTGTTATAGATCAACCAGTATCATTGTTATAGAAGATCGACCAGTATCATTGTTATAGAAGATAGACCAGTAATATTGTTATAGAATATCAACCAGTATCATTGTTATAGAAGATCAACCAGTATCATTGTTATAGATCAACCAGTATCATTGTTATAGAAGATCAACCAGTATCATTGTTATAGAAGATCAACCAGTATCATTGTTATAGAAGATCAACAAGTATCATTGTTATAGAAGTTCAACCAGTATCATTGTTATAGATCAACCAGTATCATTGTTATAGAAGATCGACCAGTATCATTGTTATAGAAGATCAACCAGTATCATTGTTATAGAAGATCAACCAGTATCATTGTTATAGATCAACCAGTATCATTGTTATAGAAGATCGACCAGTATCATTGTTATAGAAGATCAACCAGTATCATTGTTATAGAAGATCAACCAGTATCATTGTTATAGAAGATCGACCAGTATCATTGTTATAGAAGATCAACCAGTATCATTGTTATAGATCAACCAGTATCATTGTTATAGAAGATCGACCAGTATCATTGTTATAGAAGATCAACCAGTATCATTGTTATAGAAGATCAACCAGTATCATTGTTATAGAAGATCGACCAGTATCATTGTTATAGAAGATCGACCAGTATCATTGTTATAGAAGATCAACCAGTATCATTGTTATAGAAGATCAACCAGTATCATTGTTATAGAAGATCAACCAGTATCATTGTTATAGATCAACCAGTATCATTGTTATAGAAGATCGACCAGTATCATTGTTATAGAAGATCAACCAGTATCATTGTTATAGAAGATCAACCAGTATCATTGTTATAGATCAACCAGTATCATTGTTATAGAAGATCGACCAGTATCATTGTTATAGAAGATCAACCAGTATCATTGTTATAGAAGATCAACCAGTATCATTGTTATAGAAGATCAACCAGTATCATTGTTATAGAAGATCAACCAGTATCATTGTTATAGATCAACCAGTATCATTGTTATAGAAGATCGACCAGTACTATTGTTAATGAAGATCAACCAGTATCATTGTTATAGAAGATCAACCAGTATCATTGTTATAGAAGATCGACCAGTATCATTGTTATAGAAGATCGACCAGTATCATTGTTATAGAAGATCAACCAGTATCATTGTTATAGAAGATCAACCAGTATCATTGTTATAGAAGATCAACCAGTATCATTGTTATAGATCAACCAGTATCATTGTTATAGAAGATCAACCAGTATCATTGTTATAGAAGATCAACCAGTATCATTGTTATAGAAGATCAACCAGTATCGTTGTTATAGAAGATCAACCAGTATCATTGTTATAGAAGATCAACCAGTATCATTGTTATAGAAGATCAACCAGTATCATTGTTATAGAAGATCAACCAGTATCATTGTTATAGATCAACCAGTATCATCGTTATAGAAGATCAACCAGTATCATTGTTATAGAAGATCAACAAGTATCGTTGTTATAGAAGATCAACCAGTATCATTGTTATAGAAGATCAACCAGTATCATTGTTATAGAAGATCAACCAGTATCATTGTTATAGAAGATCAACCAGTATCATTGTTATAAAAGATCAACCAGTATCATTGTTATAGAAGATCAACCAGTATCATTGTTATAGAAGATCAACCAGTATCGTTGTTATAGAAGATCAACCAGTATCATTGTTATAGAAGATCGACCAGTATCATTGTTATAGAAGATCAACCAGTATCATTGTTATAGAAGATCAACCAGTATCATTGTTATAGATCAACCAGTATCCTTGTTATAGAAGATCAACCAGTATCATTGTTATAGAAGGTCAACCAGTATCATTGTTATAGAAGATCAACCAGTATCATTGTTATAGAAGATCAACCAGTATCATTGTTATAGAAGATCAACCAGTATCATTGTTATAGATCAACCAGTATCATTGTTATAGAAGATCGACCAGTATCATTGTTATAGAAGATCAACCAGTATCATTGTTATAGAAGATCAACCAGTATCATTGTTATAGAAGATCGACCAGTATCATTGTTATAGAAGATCGACCAGTATCATTGTTATAGAAGATCAACCAGTATCATTGTTATAGAAGATCAACCAGTATCATTGTTATAGATCAACCAGTATCATTGTTATAGAAGATCAACCAGTATCATTGTTATAGAAGATCAACCAGTATCATTGTTATAGAAGATCAACCAGTATCATTGTTATAGAAGATCAACCAGTATCATTGTTATAGAAGATCAACCAGTATCATTGTTATAGAAGATCGACCAGTATCATTGTTATAGAAGATCAACCAGTATCATTGTTATAGAAGATCAACCAGTATCATTGTTATAGAAGATCAACCAGTATCATTGTTATAGAAGATCAACCAGTATCATTGTTATAGAAGATCAACAAGTATCATTGTTATAGAAGATCAACCAGTATCATTGTTATAGAAGATCAACCAATATCATTGTTATAGAAGATCAACCAGTATCATTGTTATAGATCAACCAGTATCATTGTTATAGAAGATCGACCAGTATCATTGTTAAAGAAGATCAACCAGTATCATTGTTATAGAAGATCAACCAGTATCATTGTTATAGAAGATCAACCAGTATCATTGTTATAGAAGATCAACCAGTATCATTGTTATAGAAGACCAACCAATATCATTGTTATAGAAGATCAACCAGTATCATTGTTATAGAAGATCAACCAGTATCATTGTTATAGAAGATCAACCAGTATCATTGTTATAGAAGACCAACCAATATCATTGTTATAGAAGATCAACCAGTATCATTGTTATAGAAGATCAACCAGTATCATTGTTATAGAAGATCAACCAGTATCATTGTTATAGAAGATCAACCAGTATCATTGTTATAGAAGATCAACCAGTATCATTGTTAAAGAAGATCAACCAGTATCATTGTTATAGAAGATCAACCAGTATCATTGTTATAGAAGATCAACCAGTATCATTGTTATAGAAGATCAACCAGTATCATTGTTATAGAAGACCAACCAATATCATTGTTATAGAAGATCAACCAGTATCATTGTTATAGAAGATCAACCAGTATCATTGTTATAGAAGATCAACCAGTATCATTGTTATAGAAAACCAACCAATATCATTGTTATAGAAGATCAACCAGTATCATTGTTATAGAAGATCAACCAGTATCATTGTTATAGAAGATCAACCAGTATCATTGTTATAGAAGATCAACCAGTATCATTGTTATAGAAGATCTCTCAGTATCATTGTTATAGAAGATCAACCAGTATCATTGTTATAGAAGATCGACCAGTATCATTGTTATAGAAGATCAACCAGTATCATTGTTATAGAAGATCTCTCAGTATCATTGTTATAGAAGATCAACCAGTATCATTGTTATAGAAGATCAACCAGTATCATTGTTATAGAAGATCAACCAGTATCATTGTTATAGAAGATCAACCAGTATCATTGTTATAGAAGATCAACCAGTATCATTGTTATAGAAGATCTACCAGTATCTATTTTATAGAAGATCAACCAGTATCTATGTTATAGAAGATCAACCAGTATCATTGTTATAGATCAACCAGTATCATTGTTATGGAAGATCAACCAGTATCATTGTTATAGAAGGTCAACCAGTATCATTGTTATAGAAGATCAACCAGTATCATTGTTATAGAAGATCAACCAGTATCATTGTTATAGAAGATCAACCAGTATCATTGTTATAGATCAACCAGTATCATTGTTATAGAAGATCAACCAGTATCATTGTTATAGAAGATCAATCAGTATCATTGTTATAGAAGATCAACCAGTATCATTGTTATAGATCAACCAGTATCATTGTTATAGAAGATCGACCAGTATCATTGTTATAGAAGATAGACCAGTAATATTGTTATAGAATATCAACCAGTATCATTGTTATAGAAGATCAACCAGTATCATTGTTATAGATCAACCAGTATCATTGTTATAGAAGATCAACCAGTATCATTGTTATAGAAGATCAACCAGTATCATTGTTATAGAAGATCAACAAGTATCATTGTTATAGAAGTTCAACCAGTATCATTGTTATAGATCAACCAGTATCATTGTTATAGAAGATCGACCAGTATCATTGTTATAGAAGATCAACCAGTATCATTGTTATAGAAGATCAACCAGTATCATTGTTATAGATCAACCAGTATCATTGTTATAGAAGATCGACCAGTATCATTGTTATAGAAGATCAACCAGTATCATTGTTATAGAAGATCAACCAGTATCATTGTTATAGAAGATCGACCAGTATCATTGTTATAGAAGATCAACCAGTATCATTGTTATAGATCAACCAGTATCATTGTTATAGAAGATCGACCAGTATCATTGTTATAGAAGATCAACCAGTATCATTGTTATAGAAGATCAACCAGTATCATTGTTATAGAAGATCGACCAGTATCATTGTTATAGAAGATCGACCAGTATCATTGTTATAGAAGATCAACCAGTATCATTGTTATAGAAGATCAACCAGTATCATTGTTATAGAAGATCAACCAGTATCATTGTTATAGATTAACCAGTATCATTGTTATAGAAGATCGACCAGTATCATTGTTATAGAAGATCAACCAGTATCATTGTTATAGAAGATCAACCAGTATCATTGTTATAGATCAACCAGTATCATTGTTATAGAAGATCGACCAGTATCATTGTTATAGAAGATCAACCAGTATCATTGTTATAGAAGATCAACCAGTATCATTGTTATAGAAGATCAACCAGTATCATTGTTATAGAAGATCAACCAGTATCATTGTTATAGATCAACCAGTATCATTGTTATAGAAGATCGACCAGTACTATTGTTAATGAAGATCAACCAGTATCATTGTTATAGAAGATCAACCAGTATCATTGTTATAGAAGATCGACCAGTATCATTGTTATAGAAGATCGACCAGTATCATTGTTATAGAAGATCAACCAGTATCATTGTTATAGAAGATCAACCAGTATCATTGTTATAGAAGATCAACCAGTATCATTGTTATAGAAGATCAACCAGTATCATTGTTATAGATCAACCAGTATCATTGTTATAGAAGATCAACCAGTATCATTGTTATAGAAGATCAACCAGTATCATTGTTATAGAAGATCAACCAGTATCGTTGTTATAGAAGATCAACCAGTATCATTGTTATAGAAGATCAACCAGTATCATTGTTATAGAAGATCAACCAGTATCATTGTTATAGAAGATCAACCAGTATCATTGTTATAGATCAACCAGTATCATTGTTATAGAAGATCAACCAGTATCATTGTTATAGAAGATCAACAAGTATCGTTGTTATAGAAGATCAACCAGTATCATTGTTATAGAAGATCAACCAGTATCATTGTTATAGAAGATCAACCAGTATCATTGTTATAGAAGATCAACCAGTATCATTGTTATAAAAGATCAACCAGTATCATTGTTATAGAAGATCAACCAGTATCATTGTTATAGAAGATCAACCAGTATCGTTGTTATAGAAGATCAACCAGTATCATTGTTATAGAAGATCGACCAGTATCATTGTTATAGAAGATCAACCAGTATCATTGTTATAGAAGATCAACCAGTATCATTGTTATAGATCAACCAGTATCATTGTTATAGAAGATCAACCAGTATCATTGTTATAGAAGGTCAACCAGTATCATTGTTATAGAAGATCAACCAGTATCATTGTTATAGAAGATCAACCAGTATCATTGTTATAGAAGATCAACCAGTATCATTGTTATAGATCAACCAGTATCATTGTTATAGAAGATCGACCAGTATCATTGTTATAGAAGATCAACCAGTATCATTGTTATAGAAGATCAACCAGTATCATTGTTATAGAAGATCGACCAGTATCATTGTTATAGAAGATCGACCAGTATCATTGTTATAGAAGATCAACCAGTATCATTGTTATAGAAGATCAACCAGTATCATTGTTATAGATCAACCAGTATCATTGTTATAGAAGATCAACCAGTATCATTGTTATAGAAGATCAACCAGTATCATTGTTATAGAAGATCAACCAGTATCATTGTTATAGAAGATCAACCAGTATCATTGTTATAGAAGATCAACCAGTATCATTGTTATAGAAGATCGACCAGTATCATTGTTATAGAAGATCAACCAGTATCATTGTTATAGAAGATCAACCAGTATCATTGTTATAGAAGATCAACCAGTATCATTGTTATAGAAGATCAACCAGTATCATTGTTATAGAAGATCAACAAGTATCATTGTTATAGAAGATCAACCAGTATCATTGTTATAGAAGATCAACCAATATCATTGTTATAGAAGATCAACCAGTATCATTGTTATAGATCAACCAGTATCATTGTTATAGAAGATCGACCAGTATCATTGTTATAGAAGATCAACCAGTATCATTGTTATAGAAGATCAACCAGTATCATTGTTATAGAAGATCGACCAGTATCATTGTTATAGAAGATCGACCAGTATCATTGTTATAGAAGATCAACCAGTATCATTGTTATAGAAGATCAACCAGTATCATTGTTATAGATCAACCAGTATCATTGTTATAGAAGATCAACCAGTATCATTGTTATAGAAGATCAACCAGTATCATTGTTATAGAAGATCAACCAGTATCATTGTTATAGAAGATCAACCAGTATCATTGTTATAGAAGATCAACCAGTATCATTGTTATAGAAGATCAACCAGTATCATTGTTATAGAAGATCAACCAGTATCATTGTTATAGAAGATCAACCAGTATCATTGTTATAGAAGATCAACCAGTATCATTGTTATAGAAGATCAACCAATATCATTGTTATAGAAGATCAACCAGTATCATTGTTATAGAAGATCAACAATAAGATTGCTGTATTAAATTTACTAAGAGAATTGTGGCTCAGTTTCATGTCACACAATGACTTTCGACTGAAAATATTTGTGAAAGACAAACAAGATTTGTTTAAAATATGATTATCAAGATAATACAAGGCAAACACTTACAAAGATTCGATAGCTAAAACATAATCATAATATATTTAGAATTTAAGAAAGCCAAATAAACAATGCGTTTTTTTTTCAAAATAAATAATTATCTATTTAAAAAAACTCGTATTTTCGACGAAAAGTGTCATATTCATAAATAATAAACTTTTTTCCTTTTTTCTACTTCATTCTAGTGGCATATTGGTAATTAGTAATAGAGCATCGCTCGATGTTGCTGACGGTTGGGGTTCAATGTGAGATTACACGCCGGTAGCGCCTGTTTACATCATGAAAATGTAATCCAACTCTTGAAGCATCGTTGAAATTTGAATATATTTAGAAGTTTAGAAAGCCAAATAAACAATGTTTTTTTTAAAAAAATAAATCATTATTCATTTTAAAACCTTGAATTTTCGACGCAAAGCGTCCTATTCATAAGTAATAGACATCTTGGTACTCTTATAGATGACGTCATCAACGTTTGGGCAGGTCACGGAAGCGCCCGAGAGTTTACGAGGCGAAAACTACCGAACGCTAAATATAAATCTGCCAGTCGATAAATTACGAACAAGAAAACCAAACTAAAATTAATATATAAAAATAAAGAATGAACAAACCATAGATTAACAACTGTTATTAATTAGATGTTTATTTTTGTTTTTTTCAAAGGAACCCTTGTTAATTAAATGTTTTTAAATAAAATGTTTTTTTTTATTGTGTACAAAGATGCTTTTGTTTGATTTGTTAAGCAAATGTTTGTTTTTAATTCTTTTTTTCAGTGTTTTTTTTTAAATTACATTTTTTTTCCAAAAACTCAATAAGTCTTTCGGGAGATTCAATGAGCTGACATAGATTATAGAAATGCATTTTTTCATTGGACGCGATTAATTTCTTCTAAACGTTATCGGCTGCTTGGTTAATAGTTTCGTCAACTCTCGGGCGTTTACGACGCGAAGTCACGGAAACATGGAGCATCAGCTATAAGAGTACCGACATTTTTTTTATTACTAATTACCAATATGCCATTAGTAAGATATAAAAAAAAAGTAATAACATTTCTATTACTTATCAATAGTGTAATTGTTTATTTGGTTTTCTAAATTTCTAAATATATTCAAATTTCAACGATGTTTCAAGCGTGGACTACATTTTCATTAGATTCATAATAAATAAATAAAATTCTATTTAGTAGAACGTCAAGAGATCTAATCTATCATACAGTATACACGGATGCTTAATCTTGTATATGTTTAGTAATATGTTTAATAAAAATAAATACAGGTCCTGGGTATGGCCTAAAAAGACATCAGTGGTGAGATCTCCATTTGGGAGCTGTGGGGAATGTGGAGTTGCCCCTTAGTTGCCATTGCTCCCAGATCCACTCTGGCCCGGAGTGGTAGTACATGTAAAGGCTCCATCTATGGGTCAAATAGGACCTACTGGCGCTACCAAATCAGGCTGTCTAAAGTTATTGACTTCCAGACTCAAAATGCACCAAACATTGATGTTTTATTGTTTTTTTATTTTTCTTTACAAAACTCAATCATGTTCTGCAATATCCCAAAACAAAAGCCAACAATGTCGCCTTCCCTTCCCCTTCTCCCCTCACCATCCCCCCTTTCACTCAACCAAATACCATGAATGAATACTCGAACATATAAAGAACTTGAAGCATAAAATTATTCACCAAAATGACCGGATTCAGCATTAAAAGGGTTGATATGCCGTAAAACAAAACAACCCAACCAAACCAAACCAAACACCACGAATGAATATTTGAACACATAGAAAATTTGAAGCATAAAAGCTTTCATCAAAATGACCGGATTTAGCATTAAATAACCCGAAAATGGTTGATATGCCGTAAAACAAACCAACCAAACCAATAAAAACACAGCAGAAAAGTTGAAGAAATTTGCTGCTGTATTTTTATTGGTTTAATCATCGAGACACAAGGGAAGCGATAATAAAACAATTCATTTCAAATATTAGTCAAATGTGAAGAAAGTCTAAATTAGTCAGGACAGGTTCACATCGTATTTGGTCTATTGTGTTCGATTGCGCTGTGATAAGTTTAGAAAAGTCATGAACACAAGATATCTTCCAACTCTGGCTCAACTAAACTATAGGGAAATTAGAAATCTTCCAACTCTGGCTCAACTAAACTATAGGGAAATTAGAAATCTTCCAACTCTGGCTCAACTAAACTATAGGGAAATTAGAAATCTTCCAACTCTGGCTCAACTAAACTATAGGGAAATTAGAAATCTTCCAACTCTGGCTCAACTAAACTATAGGGAAATTAGAAATCTTCCAACTCTGGCTCAACTAAACTATAGGGAAATTAGAAATCTTCCAACTCTGGCTCAACTAAACTATAGGGAAATTAGAAATTGTATATAATGAATCGTTTCTAATTGATGTTATTTTTAGTATTACATAATGCATCAAATATCATTGATATCCCGTATAAGAGCACAGAAGACAACAAGAAACGGCTCTGATTTAAGATATCTTCACTAAACGATGATTGAACGATGATTGAAAAATAAATGCTATTTTAAACGTGACAGACGGATTGATAGACTATGTATATCCTTTTGAAGATTAATATATGTATCTCTAAAATTATTTTATTTATCTTCCTCCCACAAGGTAAGATGTGACACAAGGTCGGAAACGTGAGATTTGAAAAGCCAGCGCCCGAGAAGGTGAGCACTTTGGCCTACAAAAAAATGCCTGGACAGCCTCGTCGGCATTCCCCGGTAGGGACGCCTCAGGTAGTAAGCAATAAACCTATTCCTCCCCAAAGAAAGGAGGCAAAGCCTGGGAGGGTGGACCTCCTAGAACTGCACAGGACAGACCCACAGACCGGCGTAAATCAAACACCGAAGGCCAAGACAATACCAGTTGATGGGGTGTAGTATCCATCGGAACAGATACTACACTTTGATCTTGGCCAAAATTATATTTCAAACTGACGCGTGATAGACGTATCTATGGAAAGTAGTATATTATCGAGATAATTGTACAGTAAATGTACAACTGTTATTTTAAACTGAATGATGACAGATCGTTAGCCTGACTGACAAAGCCTCTCACAGCGTTACGAAGACGGTTTTATAGGAAAGTACCAAATTGGATAAAAACTTTTATTGCGTATACTGATTGCATTAGAACGAAACTCTGTTTGCAACCCCATAAACTATTCGTACAAGTGTTTGCCGGAATACCATAAATTGATATGAAAACTTTGGAATGTTTCCTCTCGATTATCTGACCTTGGGTTAAAGTGTATCGCCTCTTTCCTACCACGTGTCGTAAATGCTTTCCTTTCAAAATTGCAATACTCTTTAGAGATATAAGCTCAGACGCCAAAACGCGTTCATCGCCGCTGCCAGCACTATTGAACTTTTCGTATTTGTATTCAATTTGTAGGTTGCAGTCTGTCTTCAAAACCAACCAACAAAATCGTGATATGTCTCGATTGCAATTTACTTGAAATTTCACTAGAATTCTTCGTCGTTTTGCTTCGCTCCAATACAATCCCAATCGATATCACAGTTTACAATCCGGAATTAAATATATCTTAATATTACTTCATGCACATCTAAATATATATCACATAATATACTAATGAAACATATATTGAATGTGTATATATATATATATATATATATATATATATATATATATATATATATATATATATATAAATCTTCACTTTTTCTGAAGACGTTCGCTAACACGAACGGAACCGGTCAAATCTCTTGTTTTTGTTTTTCTCCTGCACTTTTACCCGTTTTCCGTTTGTCATTCTGCACATACATATATATACACAAACACACACACACGTATATATATATATATATATATATATATATATATATATATATATATATATATATATACACAAACACAGACACACACGTATATATATATATATATATATATATATATATATATACACAAACACACACACACGTATATATATATTTATATATATATGTATATATATATACATATATATATATATATATATATATATATATATATATATATATATATATATAATGGAGTTCAAATATGAAATGAACATGTCAGACAAAATAGACATTTTGTTTATAGAATGGTGGATAAGCATAAGTAAAAATAAGGACACAAATGCATCATTAAAGCTGAACCAAGAGATTTCGGTTTATTCGTCGACCATAATTATTTGGACTTTAATGATGTAGCTGTGTCCTTATTATTATTACTCGTAGGTTTGCCATGCTTATCCACTATTTCATAAACTACTATTCTCTCTCTCTCTCTCTCTCTCTCTCTCTCTCTCTATATATATATATATATATATATATATATATATATATACATGATTAAGTTTAATATTTTTGGAAATCAACACATGGTGCAATTTAAATAAAAAATCATTTATTTATTCTTTTTTGCAAGCTTTCGTTGTAAAACAACGTTGTCAAGCGATACTGTCTTATATATTTTTTTCTTTTTCTTCCTTATTTTGATGGTATTTACCCCAAGGGGTCGAATCACGATAGAGGCAGAAAAACACATCAAGTTATATATATATATATATATATATATATATATATATATATATATATATATATATATATATATATATATATATAAGATAAAGTAACACGGAATCACCTAATCACTGGTGCGATGATTTATTTCGACCCTCCGGCCTTTTCAAGAATCTCCTCGTTTTAGGTCCTTGAAAACACCGGAGAGTCGAAATAAATTATCGCACCGCGGATTATGTGATTCCATGTTACTTTATCTTATTATTGCTCAGTTTATTACATTCAGCTCTCATACTCGGATTTTCTTTCTGGAATTTATATATATATATATATATATATATATATATATATATATATATATATATATATATATATATATATTGGTTTTCCTTTTTCGCATTACGTGGGATTACCTTCATCCTTCTCTTCCCATATATATATATATATATATATATATATATATATATATATATATATATATATATATATATATACATGATTAAGTTTAATATTTTTGGAAATCAACACATGGTGCAATTTAAATAAAAAATCATTTATTTATTCTTTTTTGCAAGCTTTCGTTGTAAAACAACGTTGTCAAGCGATACTGTCTTATATATTTTTTTCTTTTTCTTCCTTATTTTGATGGTATTTACCCCGAGGGGTCGAATCACGATAGAGGCAGAAAAACACATCAAGTTATATATATATATATATATATATATATATATATATATATATATATATATATATATATATATATATATATATATATATAAGATAAAGTAACACGGAATCACCTAATCACCGGTGCGATGATTTATTTCGACCCTCCGGCCTTTTCAAGAATCTCCTCGTTTTAGGTCCTTGAAAACACCGGAGAGTCGAAATAAATTATCGCACCGCGGATTATGTGATTCCATGTTACTTTATCTTATTATTGCTCAGTTTATTACATTCAGCTCTCATACTCGGATTTTCTTTCTGGAATTTATATATATATATATATATATATATATATATATATATATATATATATATATATATATATATATATATATATATATTGGTTTTCCTTTTTCGCATTACGTGGGATTACCTTCATCCTTCTCTTCCCATATATATATATATATATATATATATATATATATATATATATATGTCTATGTGTGTGTATGTGTATGTAGTACTATATCTGTACCTCTTGGACAGCACGTAAGAGAACAAATAGTATTAGTTTCAAATCCAAGTACATCATGTCAAAGTTTTCTCCTCATGTTCAGTGAGAAGAAATCGACTGTAGATTGTTTTTAAGAAGTGAGTCCGTCAGTTTACGTCATGGCATTTAAGAAAATATCTATGATATTACTTGAAACTGAGTTTATAAAAATATTTTTATTCAAATTATCTTTATCAAAATATTTGTAATACAAATATTTTCATTAAAAATGTTAAAAATGTTTTTTATCAAAATTATGATGGACTCTCCCGTCGATTGCGACGTATGAGGTTCCAACAACTTTCATTTGTGTCTAGATCGTTCATGACACCTGAGTCCGGCAAGAGACCTGCAAGGAAAGCCGCAGACAGTGCAAGAGTGTGAGTAATCGGATGCCAGGTGTGGAGCACTCTCTCTAGCTTTTCGCCTAACTCTGGCAGTTCTCATATTATCCACACAAGTCTCGTTGAATCTTTCCAGTCCAATGCAACAAGCTGCTCGCCGTGTCTTCCTGTCTTTTGTACAGTCTTCAAAGTTTTTTGGGGGTACTCCAATTGCCGTCAGCGCATCTTTCAATTTATCTTTGTACCTCAGCAAGGGCCGACCAACATTCCTGTTACCACAAGCTAACTGACTGTACATCAGTGCTTTAGGTATCCTCCCTTCGTCCATTCTTGCTACATGACCAGCCCATCGCAATTGAGACTGCAACAGGAAACTTTCAATTCCACCAATATTGCATCTGTTCTAAAGATCGATGTTAGCGACTTTGTCCTTCAAACTAAGTCCGCATATGGTCCTAAGGCAGCTCCTGTGGAACACATCCAATTGGCGAATGTGATGCCGGTAAGGCGTCCACGCCTCACATCCATAGAGAAGACCTGTCAATATCACAGCCCTATACACATTGATTTTTGTCTTCAACTTAATGCCTCTGCTACTCCAAAGACGATGTTTCAGCTTTCCGAAGGCATTTGCCGCTTTTGCAATTCGGTTTACGATTTCATCATCAAGTGAAGCAGCAGAATTAACTTTGCTACCTAGGTAGGTAAAGTTTTTGACATAGTTCATTGGTCTGCCATCCACTTTGAGTTTTTCTAATGGAAATTCATGGACAGGCTGATTTTGTTTAACTCCTTGAACTTGTTTAGGGTAGGGCATGGTTGATGGACCACCTCAGTCTTCTTTAAACTGATTGTTAAACCAAAAGCCCTACATGCACCTGAAAATTTTGTCAAAAGATTCTGAGCTTCTTCAAAATTATATATATATATATATATATATATATATATATATATATATATATATATATATATAAAATGACATGAATGATGAGAACAAAATTTGGAAAAAAACAATATATATTTAATCGTCAAGTCGTTGAAACAAGAAATATATAAATAAAGCTTTACTTTCCTTAATCCATGAATTTTCAATCATTCACATCATTTTGTGCTTTATCTCGTATATTGAACATTGATTTTTTATGATAGGATCATTTTAAAGATAATATTTAATATTTATTATCTCTCCATTTTATATATATATATATATATATATATATATATATATATATATATATATATATATATGTATAACATTTTAATGACAATATATGTATTAGCATATACTATCAGTGTCCTTTTATTTTGCAATCCCTTTAAAAGATTCACCTCGATGATTGTCAATCAGTAACAACAGAGCATATACAAGTCAGGTTCAATTTATATTCCAATAACCATGTTTTTATTTTCTTATTTTCATTTTTTCACATTTCCAGAAAACATAAAATTTCTGTGAGATTTATTTTTGTACGGTCCGTTTCATTTGCCATGAGCCAAACAACATCGTATCTGCAACACTACAAAATAATCAGAAAATTTCACAAAGAGTAAAAAGTTATTGGATTAAAATGACTTGAAACAAAAAAAAACTTACACTATACAGTGGTTCATTTTTGAGCGAAACCAAATAAAAATAAAGACAAGAGCAAACTCACATGTGGGGGGACCCACTAGTACGCCATTTTGAATTTTTCAGTACAGATCTAGTACATCCTAAAAGTCGTGTGGACGGATATTTATACATTTTAATTCAGTAATATTTCTTAGAATAGTTAATAAATTCTATAATTTATTTATAAAAATTCCAATTCACTTGAGGGTAACTTTTTACTTTCCTAAGGATATATCAATTAACCTTCAAATGCCTATTTAGGTCATTTGGATACGAAACTAACTTCAGAGTATATTTGTTGTTTCAAAAAAATATTTCAGTCAAAACTACTAAGCTCTACTCACGTACTGTTGAAGTAAACATTGAAAATATATATGCACAATACCCAATATACTATATTACCTTATAATATATGTGTAAAATCATAAAATAATAATGATATATATGTATATATATATATGTATATATGTATATGTATATATATATATATATATATATATATATATATCTTTCCTCTCTCGGTCTGAATCAACAGACGTTTTCATTTCTCTATCTGTCTATCTATCTATCTATCTATCTATCTATCTATCTATCTATCTATCTATCTTCATTATATGTCTCTCTTTCCATTTTATTTTAGTTTATTTCATTTATTTATTTGTTTTGTTTATTTTAGAGTTTAGATTTTAGCTTTTAACTTTGAAAATTTTTAACGGCCCTAAATCACGTGACTCCCTAAATTTTGAAATTCTAAATTTCTTTTCTTCTTCTTTTTCTCTCCACTTCATTCTTCTCCAAATATGATCTGAGGTTAAGATCGAATTCTAACTCTGCCTGATGAGATCTCAGTTTATAATAACTGTTGATCGATAACATTGACATGCCAGTGTCGCAGATTTTGTACATGTCTGTATAAATAAAAATAATCATATATATATATATATATATATATATATATATATATATATATATATATATATATATATATATATATATATATATATGATACCACCTACATGCTAAAGTTATCTTCCTTTCATTAAATCTTTTTCTAAAACTATGATACCACCTACATGCTAAACACACAGAGTGCCCCATTTCCCCCCTCTTTCCCCAGCCTCTCAAAATCCATGCCACACATCACCACGACAAAAACCTCACCCCCTCCCCTCTCTCCCACCCTAAGGCAAATTCACTAACACTCTCACCCTCCCCTTTTTCACTGCTGCCTTAATGGTATCCACTCAAAGCTTTCCATATTCATTTCATTCTTCGCCACCACTGACTTCTCGCAGCCTGGACTCTCATCCAGCGCTCAGAGTAGCCACGGCTACTACTTTTCCTTTATCACTCCATCATGTCAACCCAAAATTTCGATGTTCTTGCATGACATTTTTCTTTAAATTATCATCCTGAAGAAGTCTTACAATAAAGACGAAAAGTTGACGAATATATAAAAAAAATAAATATCTCTTGGTTTTTCCTTTTTCATTTCCCTTTCTCATATATATATATATATATATATATATATATATATATATATATATATATATATATATATATAAAAACAAACGTTATTGAACAACATGGAATACGTTTGCTTAATAAGTATTTTTTTGAATTAAAAAAATTTTTTTTTGTAAGTATGAGTGTGCGTCAGTAAACGTTGCTTGAGAAGGGCGGGTGAGAAACCAGACAAAACATTAAAGATCTCAATTTCTTCGTACGCTACACGGATTTTAGCTTTGTCCATTTCTTATCGTAAAGAAACAAGTTAAATATTCTCATTATTAAAGACTGAATAATATTCAAATGTTGTGTTCAAGTTTACTTCATAATAACCTCGAACACAAGTTCTCTTTATTACTTGAAATTAACGAAATAATGATAATAATGAGAATAATTGTTACACCGGTCGTTCTTACACAGTAGAAACTGCACCGGTTGTCACTATAAATAGTGCGAGTCACCGGAGACACAGAGAAGACAAAGCACAGTCTTGTAACTGTCTAGCCAAGTGCTAGTCACTTTCTTACTTTGTTAATACACTTGTTAAACCAACCCTCGACTTGACTTCCTTTATTTATTATTTACTGTTGGACAACTTCACAATAATAATAATAATAATAATAATAATAATAATAATAATAATAATAATAATAATAATAATAATAATAATAATAATAATTATTATTAATTATATTTCATCGTAGTCTCAACTTTTGGATGTTTTTAGTTGGATTTTTCTTTTTGAATATCAAATCAATTCCTTTGACTTTAGACATTCAAGCTGTATATTAATATTTTTGCTGTTCCTAATAGGCAAGCTTTTTGCAGAATTGGAAAAGAATTTATCTCGTCAATCGGTTTAAACCATTTACGATGTCTGTTCGTTATGGTTCTAAGCGTTCCAATTACAACGGGCATCACCTTTACTCCCTTACATTTCCATAGTCTAAATAATTCCATTTTTAGATCTTGATATTATTATTATCATTATTATTATTTGTACTCACTAGGAGTTCTCACACAGGTCATCAGTGATTGCCTGGAGTCTGAGTGACAACAAGTCTCCCCAGATTTCCATTGTTCTTTACCTCTTTTCGATAGCCACCGCAAATAACCTTGCAGTATGGCAACAGCCGTTTACCATTGACTTCTCGCTGGTAAGGACCATTCGTCTTCTCTGGGATTTGGGTGGCAATAAGCCTCCCCAAGATCCCATCAGTCTCTGGGATTTGGATTAGTCTTCTCTGGGATTTGGATCGGTCTTCTCTTTTTCCTCCTCCTCCTCCTCCTCCTCCTCCATCATCATCATCATCATCATCATCATCATCATCATCATCATCATCATCATCATCATCATCATCATCATCATCATCATTGATTATTATCATATCCGGTCTCCTTGCTGTTATGGGTTTGTCTGTTTGTACATTCATATTCCATATGATTTTGTGTTTTTCGTTTTCTAGTACAGTTTCTGGTTTGTGTTTGTACCGTTTTTTTGCATATTCGAAATTCAGTTGTTTGTTCATTTCCCGGTGTACTTCTTTCCCCACGCTGTCATGTCTGTTCTTGTATTCCTTTTGGGCTAGCTTGCTGCATTCACTTATTATATGATTTATCGTTTCGTCTCTTTGTCCACACAATCGGCATTTGCTGTTTTCCTGGGTTTTATCTATCTTTGCTTTAATAAAGTTTGTCCTAATCGCATTGTTCTGTGCAGCCGTCAGCAGAGATTCCGTTTCTCTGTTCAAGTGCCCTTTTCTTAGCCATGCCCAGCTGTTCTCATTGGCTTCATTGCTTGTGAGTCTTATAAAGCGTCCATGTAGTTGTTTTTCTTCCCACTTTTCCTTTCTTGTCTTTTTGTTTCTGGTTTCAGTGCTTCCGGAGTTGTTTGTTGGGTTGGTGTCTCTTGCCGTGGTGATCAGTATTTCCGTGTTCTGGGTTACATATTTCTCCAGCTCTTTTTTGGTGTCTTCCACACAGTCTTCTATACTTACCAGTCCTCTACCTCCTTCATTTCTTTTCATGTAGAGTCTGTCCGTATCGTCTTTTGGGTGCAATGCATTGTGCATAGTCATTAGTTTTCTAGTCCTCTGGTCAAGGTGCCTGAGTTCTTCTTTGGTCCAGCCTATGAATGGTCCAGAGTATCTTATTAGTGATACAGCCCATGTGTTTATCCCTTTTACTAGGTTTCTGCTATATAGTTTAGTTTCTAAGAGTTTCCTTGTTCTTCGTAGATATTCTTTTCCAATCTTCTCTTTCATTTCTGTATATTTGATTGTGTCTGCTTCCAGAACTCCCAGGTATTTATAACTATCTTGTTCTCCTAGCGCCCTCATCTCCTCTTGGTTGGGGAGTTCTATACCTTCTGTCGTCTCCAGTTTTCCTCTTTTAATCTCTAGCAGTGCACATTTTTCTATTCCAAACTCCATTTGGATATCCTGGCTGAATATTTTGGTTGTATTTATCAGCTTTTCCAGTTCTTTTTTGTTTTTTGCAAACAGTTTAAGGTCATCCATGTACATCAGGTGGTTTATTCTTTGTTCTGTATCTGTAAACCTGTATCCGGCACTACACTTTCTGAGTATGTAGTTGAGTGGCATCATGGCTATTATAAACAATAGCGGTGATAAAGATTCCTCTTGAAAAATGCCTCTCTGTATTTTTATCTCAGACAGGTGTTGTCCTCCGGCTGTCAGTTTTAGTCTCCATGTTTCCATTGCTTTCTGCATGAGATTAATAATCCTGCCTGGTATCTTGTATATTTTTAAGCATTCAATTATCCATGTATGGGGTATTCTGTCGTAGGCTTTCTTGTAGTCAATCCATGCCATAATTATGTTCTTTTGTTTGCTCTTCACCTCCTTCAGGGTCTTTTGATCAATGTATAGTAGATCATGTGCCCCTCTTTGTCCTTTCCGGCATCCTTTTTGTTCCTCGGGGAGCAGTCCACGATTGTCCAGGGATTGGTAGATTTGTTCTCTCAGTTGTGCTGTGAGAATTTTCCACATGTTATCGGTCTGTAGTTGCTGGGGGTTGTTCCCTTTTTGGGGTCTTTTTGTATTAGTGTTGTTCTTCCTTCCGTCATCCATTCTGGTACGTCTGTTTTGCGGATACATCCGCTCAGTTTCTGCGCTATTCTTTCATGCAGGGTCGTGAATTTTTTAAAACCAGTATGCATGTATTCCATCGTGGCCTGGTGCTCTCCAGTTTGCCATTTTTTTTAGGGTTTTATTGATCGTTTCTTTGTTGATTTCTGTTTCGGTTCCTTCTTCGATTTCCTGCAGTTCATCTTTCATGTTTTTCAACCATTGGGCATTCTTGTTGTGCTTTTTTGGTTCTTCCCATATCTTACTCCAGAATTGTTTTGTTTCTGTTGGGTTCGGTTGCTCTGTTGTTGTTTTTTCTCCATTTACGTTTTTGTAGAATTATTATTATTGTTATTATTATTATTATTATTATTATTATTATTATTATTATTATTATTATTATTATTATTATTATTATTATTATTATTATTATTATTATTATTATTATTATCATTATTATTATCATTATTATTACTATCATTATTATTATTATTATTACTATCATTATTATTATTATTATTATTATTACTATCATTATTATTACTATCATTATTATTATTATTACTATCATTATTATTATTATTACTATCATTATTATTATTATTATTATTATTATTATTATTATTATTATTATCATTATTATCATTATTATTATTATTATTATTATTATTATTATTATTACTATCATTATTATTATTATTATTATTATTACTATTATTATTATTATTATTATTATTATTATTATTATTATTATTATTATTATTATTATTATTATTACTACTACTATCATTATTATTATTATTATTACTATCATTATTATAATTCTTCTTCTTCTTCTTCTTCTTCTTCTTATTATTATTATTATTAGTAGTAGTATTTCTAAGTTTAAGACTCTTAAATTTACAACAAATGTTGATCGTAAGTTCATCTATTATAATCTCGAATCCAAACATATTTCAAAATTATTTTTATTAACCGAATTCAACAATTTAAATCTAATTATTCATAAATTTACGACTAAAAAGAAGAACGATGTACAGAAAACACTTTAAAACTTACTTAATTAACTGAACAAATTAAATCGCATTGTTTATTAATTAAAGACGTACAACAAATCGAATATTGTTTATTAAAAGTTAGATTTGATCTTGGAAAAGATGAAAAAATAACCAGGTAAAAGAAAAATAAAGAAACTAAAATGACTCATGGGCAACGTCGGGTAAGGATAGCTTGTATATATATATATATATATATATATATTTGTGTTATAGTGGAATAATTCCAGGAGGAAATCCGGGTATGAGAGCTCAATGTAGTAAACAGAGCAATAATAAAATATAATAACACGAAATCACATAATTGTCGATGCAATAATTTATTTCAACCGTTCGGTTTTTTCAAGCATCACTCAGACAATTACATTTTTGAGACTGATAGAAAATTGAATTTCCCTACCACAGTTCCAATACAATCATAGATGGTAGTAGTAGCAACCAATTTGATACATCTTTTATAGAGAGGGGGAAAAATTTAAAACTTATATTTAACTATGGCGGGCGAAGGGGAGGGATCTTTAAGTTAATCAACTAAAAACTGCCATGTCAAAATTATGACACATACGACTTGGCGATATCAACCATATAGGCAATTTTACTCACGCGCATACACAAAACTAAATACGCACACATCATATGCGCACTCACATACATAATCTCACTCGCACATTATCATAACTAAGCATAATCACATACGCAACTTTTATTCATCTCCAGCCAGAATGCGTCCGGCGAAACTCGTGTTCTCAAATTCGGTTAGAGAAAAGAAAGAAAGAAACAATTAACAGGCACAGAGAATATATAGACAGACCGCGGGAGAGGAAGATATTTAATAGAAAAACCATTAAAATCAGCTACTCTTGCACCAAGAACATGGACAGAATTATCAGCACCCATAATCGTAAATTACTTAACAATCCTAGTAAGAATAAGGTCACAGTAAATAAATGTAATTGTCAAGTGAAAAATAACTGCCCACTGGACGGTAACTGTAAAGTTGAGTGTGTGGTTTATAAGGCCACTATTCATCCGGAAGATAACAACAGGGATAAAAAGGTTTACATCGGCATCTCCGCGGGAAACTGGAAACAACGTTTTTATGACCACAAACACTCTTTCAATAACCCAGAACTCAAGAGCAAAACGGAGTTAGCTAAACAATGGTGGCATCTGAAAAATGAGAACAGGTCCCCGGTGATTTCGTGGTCAATCTTATGTTTTTCGAATATTCCAGATGGATTTAGACAAAGATGCAACTTATGTCTAGAAGAAAAAATAAGAATCCTAAAATATGATCGAAATAACCTCTTGAATAAACGAGATGAACTTATGGCTAAGTGCAGACATAAATATAAATTTAAAATAATCAACGACTAGTAATCCGATGGACCTCTAGACTTATAACGGTGAAGATACCAAATTAAATAACATTATTTAAGGTAACCCCCCCCCCACCACCAACATAATAGTTATAATAATATCTGCTATAGACACAGAATTGCCGACTTGGTGATATATAGTATTTGTGTGTATGCGTATATAATGGTATTTTGAAATATTTATTTATTCAGATTATTTACTTAAAATAAGATAGTGTTTTTAAAAAAATTCTGCGGTTATTGAATTAATATAAGTATAAATGCCAAATATTACCACTAGACATTATTAGACTTGAATTGGTAATCCGATGGACCTCTAGACTTATAACGGTGAAGATACCAAATTGAATAACATTACTTACGGTAAACCCCCCCCCCCATAATATTTATAATAATATCTGTGATAGACACAGATTTACTGACTTGGTGATATATAGTATTTGTGGATACGCGGATATTTATTATTTACTTAAAATAAGATAGTGGTATGAACATTTTTTCTGCAGGTAATACACTAGTTTTTGAATTAATATAAGTATAAATGTCAAATATTACCAATAGACATTATTAGACTTGAATTAGTAATCCGATGGGCCTCTAGAATTACAACGGTGAAGATACCAAATTGAATAACATTAGGTACGATAAACCCCCCCCCCCGCATGATATTTATAATAATAGATTATCAAATTAATCTAAAATATAAATAAGGTAAGACTAATTTTTAGAACTCATATTACATCAGTAAGAATATAGAGTGTTATGTAAATATTGTGTGTAGGTGTGTGGATATATATGTATGTGTGCGTACGTATATGTGTGTATATGTGCGTATATGTATATATGTGTGTGTGTATGTATGTGTATGTATGTTTACATGTGTGAACAACTACATGCGTATGCATTTGGTCAATATTTCAAATAGATTCAGAGATATATATGGGTGTATTCATGTATGTATATGTATGTATATATATATATATATATATATATATATGTATATATGTGTGTATATGTATATGTGTATAGATATGTATATGTGTGGGTGTGTATGTGTATATATGTGTGTGTATGTGCGTATGGATTTGTATGTATACATATATGTATGTGCGTGTAATCTTATTTCAACCCAGACGGACTGAGAATTTATGACACGCGGTCTGTCTATATATTCTCTGTGCCTGTTAATTGTTTCTTTCTTTCTTTTCTCTAACCGAATTTGAGAACACGAGTTTCGCCGGACGCATTCTGGCTGGAGATGAATAAAAGTTGCGTATGTGATTATGCTTAGTTATGATAATGTGCGAGTGAGATTATGTATGTGAGTGCGCATATGATGTGTGCGTATTTAGTTTTGTGTATGCGCGTGAGTAAAATTGCCTATATGGTTGATATCGCCAAGTCGTATGTGTCATAATTTTGACATGGCAGTTTTTAGTTGATTAACTTAAAGATCCCTCCCCTTCGCCCGCCATAGTTAAATATAAGTTTTAAATTTTTCCCCCTCTCTATAAAAGATGTATCAAATTGGTTGCTACTACTACCATCTATGATTGTATTGGAACTGTGGTAGGGAAATTCAATTTTCTATCAGTCTCAAAAATGTAATTGTCTGAGTGATGCTTGAAAAAACCGAACGGTTGAAATAAATTATTGCATCGACAATTATGTGATTTCGTGTTATTATATTTTATATATATATATATATATATATATATATATATATATATATATATATGTATATATATGCTTATACTTCTGACAAGGTGTATATCACCGAAAGTACTCAAGTTTTTAAAGTAAATAAATAATTTATTTTAAATAACATAAATAAATTGCGTTGTCCAGGTTTTAAAAATATTTAAAAAAATATTCTTATTATTATTTCCATTTCAGCAACGTTTCAATGTGTGGCTTTTCATTCTACCTTATTCACGTAATCGAGTGCTACACCCAGCGCCATATCAACATTAATCGTCGATAACATCAAGACGAATTTCAACGTGACTGCGATAAATGTCTCAATCAAGGAGGATTAAACGAAAAAAGAAGAGAAAAACATATGCTTATACTTCTGACAAGGCTTTACATCACCGAAAGTACTCAAGTTTTTAAAGTAAATAAATAATTTATTTAAAAAAAACCATACATAAATTGCGTTGTCCAGGTTTTCAAAATATTTAAAAAAAATATTCTCCTTATTAATGCCATTTCAGCAACGCTTCAATGTCTGACTATTCAAACTATATATATATATATATATATATATATATATATATATATATATATATATATATGGAAATTTACCACTCGGACAATTTGCATATCTTTTTCACGGAATTTTTCTTTTCATTCAATACGTTTTTTTAACAAAAATTATTTTAATAATTTTTAATAATAATTTTCATATTTTTCAAATATTTGAACTTTGGTTTTTTCGAAAGCCAACTTATCCATCTGTATTTCTCTTCTGATGATAAGATTTCGATCTTTGAAAAGCCCTGGCTTAAGGAAAGAATAATAAACACTAGTTTATTACTGAATACACCTTGCATTGAACAATTGAAATTTGAAATAAATCTGGACAATCGTCTCATATTTATCACTCTTTTTTCTTCTCTCTCTCTCTCTCTCTCTCTCTCTCTCTCTCTCTATATATATATATATATATATATATATATATATATATGCTGTGTTCCTATGATATTGATTTGATATAAATCGCTGACAAATTATGATGGTGGTCGTGTGTCAGTATTTAAATGAACGCTTCACGTCTGTGTCTCGATTTCAAACAGCGAGTGACAGGTTATATCGGCAAAGATTGGAAAGTCTCAAGAGGATCAAATTAACTGGAGATTAATGGGGAACGGTAAGGATCAAGGATGGTGACACCTGATTCCCCTTTGCAGCAAGACTGACAGGACAAACGGTATGCACACTTGTGCACACATACGCATACACAGTAGAGTGTATACGCTCACATAAAAAGATGCATTCACGCACATAAACACACACAAACACAAACACATCAAAGCATGTGCACACATATAAACAGTATAAAATATAAACAAGTACACATAGAAACAAGCATCTACAAAAAACCTCTCCAACCATCGATTGTCATGGCAAATAACATCCTACCTGAGAGTTCATCATTCAAACTCCTCGGCCTAATTTTCACAGATAACATGAATTGGAACAAATACATTGAAGACATTGCCAGGGCTGCTGCAAAGAAGGTGGGCTCCCTCTACCGTGCTAGTAAACTTCTCACACCTGACATTATCCTATATCTCTATAAAGCCACCATCGGCTGATGCATGGAGTATTGTTGCCACATCTGGGCTGGTGCATCATCCACTAGTCTCTCCCTCTTAGACAAGGTCCAAAAAAGAGTAGCCAACCTAATAAGTCCCTCACTACCCATCAAGCGCCAGACCCTGTCCTATCAACGCAATGTTGCTTCCTTGTACCTGTTTTACAAGTACTTCCATGGATTGTGTTCCGATGAACTTGCTGCTATGGTGCCCCAACGACGTAAATTCACTAGACCAACCCGAAAATCTGCCAAATCCCATCCATTAAAAGTGGAGGTCCCCAGATGCCCAAGAGCTTTCTACTCCAAAAGCTTCTGTCCTAGTGCTGCTGGACTCTGGAACTCCCTCCCTGATCCCTGTTTTCCTGATAGTACTGACATGCAGAAATTTAAAACTAATGTAAACAGACATCTCGCTGCACAGCTCCCAATTTAGGTTGACCCCCCTAAAAAAGAACTCTCACCCTTTTTTCAGTAGTCCCTTACGTCTACAGTGGTGGCCTGCCTTGTTTGGGGTGAACTATATTGAAAACACCCAAAAAGAACATAGACAAAAAATACACCCATACACATACACGAATATAGACAAATAACCACACTGAAACATTTACACCGACACATATATGCAAACACATACGCAAAAACATGCCAAACGACAACATTTCTCGAATATTTACAAGATATTCCGCGTTGCTTCTAAGGTTTCATGATTTTATTTAATTTCAAATCATACTCAGAAAGTCTTCTGTCCCATCGCCGAAATGTAGCATCCATGTGCTTGTTCTACAAGTACTTCCACGGAATATGCTCCGATGAACTCACGGAACTTGTACACCTTAAACGTAAATACCCTCGACTCACTCGGCAAGCGGTAAAATCTCACTCTTCATTGCAGAGGTCCTCAGATGCCGGATAACTTTCTACTCTAAAACCTTTTTACCTCGAACCGCTTGCAGTTGGGATTCCATCATTGCCCCCTTCTTTCCCAAACTGTATCAATATTTAGGAATTTAAATATGTAACAACATCTCGCTACACAATTCCTCACTTAGGATGCCTTTATAAATCCGACCCCTAATCACAGTAGCCCCTTACGTCTGAGTGGCAATATGCTATGGTTAGGGCCAATAAAAGTAAAGCCTGGGCGCATCGTGTAGTTTTCCTTTTCCTATGTAGATAATGTGTTTGTATCATAAATTCATGATGAACAAGACACATGGTTTCTGTATGTAACCGACATTTCAGTCATCATCAAAAGTTTTTGATATTCACAATTGATTCTCGTTTGTCTCTTTTCCCGGTAAAAAAAAGTGTAGGTTGAATGCACTTAAAAACTATAAATGTTTTCCACAACTTTCTGTAATTGTAATCGACATTTTGACGTCTGAACTAATCATTCAAGACAAAAGAAACTACGAGTAACTCGAACGAACGTTTATACAAGGATTCCCATCACGGATACTTTTGAGGGTGACATCAATTTAACAAAACAGTTAAAACTTAGCTTCTATATTCCAGGATAAAAGTTCGATTCTTGGTTAGAGTTATATCTATATCTTAATATATATCTAACTACCAGAACATCTGTTTCATGCCAAATAAAATAAATTCCCCGAACAGAACAGTTTTGTTTGCACTATTTTATGTCCCCTTACGAAGATTAAAATCACGATATAATGATTCTAAACCTTATGTCTAGAAACCATTATTCTAATTTTTATCAAAATCCGTTACATGATTTTGATGAAAAATGTCTGAAATTGGGCATTTTCTCAGGGGTTCATGGGAGAAATTGAAATTCAGGGACCATTTCTTAATTGGTGTTCAATGACTACGAATCAAATTCAAAGTAAATCTGATATATTTGAATTTCAAAATGGAAAGTTGTACCCATATTATGCTCCATAAATAAACATTTTAAATGCTCAAAAGAAACTGGAATTTTGTAAATAATTATTAATTAAATTCTAATATCGAATATTAAAATTCGCAAAACTCAGAGGTATCTCAAATTTCACAAATGTCTTGCATCCCATTTTCATCCCCTCTTGATAAAACTAAATTAAACGTAATATAGTCCACATTTGGACAACTTACACTCATCAGCCGTGTTCCAAAAATTATAATGATCGGTTAATTAGTAGTGAATCAAATATTTAAAGATATAAACATACCTAACATTGTAAAAAGAACTCTGCTGAAGCTTTAGCAATTTCAAATAGTAAGCCATACAATTTTTTGTTCCATTTCTTCCAATTCAGAAGAAATCAGATCGCATATTGTAGCGATGGTCATTTGGCCTGGAGAGATTTCACTGATATACATTTCTTCTATGTTTCTATTTAACCGACGAAACATTTAATCGAGTAACGGATATTTGGCCAAATCAACATAAAGCGTTTTACATTTTAATTTGTTATTTAAATTTTTTTGTAATGCTTAAAAACATTTTACGATAGTCTGACACGGTTAATAATTAAGCTATGCGCTTAAAAAAAGTAACTCTCTTTCACCTCCCTATTTTAACCTTTCAGTTACGGAACGAGAATCTGGTTGAATAACTCCATTATTCCTCTTACATATACACACAGGACGGCGGCGACCAGCAACAAAAGGAATGATTTTAGGTTGATTAAAACTCCAAATGTTTTGAAACTGAACGGAACAATTTGTATGAGCAGTTGTTATTTCTTGCTCAAATCACCTTTTTTTAAAGAACTTGTTGTATATGTTAGATATTTTGCTGTCCTCTCTAATGTGTTCCTTGTATTTGGTGCACATTCTCGTATTCGTCGTCTGCCATGTCTTATTAAACCAATTAAAACATTTCAAATTCAGAATTTTGTAGATTAAACTAAATTCTTAAATGAACTTAAAAATACTAATTAGTCAAAATACTAACAAAATAAATTGATATTACATCAAGTCATCATTTTTTTTTCGATTTTTAAAAATTTTCGCATTTTTAAATAATGCAAACTTTACAAATATTAACTTTTAAGCAAGTTACACTGATTATATAACTTCTTACTTTTTTCTAATTCCGATAACAATAATAAAAAAAACTCTTATCTTTTCTCACTTAAACTGCACAAAAAACTCTTATCTTTTTTCTTATTATAAGTTCTCACTTAAACTGCACAATGATAATTAGTCAAACGTATTAATTCAAAATACAAGAAAAATAAACTGATGTTACATTAAATCGCGAATATTTATTTTGAGCAAGTTATGATGACCTTCCGATTTTTCTAAATGCTTGCATTTTAAAAATAATACGAGTCATATCACTTGAATAATGCAAGTCATATCACTTGAAAAATGCGAGTCATATCACTTGAATAATGCGAGTCATATTTGAATAATGCGAGTAATATCACTTGAATAATGCGAGTCATATCATTTGAATAATGCGAGTAATATCACTTGAATAATGCGAGTCATATCACTTGAATAATGCGAGTCATATCACTTGAAAAATGCGAGTCATATAACTTGAATAATGCGAGTCATATCACTTGAATAATACGAGTCATATCATTTGAATAATGCGTGTTATATTCCTTGAATAATGCGAGTCATATCATTTGAATAATGCGAGTAATATCACTTGAATAATGCGAGTAATATCACTTGAATAAT
>OY744543.1:6652700-6662700 GCA_963556195.1 Sepiola atlantica | reverse complement strand
ATTCCTGTACTGTTAAACAATACACCACTACACAGATTAATACCAATATGCAAAATAATGCCAACACACAATCTCACACTTTTCCCCTCAACAATCCCCATCAACAACCCCCTCCACTAAATAATACTCTCCACACTGACGAACAACTACCACCAACTAATAATGGATCCGATCTCATCCCCCAAGACACCCTACCGTCCCCAACTAATAACCCTAACTTAAACGTTGACTTGAATCCGAGCATACAAACCGTAAGCAACCCTAATAATATAAACAACTCAAATAATACAACAATAACCCCCCATAAAATTCATACCTATATTGGTGCCAGTGCTTTCCCCATAAAGACTCGAATCTCTAACCATATCTACTCTTTTAAACACAATAGTAATGGTACCACTAGCACCTCTCTTTCCAACCTAATAAAAAGCTTTCACATCAAAAATACCCCCTACTCCCTAAGTTGGTCTATATTAAAAAAGTCAAACTCATATACTCCTGGTTCTGCATTCTGCCAACTATGTACCTTGGAAACTTATATGATAGCTACAGCACACAAGAACTTAAATGTCATTAACTCCAAAAATGAACTTATTTCAAATTGCAGACACAAACGAAAATTTAAATACATTAATTTCATCACTCCCTCTGACACTCCTCCTCCCAACCAATAACTCCCCCCATTCTTTAACATCTGACAAATCTCTAAACTATATCCCAGGGGAACCTTGTAACTTCCATTCTTAACACCCCTAATCTCACTAATTAACCCTCCCAATAAATTCTTCATCACCATTACACCTAATAACCACATTTACCCGGAAAACTATCAGTAGATTGAACTAACATTACTCCTCCAACTTTCCACCGATCATTAACATACCTAATATCTAGACTTATATACCTCTCCTGCAATATAGCTCCTTTTTATCCTTTTGCTTCAGCTCCACTCCTAACCCCTTATATTTATCTCATTGTTTCTCCTGTCCGTAATCCCACCTACAAACTCATTCTTGGCCTCTCTTTTTTCCCCCCCACCTTATTATCCCCTACACTTCCACTATATCGTCCTTATATTTAGACTCTTCCTATTTGCAACATATTCCCCTGTAACTTCTTTTTGTTATCATTTTAACTACGACATTTGAATTCCCCTCCAATTGGGTCCATTAATACCCCCCTATAATTCTCATCAGCTCTCTAACTCACTAGCTTCAAAACGCAGGTCTGCTTAATTTTTCAATCTAACCCTGGCCCATAACACTTATATTATATAAACTGTTACTAGCACTTCTGCTCTACCTCCTTAATAGCCTCCATAACCCCCTTTGTTGTAATCTTTTTAACTATTTTGATTGATTCGAGCTAGTTACATAACTACTTATTTTGGCCTATCCTTGAATAATCCTAATCCCTGTAAATACTCGCGAGCCACTTTCTATCGGCCCATTCTCTCTTTGTTCAACTTATCTTATTTTTGACCAATTTCACCCCCACCCCAAATCATATGTTCATACTACTTGGAAACCCCTTGCAAGTTTCCCTTATATATCTAATTAAATTTAAACTGTAACTGTTAATTGTTACCCTGTTACGACTCACTCACCATTTAAACCACAGATTATAAAATTGACACTGCACTCAAATTTTTGATTGAACCAACCCAACTCCACCCCTATTACTAGAAATCGAAACAAATTGTTTCTAACAATCTTTCCTTATCCCTTACATTGTTCCCCTCTCCTAAATTTCAATATACCGGAGTAGAACAAACTTGACCTTTAAATTTCACTAACCCTTTTCCCATTAATTTATTTCCCCCCCCATTATTTCCCCCCCCCTTATCTCTTTGGCCATTTAATGTCCCTCCAAATTATTCATCTAACCCTTAATTTGGTTTTAAATTAAAAATAAATAAATAAATTCTTTATTAACTATTCCCTAGCTTTTTAAATTTAAATTTAATCTTTTAATTTTTAATTTTAATCACCCACTCTCTCACATTCCTATATTTATTATACAATGCTCTCACTAATTCTACTTTACTCTTTATTCCTTAAACACACTGAAACCATATCTGATAACTACATTTTAATCTGCCCTTAGCAGCCTGATATATTTGGAAGCTCACATTTTACTTCTATTTTTAGAATCAACTTTTTCTATACCTATTCACCATTTAAGATTAACCCCACCCCCAAAACCTACACCCTACCGCTAGCCCGCACCCTTAACCCACCTGTCACTTTATCTACATCCCCATGCCAACCCGTCCTACTTTTATTTTTCCCCCAAATTCACAAAGCGACTTTTTAAACTACCCCGCACCTCCTAACCCCCCCCATCCTGACCCCAAATCTGAAACTTTCATCAACTTTGGCTTTTTCTCATTCTGAGTTAATCCTTGTATGAGATCCTACCGTTTTTCTAGGCCCGGAAGAAAATCAAAAAATGGCCTGTTTTCCTCTTCAAAGCCTCTTTTAAGTACATCTGGACTTATCTACTTTTGAGCACCTTTTCCAACCTGCTCCCATGCAAAGTGCTTTTATTCACTTTCTACAATTTCACCGAACCTTTTCAACGGAAACTCACCACCCGGACAATTGTATTTCTTTTTCACGAAATTTTCTTTTCATTCAGTACGTTTTTTGACAAAAATTATTTTAATAATTTTTAAAAAATAATTCTCATATTTTTCAAATATTTGAACTTTGGTTTTTTCGAAAGCCAACTTATCCATCTGTATTTCTCCTCTGATGATAAGATTTCGATCTTTGAAAAGCCTTGGCTTAAGGAAAGGAAAATAAACACTAGTTTATTACTGACAACCTTGCATTGAACAATTGAAATTTGAAATAAATTTGGACAATCGTCGCATATTTATCACTCTTTTTTCTTCTATCTCTACTATTGCTCTATCTCGTATATTGAGCTTATCCTTTTCACAATAGGTTCCATCTACTAAAAGTTTTCACTTTGGTTTATTTTGATCCTATATATACGTATATATATATATGCGTATATTTTGAGAGTTTACCAAGGTATTTTTGTCACTTTCTTCAAGAGTGGATTCATCACAACGAAAAGATCTTTTATTTTATTATTTATTTATTAATTTTGTAAAGCTATAGTTCCCTACACGTGTTTCGCTACCTAGCAAGCAGCTTGCTAGGCAGTTCATTAACGGAAATACAAGATATTGACTTCAACAACTTACAATACCCCTACATATATGTATATATGTATATATATATATATATATATATATATATATATATATATATATAAATACATATATATATACATATACATATACATTCATGTATATATATATATATTTATATTTATATATATATTTATATTTATATATATATATTTATATATATATGGATTGTGCTCCGATGAAGTAGCTGCTCCAGTGCCCCTTCGACATAGATACACTAGACAAACCCGACAATCAGCTAAATCCCATCCATTCACTGTGGAGGTCCCCAGATGCAGGAGAGCCTTCTTCTCTATATTTTTTTTTTCTCATGATACCGGCCTTTGGAACTACTTCCCTGCTCCCTGTTTCCCCGACTGTACCGACATGCAGAAGTTTAAAACTGATGTACATACATCTTGCTACACAGCTCCTTACTTAGGATAACACCCAAAACCTACACCTTATTTCTCAGTAGCCCCTTACGTCTACAGTAGCGGCCTGCCTGGTTTGGGGTGAAATATGTTAAAAGAATTATATATATATATATATATATATATATATATATATATATATATATATATATATATATATATATATGCAGACATTGTTAAAAATAACAGAATTCGTCTATTTAATTATACCTTTTTTAATTTTTCCATTTTCATGATGTTTTTATTTGTATTAAAATCAAAAATATTAAAAATGTTCTATAGGTTTCACAAATGTTTTCTATTCTTCGTCGAATCGTCATCAGGTGTTTAAAGAAAATGGATACAAAAGCTGGGAGAAAGAAGAGAATTTTTAAAAAGACGGCGGGGAAACGCGCAGAGAACGTTTTTCGCATTGTTCTAGGAAATCGTTGACGATTTAAATTTAGCAACGCTGGATGGCACCACAAATCAAAATCGCATTACGTTAAGCATTTAAAAAATGTTACCACTGGTTTGATATGTGATGTTATTAATTTTAAGTTGTTGTGCTTTTATATATATATATATATATATATATATATATATATATATATATATATATATATATAATATGAGACTAAAAGTATACTTTTAAAGAATTAAACTCATAGTGAAATGATTTAAGCTCAATATACGAGATACAGAAATAAAATAATAAATGAAGGAAGAGAGATAAAGATGTACGAATGACAAAAAATTTCAAGGCGTGACTGCGATTCGAACACACAACGTGTTAAGAATATTACTTAATATAATACTCTATCAACTTCTTTATATACTGTTACCAAAACTCGCTCAGACACCAAACGGGTTTTTTCAATTTACATAATTAATAGTTTCCCAACATAATTCTAGGGTATACAAATATTATCAACGCTGACTTGAAAAAATAATTAAATATTAATTACGTGCCTCCTCTCCCCACCCGATCTTACGTTTACAAAAATTATTGCCGACGGACAGACAGACAGACAGACAGGCAGAAAGACAGACAGAGAAGGTGCTCGTTATCAGAAATGGACGCTTTGTTTCGGACCAAGAATATTTTTAGTTAGTTATTTTTTATGTTTCTTACTTAGAAATTAAGTAAATAGTATTTACCCCCCCAATCATACGTTTACAAAAATTGTCGACAGACAGACAGACAGACAGACAGAGAGAGAGAGAGAGAGAGAGAGAGAGAGAGAGAGAGAGAGAGAAGCTCTTAGTTATATTATAAGTATATGTATATATATATATACTTCACTTGGCCGATCCTCTTGTCTGATAAAACTGCGAAAACAACTTTTACAGTATTTTTGATGTGACAGTAAAGTACAAATCAATTGGCGAGATTTATCTTTGACTGCATTTCCATGTTTTATTATAGAGTGACTCAAAGAATTCTCTTCGATGGCGAGTGTGATTTCTGAAAAGTACTAAACGACCGGTTGTAGGCCAGTATCCACCCATAAAATACTGCAATTATGCTGTCCAAACGAGAAATGATAAAATGCAAATATCCAATAAATGACAAAATGATGATTATTTACATATTTATAACTCTGTCTATATATACTTGGTATAAAGAGCAAGACAGTTTATTGTTATTAAAAGAACGCTTCAGTTCTGAGTTAAATTCATTCCTACATGAACAACTGGGTCTCGGACCAGCGCCGGTCTTGTCATACCGACTCTCTTCTTGTTCTACTTGTCTCCCTGTTTTCTAGACGCTTTTCTCTGTCGAGCACTCAAAATAAACCTCTTAAATAGCTTTTGATTTTGTAATCCGCCGCCAGATATGTCCTTAATAAATTTGACCCTGATTCCAGATCATAGCTTCTTTGGACAATACCATTCTTTTGGTGATCATTCTTTTCGTCCTGTTGACGTTATGGACAAAGAATGTTTTCTCTTTGTTAATACCTTACTAAAATAATTCTTTATCCTTTAATTTTCATTTTTAGTTCAAATCGGTCTGAAGGCGACCCGGTTTAAAAAAAAAAACGCGTCCTGCTTAAAAAGATGACACTCTTTTCAAATAAAACAGAACGTGTAACTTTTATATTATTTTCTTATGTGGGGGAGATTTATCTTCGGTTTGATTTTTATTTTTTTATCATAAGATGAATCAAATATAAAAGGGTGGTTTCGCAGATCATATCTTTTTGAGCTACACAACGAAAGTTAGGTCAATATTCAAGCCATAATTTCAGCAATCATCCTGTCAAAAAGGAGAAATGATCAAATGCAAATAGACAACAAATCACAGAATTGTGCCGTTTTACTGACTTTTAATGCTATCTATCTGTCTCTACATATACATATAGCGACGATGATTCTTTCCAAATATCCAGAGTTTCATTGCCTAATATTATCAAGCAGACACACAAACAGATTGTAACACAGACATACACTCACATGTCTCTGATATATGTATAGATCTGGCTTACTTGGTGGATCCTCTTGTCTAAAAAAGCGGTCGAGTAACTGTTACATTATTATTTTCGTATGTGATAGAATGGACATCAAAGAGAGAGATTCATCTTTGGCTTAACTTTCATGTTTTATCATGGAATGAGTCAGAAAAGAATGGCGACGGTGGTGGTTGCGTGGATTATGTCTGTCGGAACATCGAAAAACTTTTGAAAAGTATTAAACGACCAAAGTTATGCCAGTATTCACACCATAATGACTGCAATCAGCCTGTCAAAAGGAGAAATGGTCAAATGCAAATAGCCAACAAACGACAAAATTATGGGTGTTTACTGACTTTTTCCCTCTCTCTCTGTCTCTCTGTCTCTCTCTCTCTATTTCTCTCTCTCTCTCTATCTCTCTCGTTATCTATCAATCTATCTATCTATCTATCTATCTATCTTTCTATTACTGACTTTTTCTCTCTCTCTCTCTATCTCTCTCTCTCTCTATCTATCTCTCTATCTATCTATCTATATCTCTCTCTCTATCTATTTATCTATCTATCTATTTATGTATCTATCTATTACTGACTTTTCATATCTAACTGTTTTAATCTTTATCTGAAACTGATACTATATATATATATATATATATATATGCTGTGAAACGTGCGTAAGATATAGAAATGGTACTAAATTTGAAAAAACAAACGAATCAGATAATAAAAAGACGAAAAAGAAATACAGGTATTCACCGAAATATTAAAATTAAGAAATTGTAAGAATAAATGAAAATGATGGTTTAGGATTGATTTTTCCTATGGTTATTGGAATGCAAAATATAAAGTATATATGCCCCGAAGCTTGTAATAGAACTTTATTGAGCTTGCAACTTGAAACATTACTGGATATTATAAGGAGTATATTCTTAAATATATATTTTTAATCAAAACTCACACACACACACACACACATATATATATATATATATATATATATATATATATATATATATATATATATATATATATATATACACACACACACACACACACACACACATATATATATATATATATATATATATATATATATATATATATATATAAATATATATAACGGATCAAAGATAAAATAAGATTCCCAGACAAAATTAATAATTAGTTTATAGAATAGTTGATAAGCAAGTCAACATGCTAGTAGAAATAAAGATACAAACACATCATTAGAGCTCGCCTAAGATATTTCAATCGATTCGTTCGACCATATTCATTACGTAAAATGAGCTTTATTAAAAAAAATCGATATTTTATACACGAAAGCTTTTCTATCCCATCGGTTTTTCTTTCACACTTCGCTTTATAAAATGCCGAGTTCGATTTTATCAAATGAATATGGTCAAACGGATCTACCGAAATATCTTGATTCAGGGTAATGATGTGTTTATGTCTTTATTTCTACTTGCATATTGCCTTGCTTATGCACTATTCCATGAACTAATTTTCCATATATATATACAGAGATAGAGAGATACATTATATATATATATATATATATATATATATATATATATATATATAAAATTTAGGGTTCATATTTTTTTAAGCATCTAATTGAAATTTAATAAGGAATAAGGTAAAATAAATTCCTTTGAAGCATTTAAAGATGCGATATCAATTTTAAAAGAAAACTAAATCGAAACCGATTTTTTTCCTTTTATAAACTTTCATTTAAAAAAAAAATTTAATCACTATAAACTAAAAATAAATGAAAGTTTATAAAAGGAAAAAAAATCGGTTTCGATTTATTTTTCTTTTAAAATTGATATCGCATCTTTAAATGTTTCAAAGGTATTTATTTTACCCTATTCCTTATATATATATATATATATATATATATATATATATATATATATATATATATATATATATATATATATATATATAATGAAGAAGAATGGAAAGGAATTAGAGAAGCAAAAGTCAAATCATAATTCAATTCAATTGCTCAGAGCAAGGTATATTCCGCAAAAAAGGCAATTTATTCAAGTTAAATTTTCCTTAAGCCAGGCTTTTCAAAGATCAAAATCTTATCATCAGAGGAAGTCGCTGGGATAGATAAGTTGGCAAAGGCCAAGATATATATATATATATATATATATATATATATATATATATATATATATGCATTATATAAACATTTAAATGGTTTACATAAATAAAACTAGGTTTACGTTCTGTTGTAGTTCATCGGAGCAAAATCTTGTAATTAAAATAAATATATCGTCTAAAAGTGTCAGAATCAGATATTTGAGACAATATAATCTTATAATAAGGGGCAGCCATTGTTGGAACGCCGATACAGTCACTCATAACAGTGGGAGAGAGTGTGGTGTCATAACATGCCACGTTCTTTTAAATCCCCAACACACCAATTCAAACTACCGTTCCACTCTTACCGCCTTGAGATCTTACACATTAAAATGATATAGCTTTTATTAGTGTGTGCAGAAGCATATACACAGAAGCAACGGAGCGAACACCTCGACGCATGCAACACATATACATAAAATAATATCTATCTATATATACATACTAAAACACACGCACACAATTATCTAACCCCATTCAAATTATCACATGCATATACGAGGCCTGTCTAAAATGTATCCGACCTTAAGCCAGAAAGAAAATATTTCAAATACGTGACGGGGTTGGGACCCTAATCCCCTTCAAAGTAGGCACCTTGTGTATGGATACACTTAGCTCACCAATCCGTTCACTGACAGACAGTCTTCTTTTCATCTTCGCCTACTAAGTAAACACTTAATAAACAAGCCGCGCGTGCGTGGTCCCCCTCTGTATGTGACTCGATGTGGCGAGTGTAAAATGCAATAAATTTGGGCAATTTGGTGCATTTTTGACCCCCTGTGGGGCGCGAACCAGAATTTTTCTGAGGTCAAGGATGCTCATTTTATATCCAGAACAATTGCCTCTACATTTTGGCCAAGTTTCAGAGAAATTGAATGGATGGATGAATGAAAAGTTATGGGGCAAAAATGTCATTTTTTGATATTTCGGGGCCTTTCGACCCCCTGGGGGGGGGGGGGGCTAACCATTTTTTTTATTCAAAAATCGGAGAATGTCACTTTCTACCCTGACCAAAGTTACAACTTCATGCAAAATTTCAGAGAAATTCAATGGATGGTTGCGGAGAAAAATCCGGACGGACGGACATGCCTCAAAACATAAGTCCCTCGATTTTATAAATCGGGGGGACCAATAACAACAGAAATGTTAATATCGAAACCTCAAATAAAAAATTGAGCAACAACATTCGATGAATAAAGACAGGCGAGACAACTCAGAATATCCAGCAAAATTTGGCAAACCGTTTCAAACCATTACGATTGTATAAACAAACGTAATTGTTTTTTCGTTTAACCAATTTAACGAATATTAACGAATATTAACAAATATCCTTTTTTTAAGCAGAACATATTTACATTGGTAATGTATATTTGGTACTGATATCGATCCTGACCCAGTTTTCGTGAGGTTCGACTCGGAAGCGTTCGGTTGTCCTACGAAAACGGCCGAGTGTTGACGAGCCGAATGGTACCAAACGACAATTTTGTATACGGTGCTGCGTCCTGTGATTGTAAGTTATATTTTCAAGAAATTTTCTAAAAGAAACAACAACAACAAAAGAAAAACAAGCAACAACATAGCGAAATTACTGTTATCAAATAATTTTTTTTGTTATTTTGATACGTTGCTGCGTCCTATAATTTTTAGTTATAGTTGCAAGAAATTTTTTAAACAACAAAACAAATAAAACAAGCAAAACAGAGCGAAATTACTGTTTTCAAATAAATCTTTTTAACCCTAACCCTAAACGCTAACCCTAACCCTAACCCTAAACCCTAA
>OY744543.1:6577700-6642700 GCA_963556195.1 Sepiola atlantica | reverse complement strand
ACTTAAAGAACTTAATTGCTTTCCATTCGTTTAAGTCTTTATATTATCGGAAGTTTCCTCTGTTATATATTACTGTCGTCTTTTATTTTTCGTGTACAAAAGAAACACAAAAGGATCGGAGACAATGTCGATAACGAATCGGATACAGAACCCAACATACTTGACCGTAGACTTAAGATAACGAGAGGGAATCGTAAGAGTGGTATATTTAATGGTCTATGCGGATTCTTTATTTCGAACGGCAAGATTCTCTCAGTTTCAAAAGGCAAATGTCGGTTGATAGTCAGGACTCTAATTATGGCGGTCGAGTAGCGAATGGAAAATGGTGAAAAGGCCAAAGATTGATGTCGGTATGTAAAATGCATTTACTTCCACTGATATGTTCTCATACACATGAAAGAATCTGAGGATAATGAATAGGTTTTGCAGGAATAAGCAAGTTTCTATACAAATGAACACATGTATAGGAATAGAAGAACGATATACATATATATATATATATATATATATATATATATATATATATATATATATATATATATATATATATATAATAGATAAGCTATATAACTAGAACGTATCGATAGGTCAAGTAGTCCTTTCATAGGCAACCTTTAAAACGTAGACATTCCTTCAGAAAGAAAATGATACCTCCCAGTCAACATTTACCCAATATTACCAGAGGAAAATCAATATGTGTCAAATAATGAGAACCAACACACACACAGACACACACATACACATACACACACACGCATATATATATTATTATTATTTCATGTATCAACATAAAATGTTATATCGCGATATAATCTTTTATGTATCAATTTTCAGTATTTACTTCAACAGTGCCCAATACGTGAGTAGAGCTAGGTAGTAAATTATGAAAATATATTTATTGCAATTAAGTGAAATCAAGGCTTCTGTGTTGCACTCTGCAATACAAACTCCATGCATTTTAGCCTGACGATTCACTACAAGGATGAAACACAGAAGCCTCTGTGTAGCTTAATTGCCATAAATATATTTTCTATAACTTACTATATATATATATATATATATATATATATATATATATATATATATATATATATATATATATATATATATATATATATCTATCTATCTATATAATACTAAAACTCTATTGTTCTTGTATGTTTGCAATCAGCTTTCAGCTTTCCGGTTTTCAACATCCGGTTGCGCATGCGTAAATAGCATCGTCTTCAATCTGTTATTCCAATTCCGTTATTCTCTATTATGATTAACGAACGCATGAAATTTTTCATTCTGGAAATTTTTAAACAATTTCATTTAATTTCATCAAATAGTTTATTTGTTTTCTTCACGGCTAAAAACATTCAACGGGAGGACTTCGTAAAGTCTGTCGCAGTTTAAAAAAAACTCCTCCCTTTTAAAAAACAAATACAAACAAACAAAAAAACAACACTTATTATTAATATCAGCCATACTAGCGGTCGGTGAACGAAACCACCTCCCACTTTCCCTCTCATAGATTTCACCACTCCTACTCCCTCTGTTTTCGTTACGTACGCGAGAAAGCCTGCTGTACTCCCTTCCTTTCTCAAATCGCCCTAACCAACCACTTATAATTCAGTAACTATAATTAAAAAAAACAAACAATTATAATAAACAGAACGACTCATAGAAATATATCTATATTCTTTTTTCATTTTAATATACTTTCATAGAAATGCTTCTGTTATGTAAAAAAAACCTATTTTCTTTATGCCACAAGTGTCACGCTCATACATGAATTCCATAGCTAATATAACAAACTGACCCAACGGGTCACGGGTGGTCTAGTATATATATATATGTCTCTCTGTGTGTGTGTGTGTTTGAAAATCTTAAACATAGAATAAACATGAATTATAACTGTCAGGTAATCGCCATGCGTTCGTCATATTAAAAGAAGTAACTTGACTTGTCAACCATAGAGCGAGAAACTGACAGTGACCGCATGGCGTTAATTGTGTGCCAACCCGTAAACTTTTATCTACCTTTACTCCATTTCCTTTACATCGGTGTATTTGTTTATTTTATAAATTGTAAAATACAAAGGTCACGATATAATATTCATACTTTTAGCTATTTCAAGTGTGTTATTCTTAGTTATTGAGTGATGGCGTAGAAATACCGGACTCTGGTGGATGCACCTGTACATCTTATAAGAACATCCATCTAGGAGAAGGAAACTTTGATATAAAACATGTGCCCTTTATCGTGCTTAAATACGTTTTGTCACCAAATCACTGGGAGGGAGAGGCTTCTTTAGTCTTGGACCACAACCTTTCCAGAGTTGGAGTCTTGAACAAAATATCTGGTTTGTCAACTTACAATTGCTTAAGAAGTAGATAGGTTCCGCTTCCGATTACACCCCTTCTTTGTCTATTAATAAAGCACAAGGGCACAAGCACACGAAAATTTCAAAGTCTGCCAATGCTTGGCCTTATACCTTACTTGACAACACGGTGATACTTGTTTGTCACTCAGTTTGATATGACTAGTCTGGGCCACTCTTGTTCTGACAGATAGTCTGGCTGCCGTTTTCGACTGATAGTACAGGCACCCTAACTCTTAGGTATCTCTAAGTGAGACTGCTCTATCAATAGTTGTATAATATCAGGATAACGCGTAGGTAGTGTCCCTACACTTATCTTTGGTGGAATTAAATGAGGCCACAACTCATCAGATACTAATTCGTCTAATAGTCCGCCTGTGTGCACTTTGTTTTGACATGGAACAAACACCCACATTGTTAAAAACATCTGTATCAAAACAAAAAATCAATACAAAAATGAAAGCAGAAAAAAACCCGAATAAACCAGGCGCACATCTAAAACATCCAATTCGCCCTCTCCCTTCAGAAATATTCGAGTACTTAGAACTAACTTTGATGTAGGATTCTTTCTCCACGTAAAATCCCTAAGTATCCTAGCACTTCGTGAAACTAACCTATACTCTTTAATATTGAATTAATTTAATAAGCCAGGATTCCTCTCACTCTGCCGTAAAGACTCAGAAAAACATATGCACGAGCTCGCGGCATATATCCGTACCACGCCCCTTCAACTAAAGGATTCAGTCTATAATCATAATATCAGCCCCACATGTGCTTTCGTTGAACCTTATAACACAGCATTAGTTACCTTTATTTTCTTCATCTTCTCCCCTCGTAACTGAACTAATTGACCACGACTTCGAGAGTATTTATACGGAACTTTGTGCAGATCCGAGCGCCCAAATCTATGTATTTGGGGATTTTAATATTCACAGCAACGATTAGCTAGGCTTCTCGAGTTAAACGCACTCAGCTTCCCGATTACCAATTCCCTTACACAAACTGTCACCTTCCCGATTCTGAAAACCAACAAGTCTCATTTCTCGACCTATTATTTTGCAGGAATAAACAGGTATTTATGTAATTTAAGACTCAGCGTTCTGTATTCGACGAAAAAATGAGTGGTGAATGTAAACGCTTTAATTAGGGAGTGTTCGGGTATTATCCTATTGAGACTGTAGCTGCATGGAAAATCGAGATTACTTTATATATGTATATATATATATATATATATATATATATATATATATATATATATATATAACGCCTTAAAATAGTGCACTATATGACAAACATTGATTATCAATCATCATAACTAAAACCCATCGACAGATACTTTAACAAAAGCCGATGTTTTGATGAATCTAAGATTTTTCATAGACGTTGTTGGAATATTCTTATATACACTGAATGTTGGTAATAAAGAAACAAACAAAACACAAATGTAGAAACAATTATAGATATTTCGTTATTAGCTGGTTCTGTCTGTTAATAAAATAAGCTTATTTCATACCAGTTTTTCACTTTTGTAGCTGAACGTCTAGAGTTTAATGTCAGGAAATGACGGCGAAGAGGAAGTCATTTTTGAGAAGATTGGATCCGCGATTTCGCTTTTCGCGTCATGGTGTATTCTGTCTGTGCGTCGCCACTCCATACTTTTATGGCACGGTGGCTAAGTAGTTAACGACGCGGATTGAAGACTTAAGTATGCCGGGTTCGAATCCAGTTCGTTCCACAGAAATACGTTCATCAAAACCCACACCTGACCCTGTGTCTACCTCCTGGAGAAGAGGAAAATAAAATACTTTTATAGCGAAGAAAAACCCGCGCCTAGTTTCATTTTGCAAGTTTCATTACGTGTTTACATCCAAATTTGCTCAAGATAGTCTCCTGACACGTTACTTATCTTTCAAGTCAGCTGTTTAATTTTTACCGAATTTTTCTTCTATTAAACGTTCGAATCAGTCGAGTCTGTCACACGTTTTGATTAAGCGCAAAGAGTTGGTGTCCGTTGTTTGTTCTATCGGATATCGAAGAATAATGAAAGTGCTTCAATATTCTTCTTCTTCTTCTTCTTCTTCTTCTTCTTCTTCTTCTTCTTCTTCTTCTTCTTCTTCTTCTTTATCTTCTTCCTCTTCTTTATCTTCTTCTTCTTCTTCTTCTTCTTCTTCTTCTTCTTCTTATTATTATTATTATCATTATTATTATTATTATTATCATCATCATCATCATCATCATCATTATTATTATTATTATTATTATTATTATTACTATTATTATTATTATTATTATTATTATTATTATTATTATTATTATTATTATTATTATTATTATTATTATTATCATTCTCGCTCGCATTACCATTCATAATCTTTTGACATCTTAAATCTCCTGCGCATGTGCTACGCACTTTGTCAGCTGATCGTGCCTGTATCTTTAATATCAATCTCATATTGCTTTAGTCCGCCACAAAGCCGTGCGTTCACTTCGACGCACGCATCTAACAATATAAAATAATTCAAAATTCTGAAAGATGTTCAAATGTTGTTTTCCGAACAATTCCAGTGTATTTCATTAAGTAAAAATAATAAACAAACAAACAAGTTTAACTAATGTTGGCAAACTCAAGAACACAAAAAAAAAAACAGGCCGATATAATCTCATTACGTTTTGAAGAGGATAATCTTTCGCATTTTCGTCGACGATTGTATTTTGCTGTCAGTGATTTACGACACTTGACCGACGCCATTAATAAACATTGGAAATAGAAAAATGCGTTTGGTTTCAAGAAGCTTATTGTTATCGTCTGAAAAAAAAAATGATTCTAACTCACAAAAGATGGAGACAAATGATTTGAAAAGAATGAACAGAAACACGGAAAAATTATGCAGACAGACAATTGTAATCTTTATGTTTAATGATTTTCTGTCACTGAAGACGAAAAACTTTTATTAGCGGAAATAAATACGGATTTATGCTATTTTTGATATGATTTATTTTGTTGAGATAAAGTTAGTCCTCTTTTTAAATTCGGAGCATATGTGTTTGATTGAATATGTATACGTTTTAAGCAGTGACTGATTTAGATCGATACAAGGGAAGATAATATGCATATACAACTTTACGTGCATACATAAAGTATATATATATATATATATATATATATATATATATATATATATATATATATATATATATATATATATATATATACATATGTATAAAGAAAGAAAGAGCGTACAGACATAGATAATGAACAAAAAACAAATATTTATTATTTGTAGCTCCTAGAAAACCCGTCTAGATGGGCACTATAAGTGTAGTATTAACACAGCATGACGTCGCTAGCTATAAATGCATCGTTCAATTCATTAAGTCGAATGCTCTATGACGTCTAGCCGCCGGATAAAGTGTTAAAATGATCACTGGTTATTCGCTATTCAGCGTTGGCTGAGTGGTTCTAGACGTCGGGATTTCAGTTGTAAAAATACTCGGAACTATAGACATTGATATCGAGGTTTCGTTATTTGTCTAAATTAGCAATGATGATGACGGCTGTGAGCCAGAAACACGTGTCCATGGATTACTTTTTTGTACGTATAAAATAAATAATATCTATATATATATATGTATATATATATATATACTTTTATGTACGTATAAAATAAATAAAAATATATATATTAACGAAAAATATTTCCTATAAAGTTATGGGCGACTAATAATGCAATTTTCTGCATCTTAATCACTTACGAAATGAGACAATCGAAATAATAGTAAGCAAAATAACAACGAACGCTGCAATCACCCATAAAAATAATTACATAAAAATACATTAAATATTTAGGTGATAAAAATCGTACATATTTCTAGACAGAGCGTCATGATCCAGTGGTAGGACGCTGGACTATAAACATCAATATCGAAGGTTCGATCTCTGTGTAAGTTAGCCATGCTGATGACGGTTGTGAGCCAGAAACACGTGTCCATGGATTACTTTTATGTACTTATAAATATATATATATACAGAGAGAGAGAGAGAGAGAGAGAGAGAGAGTATAGATATATACAGGGAGAAAGAGAGAGAAATTTTTGTAAAACCTTTATTCCCCTTTCTGAATATAAAAATCAATATATAATGTTTTTAATAAGTATGTCTAGAATCCTTGTTCCAATTTCGATGAAAATCATGTAAATGATTTTTTGTCAAAATTGGAATAAGGATTTTAGGCATAAGGATTAGAAGCATTATATATTGATATCAATATAAACGAATATTAACATCAATATACAATGCTTCTAATCCGTATTTCTTGAATCCTTATTCCAATTTCGATCAAACTCATGTAAATGATTTTAACTAAAATTGGAAGAAGGATTCTAAGCACAAGGATTAGAAACATTATATATTCATTTTAATATTGACTCTAGAAGCGATTTTAACGGTTGCCAGCGAAGATCGTGACAAGACTCACCAGGCCTACATACAAACACGGCTTTAAAGACTAAACCTGTTCTCACTTGATTAGCGAAGGATGCTGGGAGACTTGAATTCAGCGGACAACATGAACGGAGATTTGAATCCATTGTCATTAAGGGTATGCGAGCATTTTAATTTCAGTTTACCATATACCTTAGTTTTCCAGAAATTTCCAAAAAACCTTAAAAATGACCAGTATCATACACTTTATTCTATATCTTATCGACCATTTGATGGATTCAGCTGATTTTTTGGCAAAGATATAGGTTCTAGTGTCTAGTTGATGGCATTTTAATTTCAGTTTACCACATACCTTGATTAGTCAAACTACCAACTATATCAGTTATGATAATGGATTGTATTGAGGCATAGCCTTTACAAAAGTAGTGACATTCCATGATAAATGCAGTATACTGAAATCATATGCCCTTAATAGGGTTAAGATGAAAATTCATATACACTAAATGTACAAAAGCAAGGAAATTCCCAAATTTTTACACTTTTATTGTCATTAAGGGTATGCGAGCACAACAGGGCTATGTATTTTACTGGTAGGAATTTTTCTTCAGTGCAACTCACACACTTCATCCACTCATGCATAGAGATTTATACTGTAGTGATGTGATAATGAAATGGTTTGGTTGATATGTAGTCATACCCTTAATGACAATAAAAGTGTAAACATTTTGGGAATTTCTTTGCTTTTGTACATTTAGTGTATATGAATTTTCATCTTAACCCTATTAAGGGCATATAATTTCAGTATACTGGCATTTTTCATGGAATACACATACACATCAATAAGTTATTAAATTAAAAAATAGTAACCGTGTATATTATTAGTATACGAAATTATAACAAGTCTTTTGTTGTAAAATAGTTTAATTTTTGGGTTAAACGTGTTTACACATCATGAGGTAGACACCTTTGAAAAGGGAGCCTTCGGGTCATCCACGACCTCCCAGAGGTCAGCTACTTTAATATCTCTTTTAATTTTAATATTGTTAACACGTGTTAGGAAAGAATACAATTTAGTATGATATCACTTTTTGATCACAAAAAGAAAACAAGTTTATATTTGATGTTTCTTTAAATACACTGTCTTTGTTTATTTCTTTAAACATTACATCACCCTTTTCTCAAACTAACAATGGCGAAGATTATCGTAACGATTTGTCAGCTTACGAATTCCATTGAAACTTATTTACATTACTTGCACTTATAGATGTAAATATGGCCGGTATGTTAACAAGAGAATGTTTACGCTCGAAATATTGTGCTGTACAATCAATCACCCGAGCGCGATGATTTATATCCTTTTTTATGAACACGAACATCGGTAAACTGTGTATCTCTATCTTCGGTCTCTATCACTAAAAAGATGTAATTTATTTTGACTTGTTTCGGTTGCTACGTTATTCGATTCTTATCAACAACTTTCGTTCATGAGATAACATGAACATATACAGGTGGTGATATTTATTCTAGATAACAGTTTTTAAGATTAGTTATTTAAAAATTTTTTTTTTTATGGAAATCGCTCCAGACAAGGCATAGAGCCACTTGGTGTAAGGAGCTAACGAGAACAAATATGATTATCGCAACGACAGGAGATGACTATTGGCCTTAGTCGTGAAAAGATTAAGATTATAGGTAGGATGGAAAACAGTCAGCAGGAAGAGAGTTCCACAAGCATGCGGTTCTTAGAATGAAGCTACTGGAATAGGAAGCTGTATTACAATGAGGTATCAAAACAGCGAATTGATGGAGACCACTAGACCAACGAGTCAAACGAGCCGGAACAAAAGAAGCGGGGAATAGATCACATAATTTTGAAGAACATATATAATATAATATAATATAATATAATATAATATAATATAATATAATAGTCGAATGCGGCCAAACATGGATGGTCACGTTTAATGATAAAAAGACAAAGCCTCTTTTCCTTAAACAATTCTAAGAAACCTTTCCACCCAGCGATTGTCATGGCTGATAGCACCCCTTCCGAGAGTCCAACGTTTAAACTTATGGGTGTGGCATCTTCAGGCAACATGAATTGTAGTAAATCCATAGAAGATGCTGCAGAGTCTGCCGCAAAGAAGGTAGATTCCCTCTACCGGACTAGAAAACTGCCCATTCTTGTCACTATCCTATATATCTATAAAACCACTATTCGCCCGTGCATCGAGTGTTGTTGCCACATATGAGATGGTGCACAAACCATCTGCCCTTTTCTCTTGGGCAGAGGGCAACAAATGAATTCTAAGCTATTACCCCCCCCCCGCACTGGCCGCCAAACTGCAACCACTATCACATTGCCGCAGTGTTGGATACCTGTGTTTGCTTTACAAGTACTTCCACGGAATGTGCTCCTATGAACTTACTGCACCTGTACATCCCTAACATTAATATAATCGACTCACCCTACTAGCAGTAAAATCACACACCCTTTTCTGTAGAGGTTCCTAGATGCTTGAAGTTTTATACTTAAATAGCTTCTTTCCGTGGATCGCTGGCCTTTGTGAATAACCCCCACCCTGATCCATGTTTCCCTGACTGTATAAACATGTAGAAATTAAAATGTAATATGAACAAAAGTCTTGTGGTTCAATTCCCCTCCCATGTTGCCCCTATAAATCTGATTCCTATCACAGTAGCCCTTACGTTTCAGTGGTAATATGTTTTGTTTTGAATGAACAAACACAAACAAAATAAATAGAAATGTGTATTCGGTTATTTCTTTTTAATTTAAATTTTTAAAAAATATTTATATATTAACAATGTTTTCTTTGAAAAATATTGTTTTAAAAAGTATGTGTTTTTTGTCCAGAAATTTATGTAAGTGTGTATTTCTATAAATACAGACGTATTTGAAAATTAACCAAACAAAATATATTAATGCGCTTAAATTTAAAGAAAATATAAATAAGTTTGAAGTTCCATTATAAGAATAATATTAAATCAATAAATTAATGAATTTCGCTAGATTTGTAAGTTACTTGAAACTATGTTAAGCCGATACATTAGCGACCGTTTATTTATATTACGATTCTAGCCTTATTCTTTCTCGCACCGAATTGTTTATCGTGCATATCATAACATGAAATCTCGTTAAATTCTGTAATTTATTAACACACATCTCTTGAATTAAATCTTATTATCAAATAGTACTAAATGATTTTAATTAGCAAACATATGCTTCCTCGAATTGTATATTTATGCTAGTAGATATGACAAGCAAACACATACTACACTGTCCTCCAAAGAAGGAGATAATACCTGTGAGGATTGGACCATGACTACTATACACTATTCTACCCATTCCGAAGTAGGAAATAATTAATTAGAGTATTGTCTCCTAACGAACAGAACATATATTCCACGACTCTCCAAAGGAGGAGATAATGCCTAGAATGATTGTATCATGACAGAAGGAGAGAGACAGATACTACACCCACCCGCCCCGCCAAAAAGAAGGAAGCGATGCCTGGGAAAATAGTGTGATGACGAACGAACATATATTAGACTACACACTAGAGGAGCGGTAATTCCCGAGAGAATGGTCTAAACTATCTCCAAATGACAAAGAAAAAGGTAATTCCTGGGAGAATAGTGTGATTACAACAGGACAGGTTCAATAATGGCCCACTGAATTGAGCATTGAAAGATAGTACATTAGTCTGAAATAATATTGTAAACTGAATTGAGCATTGAAAGATAGTACATTAGTCTGAAATAATATTGTAAACTGAATTGAGCATTGAAAGATAGTACATTAGTCTGAAATAGTATAGTAAACTGAATTAAGGATTGAAAGATAGTACATTAGTCTGAAATAGTATAGTAAACTGAATTAAGGATTGAAAGATAGTACATTAGTCTGAAATAATATTGTAAACTGAATTGAGCATTGAAAGATAGTACATTAGTCTGAAATAATATAGTAAACTGAATTGAGCATTGAAAGATAGTACATTAGTCTGAAATAATATAGTAAACTGAATTGAGCATTGAAAGATAGTACATTAGTCTGAAATAATATAGTAAACTGAATTGAGCATTGAAAGATAGTACATTAGTCTGAAATAGTATAGTAAACTGAATTGAGCATTGAAAGATAGTACATTAGTCTGAAATAATATAGTAAACTGAATTGAGCATTGAAAGATAGTACATTAGTCTGAAATAGTATAGTAAACTGAATTGAGCATTGAAAGATAGTACATTAGTCTGAAATAATATAGTAAACTGAATTGAGCATTGAAAGATAGTACATTAGTCTGAAATAGTATAGTAAACTGAATTGAGCATTGAAAGATAGTACATTAGTCTGAAATAATATAGTAAACTGAATTGAGCATTGAAAGATAGTACATTAGTCTGAAATAGTATAGTAAACTGAATTGAGCATTGAAAGATAGTACATTAGTCTGAAATAATATAGTAAACTGAATTGAGCATTGAAAGATAGTACATTAGTCTGAAATAATATAGTAAACTGAATTGAGCATTGAAAGATAGTACATTAGTCTGAAATAGTATAGTAAACTGAATTGAGCATTGAAAGATAGTACATTAGTCTGAAATAATATAGTAAACTGAATTGAGCATTGAAAGATAGTACATTAGTCTTAAATAATATAGTAAACTGAATTGAGCATTGAAAGATAGTACATTAGTCTGAATTAATATAGTAAACTGAATTGGGCATTGAAAGATAGTACATTAGTCTGAAATAATATAGTAAACTGAATTGAGCATTGAAAGATAGTACATTAGTCTGAAATAGTATAGTAAACTGAATTGAGCATTGAAAGATAGTACATTAGTCTGATAAAATCTAGTTCGCGCCCCCAGGGGGTCAAAAGCCCTCAAAATGGCAAAAAATGACCATTTTCTCCCATAACGTTTGATCCATCCATTCAATTTTTCTGAATCCTGGTCAAAGTGTAGAGGCAATTGTTCTGGATATAAATAAGCATCCTTGACCTCAGAAAAATTCTGGTTCGCGCCCCCAGGGGGTCAAAGGGGGGTCAAAATGCCCCCAATTGCCCAAATTTATTGCATTTTACACTCGCTACATTGAGTCACATACAGAGGGAGACCACGCACGCGCGGCTTGTTAATATTGTGTATAGAAACTAGTGTAATATAGTTGTTAGTTTCTCGCGTGAGTTTTCTTAGAAACATTTAAATCGAGGCAAACATTTATCTGTCACGAGAAGGTAAGATTTAGAAAAAAGGTGTGAACAGAATCGAGGGAATTGTTACATTATCGAAAGTGTGATAAGCTGCAAGGGAGCGAGCCAAATAGACGTGTGAAAATGAATTCTTTAAAATTAAATAATTTTAACAAACTACGGTCGTCTCCCTTTTTCCTCTTAACTGGGATGATAATCGAATAATCGAAGAGTCTGTTTATTAAAAACATAATCTCGACAGACTATCCTCAAGATAATGAAGATATGAATATATAACATATCAATTTCATGCCGACAACCTGACAATATATACGTAGTACTACGAATAAAAACTTGGTACTGATATCGATCCTGACCCAGTTTTCGTGAGGTTCGACTCGGAAGCGTTCGGCTGTCCTACGCCCGAGTGTTGACGAGCCGAATGGTACCAGACGACAATTTTGATACGGTGCTGCGTCCTGTGATTGTAATTTATATTTTCAAGAAATTTTCTAAAAGAAAAAAACAAACAATAAAAAACAAGCAAAACATAGCGAAGTTACTGTTATCAAATAAATATTTTTTGTTATTTTGAGACGTTGCTGCGTCCTATAATTTTTAGTTATACTTGCAAGAAATTTTTTAAACAACAAAACAAATAAAACAAGCAAAACAGAGCGAAATAACTGTTATCAAATAAATATTTTTAACCGTAACCCTAACTCTAAACCCTAACTCTAAACCGTAACAACCAAAATAACAAAACAAGCTAAACATTATCATCATAGGACGCAGCACCGTATCAAAATTGTCGCCTGGTACAAATCGGCTCGTCAACTGTCGGGCGTTTGCGTAGGACAGCCGAACGTTTCCGAGTCGAACCTCACGAAAACTGGGTCAGGATCGATATCAGTACCAAAAACTTATATGTTAATAGTAACATCATATAAATGATTATAAAAAATAAAAAACTTATATACTCATAGAATATTCGTCAGAATGAAATATATTAAAAAAAAATAAATCACAGTAGAATTTGATTAAAAATAGAAAAACACTTGAATGCCAATTCAAGATGAAATCTTGATGGATCTGTCAGTTTTAGTTTCCTGGTGTTTTTCTTATTATAATATATTGCAGGCATTAAAGAGAACTGTAAGATTTGAAGAAGAAATTCATGTCAGTTTTACGTAAACTTTATTGAGAAAAATCATGTTTTTTACTGCAAAAATTGATTCGCATAAACTCTCTCTCTTTCTCTATTTAACTCTCTCTCTCTTATATATATATATATATATATATATATATATATATATATATATATATATATATATATATATATATATATTAGCAGACCTATTTCTGATAATATTCTGATTAATATTTGGGTGCTCGCTTTCTCGGTGTATCAATTTCATGCCCACTCATATGTATGTTTATCCTAGCCAGTTCCTCTGTCTTCTTCCCTCTTATCACCTTTCCCCCTCCGCCTACCGCCTCCTCTATACTAGCTCAGTAGGTGTGAAAGTGAAAAGGAAAAAGAAAATAAATAAAAATATAAAAAGTAGAATAAAAAATAAAGAAGAATGTCACTAAAAGTCTTCTTATATGGTCCAATCGGATCATCTTTTCCTTCTCCCATGTGCATGCCTTTCAAAATGAAATTATTTCCAAATCTTCACCTTTTCTGAAGACGTTCGCTAACACGAACGAAACCGGTCAAATTTCTTGTTTTTGTTTTTCTCCTGCACTTTAATTTTTTTTCCGTTTGTAATTTTTGACCCCCCCCACACATACATATATATATATATATATATATATATATATATATATATATATATATATATATATATATGACTGCTTTACATTATAACTTCTAATATATAAAGTTAAGTCTGTCGGAGTCTCCAAGTAGGACCTAAATAGAATCTCATTTGCCTATTCAATATTAGATTATGACAAGTCATTCATTTTGGACACTTATCATTTCGTGTTATTTGACAAAAAAATTGAAATTACAATCTATTTTATTAATTAAATGTTCTATCAGCCTCGATATATATTTTTTTATAGCAGATAAACTTCTGAAACACGAGTGTTAGCCAGCAGAAACACTTCAGACTTCAAAACTGTTACAGAAACAGCAATATATTTTCACCTCTATTTACTTAATATACTATTTTGATTTTTCACGTATACTCGTCGACATATACACGTCCAAAAATGATTTTTACCTGCTCCGCCAACTGATACACACCTCATTAACCTTACTTCACTTTTTAATTTAATGACCAAACGATACCAAGATATAAAGTTTATCTTTAAAAAAAAATATATTTTAAAAATAAATCCGTAATATAAACAATAAACCAAAAAATTCTTGTCGCAGATACACTAACATTTATTCTCTGCTTAACTACTTCCGGTTTCAAACGGTTTATGCAGATATGTCAGTAAACCGTTTTCCTGTTCGGGAATTTCGTATTTATTTCATTTTTAGTTATTTAAAAATATTTTTTCGTTAATACTTGCATCTTGAAAGTAACATTATTATCGATTATACTATTAATTATTTATTTCTGTTCTGACAAACTTTTAGTATTTGAGCAATGTACAGGAACAAAACACCGGTAGCCATTGTCGTTTTCTCTATAGAAATGGTTGCCCCAGTCTTAAATTTTAGTTCACTTTAACAATCTATTTTCGTAGACTTCAAATACTCAAGACAAATATATGGCTTAAAACCCAAAATACTAAATAACTACAACTGACTAACTCATATTTATACTACTACTACTACTACTACTACTACTACTACTACTACTACTACTACTACTACTACTACTACTACTACTACTACTAATAATAATAATAATAATATCGAGGAGGGAAAGCGCAAACCAGACCTCCACTGGAAGAGCGCGGACAGCTCTGGGACCTTTGGGAGGCTTGTTGCCACTCAGGCCCCAGAGGGGACCAATGCCCCTTATCAGCGGGAAATCGGTGGTAGGTGGCTGTTGCGATACCGCAAGGTCATCAGCGGTGATGAACAGAGAGAAGTGGGGCATACTGGAAGTCTGAGGAGACTTGTTGTCACTCAGACTCCAGGGAATACCACAGGTTGTTGGCAGTGGGCGATCACTGACGATGACCTGTGTGATAACTCCTAGTGAGTAAATAATAATAATGATAATAATAATAATGATAAATAACTTTATATAAAATATAGATTATCTGTCGTAACAATTAACCATTAATAAAAGACAAAAATGATTTCATATTATCTTACTCTGCTGAACATGGGAAAATACTTATTCATGATTCTAAGATAATTGCAAATAATTGCAAACGCGCTTTCAAAACTTAGAAGCCACTAATACTAAAGACAAAACCTTAACATAAATATAATCGCATTAATACGAACTAGAACATATTAATATAGTTTATAATTAACCCAACCTCATATATTTGCTACGCCGTCTCAGTAGATGATAATGCATCCATAACTCTAACTTTGAACTCAAATATAAATAACAACAATAACCAAATTAACATTAAGAAAGCGATTAATTTCTCCCGACGACCATTTATAGATATTAAAACTGCTTTTGCCATGAATGTGGATCCTCTTTCTATTCCTTGTGGCCGAGAAATAAGACGACTTGCACGAAAGAAATAACAATTAAAGATTGGAAACAAAATACATTCCGTGGTATATAACGATATTTGTCTAACTATATATTTCTCTTGGTTTCTCACTTTCTGGTCGCTATGTAGCTATTTTATATGGGGTTGACAGTAGCGATTACGTATTTCTTTTCGAATGGCCATTTTCAAACGCACGGTGGAAAACATAAAAATCGAATCCAATAAAATAATTTCCACATTTCCTTACAGTTAACCTAATTTTTCTCTTGCTTCCGTTGCTTTGTTGAAAATTGGATTTTTTTGTTTAATATGTGGATAAGGGTGTGTAAAAATAGGGTTAGATTGGAATTTGTAATTTAAAAATTACGTATGAGAATGAAAAAAATCAATAAAAAAAGAAAGGCTGAACTAAATATACGTGCACAGGAAGTTGAATTACGGACAGAAATACGGAATGACACGACAGAGAGAGAGAGAGAGAGAGAGAGAAAGAGAGAGAGAAAGAAAGAGAATGAGAGAGAGCGAAAGGGAGAGAGAAAGAGAGAGAAAGAGAGAAAGAGAGAGAGAAAGAGAGAGAGAGAAAGAGAGAGAGAAAGAGAGAGAGAGAAAGGGAGAAATGGAGAGAGAGAGAGAAAGAGAGAAAGAGAGAGAGAGAGAGAGAAAGAGAAAGAGAGAGAAAGAGAGAGATAAAGAGAGAAAGAGAGAAAGAGAGATAGAGAGAGAGAGAAAGAAAGAGAGAGAAAGAAAGAGAAAGACAAAGAGAGAGAGAGAGAGAAAGAGAGAGAGAAAGAAAGAGAGAGAAAGAGAGAAAGAGAGAGAAAGAGATATAGATAGATAGATAGATAGAGAGAGAGAGAGAGAGAGAGAGAGAGAGAGAGAGAGAGAGAGAGAAAGAGAGAGAGAGAGAGAGTTATCTCCCCCAACCACCTCCTTTACATCAGTAATCAAAGCAGAAACTTTGTGCGAACTAAAGAGAAAAATCGATAAAATCAAATAAAAGTAAAATTTAATTTTTTCCTGACAAGGACCAACTTAGGTCGAAAATTATTGACGGAACAGTTTTTGGTTTATGAAGCTACACCGTAAAGAATGTTTTTGTAAGTCTATGCTTCTCTGCACATTCTTATTGAATTCTTTGTTGCCCATGTCACTGCTAGCCATATTGTGAAACCTACAGATTTTGGCAGCGGTAATCATTCTCTCTATTTAGTGTTGGGGGTTAGGGTTAGGGTTAGTCTTTGTATTTGGTGTTAGGGTTAGGGTTAGGGTTAGGGTTAGGCTCTCTATTTGGTGTTATCTATTTCTATAATTCTTTTAATTTTCTCGTTCATTCGATACTTAGACATACTATTTTTCTTCTTTCATTTTACATAGAGTCGGTGTAAAACGTTTTACGGGTGTAATACTTTGCGCACTGTAATTGGTTTCTTAGTTCTTTTTATTCAAAGATTTTCTACGAATGGATACACATTTATCAAGGCCAAAAGCCACTTGAGCATAAGACTTAATGAGATTGTTAGTAGGGCGATGAAAAATAAAACTAGGATTTAGTATGATGAACATGTTGTAGTCTATAGTTTAGCAGTTCCACGGTAACGTTTGACACAGGTAATAAACTCTGTTCAGGGAAGTTTAGTTTGGTTTTCCGTACACAGACGAAGAAAAGAAAGTTTATTGCAGTGTTGATAGGAAGAAAAGTCCTTCCTGTAAATGTTTTACAGGGGGAAACAGTGGTTGGATCTCAGTCTAGCATCTACAATAGAAGTTAAGATAGAGTAGAGAAAGACTAGGAACGTGTTTATGTCAGAGGATAGGTCATCTTCTACTAGATTGCGAAGTTGATGGTTCTTCTTTTGTCCAGTTTATGAAAGGGCCGGAATATCTTATCAAGCGGGTTAAGGTTAGGTTTAGGGTATTCTTGTGTCTGATGTTTGCTATATTGTTTAATTAAAACACTTTTCTCTTTCTTCTCAGTTTAGGGTAAGAGTAAAGGTTAGGGTTAGGGTTATTTTTAAGTATCTCTTGCATGTTTGTTGATTTGAGGTTGGATGCTTCCAATATCTTATCAAGCAGGTTAAGGTTTTTCTTATGTTTGGTATATAGTTTAGTTAAGAAAAAAACTTTCCTTTTTCTTTTCAGGTAAGGATTAGGGTTATTTTTAAGTATCTCTTGTATGTTTGTTTATTTCAAGTTGGGCGTTTCCAATATCTTATCAAGCAGGTTAAGGTTAGGGTTAGGTTTTTTTAGTATCTCCTGCATGTTTGTTAATCTGAGGTTAGACGCTTCCAGAATTTTCAGATAATTATAACGTTCGTTAAAGGCCCTTACTTTTGGATTAGGCAGTTCTATACATTTCGTTGTTTCAAGGTTTAGGGTTAAGGTTAGAGTTAGGGCATTCTTTTTTCTGATGTTTGGTATATAATTTATTTAAAAATCTTATCACTTTCTTCTCAGGTTAGGGTTAGGGTTAAGTTTATTTTTAGTATTTCTTGCATATTAGTTGATTTGAAGTTGGACGCTTCTAGAATGTTCAGATAATTATAACGTTTGTTAAAAGCATTTACTTTTGAATAAGGAAGGTCTATACATTTCGTTTTTTCGGGGTTTACTATTTCTTAACTTAGTTATTACATATTCGTCTAACTAGTAATCAATTCTTATATCTCGCCTAAAGTTTCTAGTTGTGCTTATTTGTGTTTTTAGTTCTTTTTATTGTTCACCAGTAATTTCTAGTCATCCACACACATTAGATACTTTCTTTTTTGTATCTGGTATGTTGTACTTTGCATTTTATCTCCTTAGTGTGTTAATGAGTGACTATGACAAACAGTAGTGGAGATATGAAGTCTCCCTGGATAATATATTATTGCTTTTTTTAATATCTAACATTTTATTTTGTAGTCGTTTCATTCCATCGATATATTCATTTGTTTCGTTTTTAATTCTTTCAGTACCTCTTAGTTTATTTATAAGACGTTATTTATATATTTTGCTAATTTCAGGCATCCTTTTCTGTTCCTCAGTTAGACGCCATGAGTTATATCACTATAGCGATATATCTGTTCGCTAAGTGTTACTCTTCCAAATTCATACATATTTGGTAGGCATGTTATAGGTCTGTGCTTGCTTGTGATCATTTTATTATATCTATCTCATTATAAATAACCAACTCTTGTCCTTCTATTTCGCGTATACATCTTTTTCATTTTTTTCCACGCAATCCTTCACGTTCGCTATATGACCAATTTTTTATTCGTCAATTTCGCCTATTTTCTAACTTGCATTGTTCGCTAAAAGACAATTGTCCCATAACATGAACCAAAACAAAAAACCCAAAATAACTACAATCATAACAAAAGCAAAAACAGACAAAAATAAACTTTATCATAATACTCAATTTTCACATAGATTTTGATATTATTTTTGTAGTTGTATTACGAAAAATGGAGGCAATAATTTTTTGTAGAATTTTTTTTCTCAGCTTTTTTGTTATAAATGGTAAAATCTGCTGCTTTAAGGCACAGGAGCAATTTAGTCGCCATCACATTCCCGAACAGTTGTTTTATCTGTCCACTGTGTCGAATTGTCGGCGAATATTATGACTGGTAATTGTTATTCTTGCAGAAGTTATTTGGGTGTTTTTTATTATCCAATTTAGCCTTTCGCGATAAGGGAGATAATTGCATATTTTATTTGTGAATCAACCGACAAGAAATTACAGTGTGTCAGCTAGATTTTTTAATCTTTTTCATATTTCCATTTCTTTTGTACTATCCGTATATATATATATATATATATATATATATATATATATATATATATATATATATATATATATATATAGGGTGGGCAAAAATAAGGGTCCTATTTTTAAAAATTCATAACTTTTTTATTTATTGATTTAAAAAAAAATTTTTTTTTAGAATAAGTAAAGGACCCCTTCCGAAGCAAGCATGAGCCGTATTAGCCCTAAGGAACGTACCCTCATTTAGAAAACATTATTTTTGCTTAAAAAACTCAAAACAGTGTAAAAAACAATACTTTAGTTTTTGTAAGTTTTAAGAAGTGTTTTTCGGCTAAAATTTGTTTTGTTTATTTCAAAAAATCTCGGAAGGGTCAGTCTACACACACATAAAGTTTGGTGAGTTTAACTTTTATTTTGTGGAAGTTATTCAAACTCAAGTTATTCAAATTTAAAGATAGGACCCTTATTTTGGCCCACCCTGTATATATATATATATATATATATATATATATATATATATATATATATATATATATATATATATATATATATATATATAGGCAGCATTTTCTCATTTATGCAAACATTGTTAAAAATAACAGAATTCGTCTGTTTAATTATACCCTTTTTTCAGGAAAAAAAAGGCATGATTAAAGAGACGAATTTTGTTATTTTTTACAATCTGTACATATATATAACACTCCCATCCTCCATTTTTCACTCACAGCCATCCACATTTATTTCAATCACTCATACCCCCTCCACGTTTTCACTCACAGCTATCCACATTCATTTCACTCCCTGCAACCGACTTCTCTCAGCCCGGACCTCGGTCATGCGCTCCCAGTAGCCACGGCTACTACTTTTCTCATTAACCCATCATATCAACCCAATATTTCTATGTACCTGCATGACATTTTTCTTAAAATTATCATCCTGAGGAAGTCTTACAAATAAAGACGAAACGTTGATGAATACATAAACAAAACATCTTTTGGCTTTTCCTTTTTCATTTCCCATACATGTATTATATTTGTTTCTATAGGTGTTAATCCATTGAAATTTATAAAAAAGTGCTCATCAGCAAGTAGAGCTGTTTTTAGTATACATTTTTATTCATACAAACATCATTGGTTACATATGTGCATACATGTTTCAGTTGTTCTCTTCCATATTTCAGTCCGAAAAGGTAATTCAAATGCGTTTGAATTTTTCTTTTCGAGATGAAAAAGTTGACTCCCAATTGCAGAGAACAACTGAAACATGTATGCACATATGTAACCAATTATTTTTGTATAAATACACATTTATACTATATATATATATATATATATATATATATATATATATATATATATATGGGTAAGGTACACGATAATTCATGAAAATGAAATGCCGTGGTGGACAAACTGTGCGAAAAATGACAAACGGAAAACAGATTAAAGTGCAGGAGAAAAACAAAAAACAGAGATTTGACCGGTTTCGTTCGTGCTGGCGAACGTTTTCTTCTATATATAAGGGTATGTAACCCCCCCGTAAAAGATGACGAAAATAATCATGCTTCGCTAGTATCCGCACTAATATTTATGTTGATATAAAATAATGTTAGTATCGGTAAAGTTTAAAAATATAAATAAAAGAGAGAGAAAACGTCTTAAACTGGAAAGTTTTAAGAAAGAGAATAAAAAAAACGTATAAATCAGTACAGAAAGTAGAAAATAAACACAGTAATAGACACAGAAATAAACATAGAAACAGATGTTGAGGTTTTATTTGCTTTCTTAGTTTCCCTGAATACTTGAAATGGATTCGTCTGGCAGTTTTTTAATCACTAATCTTTGTTCTACGATATATATATATATATATATATATATATATATATATTAAAGGGGGAAAAAGTAGACACACATTCGAGTTGTACACATTATAACTTATTTCGACCTAGATCAGTCTCATCAGATGTATTTAGAATAAGTTATAATGTGTACAACCCGAATGTGGGTCTAGTTTTTTTCCTCTTGAAAATTTAATAATGCTCTGTTTAAATGTAAATTTAGCTCTCTTACTCAGATTCCCATCAAAATCATTCGAACCTGCACGCACACACACACACACACACTATATATATATATATATATATATATATATATATATATATATATATATATATATATATATATATATATATATATATATACATGACTCTAAATGTAAAGAAAGGAATCGTCCGCTGCCTACAAACAAAGACAGTATGTAGTAGTAACAGCAATAGCTATAAAGAGGAAATAGACATCTTTAGCGGATGACTCCAGCGATACAACTATCCAGAGAGCATGACATCAGCTCCAAAGAATCCAGATCAAACACCAAGGGACACCGCCCGAAAACACACCATAGTTTGTAAACTATATATAAAGGACGTGTCGGAAAAAATCTAAAGAATATGTAATCCATATGACATCAGGACAATATTCAGGAGCGACTCAACTCTCCGAAAGCATCTTGTGAGTGTCAAACCTTCTATACAAAAAATGTATGACTATGAACTGTGTGTACGATCCCATGTAAGTGTGGGAAAATATACACAGGTGAGACATGTCAACAACTAGAAGAAAATTGGAAAGCTGTAATACATGGAGATATCGAAAAGTCGGGTATGGCTGACCACATATGGAGGGAAAACAGAAACCATTTACCCTTATGGGACGAAATAAAAATTATAGTTACAGAAGAACGGTGGAGATGACGCAAAGAAGCAGCGCATATGTTGGACAACAATAACTTATTAAGCAGACCTAGTATATAATTTAATACAGTATGAGAACCATTATTATAAATAATAGATATGGTTATAATATATATATATATATATATATATATATATATATATATATATATATGATTATTTTTATTTACACGCACATGTACAAAATCTGTACACTAGCATATCGATGTTATCGATCAACAGCTATTATAAACTTTCCAACTATGATCTAAGGTTAAGATCGGATTCTAACTCTGCCTGATGAGATCTCAGTTTATAATAGCTGTTGATCGATAACATCGACATGCCAGTGTCGCAGATTTTGTACATGTCTGTATAAATAAAAATAATCATATATAAAAGCTTTATTTGATATTGAGCACTTTTTATAAACCCGGTTGAAATTATTTGGATTACTACCCTGTGGATGTTTTACCTGGATTATATATATATATATATATATATATATATATATATATATATATATATATATATATATAGTGATATCTAGTAATAAATGTCCTGATATATAGTGATAAATAGTAAGACTACACATTAAACACAAGAATAGGTTTAAGACTACCAAAATTCACACTAGAACTGTCTCTATGGACCTTTGGATCAGCGAATATAGTACTAAGTAAAATTCAGTTCTAAGTGATAGTCATTTGAAGGTTCAATCCTCGGTGCGGGCGATACGAATAATTTAGAATTACTGAAGACTTCTCCCAGTCATGGCTGACAGAACGAGAGCATGTTACCCCCGTTGATTAAATAAAGGGTTCCGTTCGAAATTCCGTCCAGATTCCCGAGTTTGACAGAAATATTCCCGAGCTCGAAAAGATACACCTGAAGAAGGCCTGAGGTACCAGCAGCCGAAATGTTGTGAGAATAATTAAATTTTATATACTACGATTTTAATTTTCTTCAGCCATTATAGTTAAACAAACGAATATCTTATATTTCTTTCGTCCGATTTTATCCAGTTGTCCTCGTCCAGCGTTTCCCGAGATTAAGTCCAGGGCCAAACATACAAGAATTTCCAGAGAATCTATCTGCATTTCGATTTCATTCCTACCGTTTCATTTATTCCAACGTAAAATAAATTGGATTCGCTAAAGACACAGTGGAACAGAATCGCTTCTTTTCCCTTTCCACTCGATCGAACCAAATTTCATTACATTCAACAATAGATTATTCTATTCTGGTAACAGACCAACTTGAAAGCTTTTCCATTACAGAAACATGAAACTGTCTTTGTCTTGGATTTAATTCAGCCAGGATCCGGAACGTGATTCTTAAGAGATATCGAAGATGAAGAATCGAGTGTAGCATTAATAAGATTTTCTTTCTGGGAACAGCGCGTTATTTATTGTTGTGTATTTCTTTTGTAAAGAAAATCTAGAGGAACGGCTGAAAATGTTTCACCGGTGGATTTGACATTAGGGTAACAAGGTAAATCTTGTTAATTTGTGAAGTGGTACCGAAAACATTCGAAGAATCTTTTCTTTGAAAATTCTAAAAATCATTTTCAAAGAAAACATTCGAAGAATCTTTTCTTTGAAAATTCTAAAAATTATTTTCAAAGAAAACATTTGAAGAATCTTTTCTTTGAAAATTCTAAAAATTATTTTCAAAGAAAACATTCGAAGAATCTTTTCTTTGAAAATTCTAACAATTATTTTCAAATGTAAATGAGTTCAAACAGAAATACACATTGTGTGTTTCGAAAATTTCCACGAGAACTTTTACGAGTCTTAATATAAAGTTAATAAACGTTTTCTAAAAGTCGCCTTTATTCCTTTATCTTTTAATGTTCAACTAAGCTTTGTCATCTATAGAAATGGTACGTATATTACGAGCTGATTCCTAGACGAAAAACTGAAATGGTGTACTTTTAAAATGGAAGAAGAAAAAAGAACTAAAATTTAAAACATATTATGTGATGTAAATAATTCTAAACCATATAACCCTAACCCTAACCCTAACCCTACTCTAAAATAGCGTTTTATATTTATATTAAGTAAAGTAATGTCCACTATTTCCTTGACCACTAAAGTTCTGTAAATACAAACGACGTACTGGTACTGTAATGAATAATTACGAGTAACTTTCCTTACTCTGACTTATCTCCCCTTTGGAGAACTCTCCTGCTTCTACTAACCACTATAAATAGTAGCACTAATACTGTACCGACATTTTGTGCTGAATAAAGCTTTCCCAAGTTACGTCTGTTCTCGTTAGTCATTACAGGTACTACCACAATTAAAGCCAATTTTTTAATGTATGTATTCAGAAATCATGCCTCCGTTTAGTTCGCTTTCAATAATGTCGACAAATAAGCCCATCTATGAGTCCAAAATAGCTGAACAAAAAAGAGTGAGATTTTGCTCGTGAATAAGATGGGTTTTTTTGACGCCACATCGTTCGCGTTTGTTTTTGACAGTTGTCGGTTTATCTTTTATTGGTTAAAAGAATAAAGAAAAGTTACTGCTGCTGATATTAAGAATGAACGTCTTCTCTGTTGTTGGTGAAAAGAAGAAAATAATCCGGACGCGAGTGTTTTCTTTCAAAAACATTTCATTTCTTTCCAAAAGCCCAGCTTCTCATTATTCCTGGATTAACAGAATGTCATTTCCGAACATTAAAACGCCATTGTAGTCGTTAACTCAATTACTCACCCAATGTTTGCTTGCTTCACATAAAAAATATAATTTCTTTTCATTAAATTATTTTCTTCTTTCATTCTTTTTTCTTTTCTATAAATATTTTCCGCGAACTATACATCCTTTAAAAGAAGGTTGGCTCCCTCTACCGTGCTAGTAAACTGCTCTCACCTGACATTATCCTGTATCTCTACAAAGCCACCATCCGCCCATGCATGGAGTATTGTTGCCACATCTGGGCTGGTGCATCATCTACTAGTCTCTCCATCCTTGACAAGGTCCAAAAAAGAGTCGCCAATCTAATAGGTCCCTCATTGTCAACCAAGCTCCAGTCCATGTTCCATCGCCGCAATGTAGCATCCTTGTGTTTGTTTTGCAAATACTTCAATGGACTATGCTCCGATGAATTGGCTACTATGGTGCCCCCTCGACGTAAATCCACAAGACTAACTCGACAATCAACTAAATCTCATTCATTCACTGTGGAGGTCCCCAGATGCCGGACAGCCTTCTACTCAAATAGCTTCTTTCCTCGTGCTGCTGGCCTCTGGAACTCCCTCCATGCCCCCTGTTTCCCCGACAGTACAGTCATGCAGTAATTTAAAACTAATGTAAACAGCCATCTCGCTGCGCAGATTCAAACTTTGGTTGCCCCCTACCTTCTCCCCTTTTCTTTTTTTCTTAGTAGCCCCTTACGTCTACAGTGGCGGCCCGCCTTGTTTGGGGTGAATTATGTTAAAAAACAAACAAACAAAAAAAGCTTTTGTCGCCATGACCGATTCTAAAACAGGTTAAACACAACCATTTTACATGCGATTTCTGACTATACGCAGACGACTTACGATTCGGTCACTGTTTTATATGACTACATTAATACATCAGTCGTTAGTTGCTAGCAATCAATTTATTTTACTTTTCCCTCGATAGAATGACATTTCATTACATTCAACAACGAATCATTCTATTCTGCTAACAGACCAAGTTGAAAGCGTATTTCATTACCGAAACCAGAAACGTTGTCTTGGATTTTATTTAGCAAGGATCTAAAACTTTATTAAGAGATATCAAAGATGAATAAGAGACAGTAGAATTTATGAGGCGATATTCAAGTTAGAACAGCGCGATATTCTTGTATTTTCGTTTTGTCATGAAATTATATGGGAAAGGTTGAGAAAGTTTGGGCATTAAGGAAACGGAGTAAACCTAGGTCATTTGTGAAATATTCCAAGAATCTTTTATTTGAAAATTCAAAAAATCATTTTCTAAAGTGAATTCTACCAAAGTCAACTAAAAAGAAATACATATTCGATATTCCCCAAAATTTAAAGAATTACACGAAGTCAATAATAAGTTGCGTTATTATTCTTTATTTTGAATTATTCTCCTGAACTTTGTCATCTTCTACAAAAATGGTACCAATATGCTTATAATCCGATCCAATATGAAACACAGACGTTCGATTTCTGACTATACACAGATGACATGTAATTCCTTTATTTTTCGCCCTTCCTTTAACCCTAACCCTAACCTTCTTTTAACATTAACTCTAACCCCAAACCTAACGAACGACATACTTGAAAACATTCTGCTGCAAATTGGAGATTTATCGTACACCAGATTACCGAAAAAGTGTGTCAAGTATTGTGTATTTCAGTTCATCCTATTCTTTTTTTAATTTGTTTTCTACTTTATTCACAAGACATATCGTCACTCAGACGTAAGGGGTTAGATTTTTAGGGGCATCCTAAGTGGGGAGTTCTGCAGCAAATGTTTGTTGACATTACATTTAAATTCGTATTGTTTGGTAGTGTTGATACAGTCAGGGGAACATGGAACAGGGGTGGTATTCTAAAGGCAAGCACTTCGAGTAGAAGTTTTTCCGGCATCTGAGGATATCTACAGTGAAATGATGGGGGTTGTTTCTAGTCAGTGTATTTATGTTGAAGGTGTACAAGTTAAGTAAGTCTGTCAAAGCATATTTCGTGGATGTACTTGTAAAACAGGCGCAGGGATGAAACATTGCGGCGACGAGACAGGGTTTGAGCTTTGTAGACAGTGCGTAGTTTAGAGACTCTATTTCGTGCCCTGACCAAGAGAGAAAGTTAAGTAAGTCTGTCAAAGCACATTCCGTTGAAGTACTTGAAGAGTTCGAACGCAAAACGCGATAAATCCAATACGTTTAAATTGCGACCATAAACGATAAAAACACGAATATATAAAATCTAGACTTCGAATGAAAGCTGATTTTAATTGAAATCAAAGAATAATTATTTCGGTATCATATCATGTAACACATATTTTTGGGATGTCGTCGAGTGTTGAAATGCAACACTTTTTGTAGGGACATTTTCATGATTTTGAAAATGGCGTTTATCGCGTTTTGCATTCGAACTCTTCACTTGTAAAACAGGCACAGGGATGAAACATTGCGGCGACGGGACAGGGTTGGAGCTTTGTAGACAGTGCGTAGTTTAGAGACTTTCGTACCCTGACTAAGAGAGAATTGGTGCACGGCCCAGATATAGCAATGGTGGCTCTATTGAGATATAGTATACTGGTAGGCGTGAGAGGTGTTCTAGTCCGGTAGTGGGAGCCTACCTTCTTTCCAGCAGACATGGCAGTATCTTCTATGTATTTATTCTAATTCATATTGCAAGTGAATCTTAGGCCGAGGAGTTTGAACCTCGAACTCCAGGAAAGGTGCTATCAGCCCTGGCAATCAATGGTTGGCTACGTTTCTCATAAGTCTTACAGGAAACATCTTTGTCTTAGTCGCAGTGAATGTGCCTATTCATTTTTGTTTAATTCTACTACAGACCGGAAGTCATTTTATAAGGATTCAGCCATTGCCTGGATATGTGTGTGTTCGATTTCCCCGGCACGTCGACTGATCATCGACTGAACTGGTACTACCACTAGTGTTATATGTTCAATCGGTTTCCAACACAACCAGACTATGGGAATAAGTTTTAACTACATGTGCTCATTGTAACTGTCAGTTTCTCACATCTCGTTCATCAGACTTGCCCTTCAAGCTTAAACCTAAATGCGCTCTATCGCGAATATTGAGCACTCGAGCAAATATTAAAACTAAAATGAAACAACGTATTAAGATGCACGATATCACTAAACAATTATATATTCTCTTGAATTAATATATATTCTCGAGATATAGAGACACCAGGTGGATAGAGCGACAGTATGAACCCCGAGGCGATGGAAAAGACGAAGTGGAAGGCCAAAAGCCATTTAAGGAGACAACATTGACAGCAAACTGGGCCCTACATGCTCACGTCTAGCTAGAGACAAAACAAGGTGGAAGGAAACTAGGGGTTTCTTCTTCAGGAGTGATCAAACACTCGAATGATGATGATGATGATGATGATGATGATGATGGTGATTATGATGATGATTATAATATATTCCCTATTAAAAACGTTTAAACACACGATTCTCCTCTATAGATTTACGTCTAAAATATTGCTTGTATATAGATATAATAGTATGAAATATATAACAGTAAGCGTTGATAGCTGTTATATATATACATTTAAGAATATTCATAGCCTTGTTTCGAAACGTACACCATTTAAGAAAGCTTATCTAAATTAAATTAGCATTCTTTATTAAGAGCCAAGTCTGACAAGACTTTGTAAACAGCTACTCGTAAACAGAATTATCTAAACAAAAAAGTAACAGCTGAATATGTATCAACTCACAGTAAAATGTGACAGTAAAACCCGTCAGAAACAATTACTTACACGGATCCATTTTATCTGTCATTTTAAAATGAAGTGAAATGGCGGTGTTTATTAAGTTTAAGGAAGTTTTATGTTTTGTTGAGCGGTTATTTAAAAATATGCACCCGCATACGTCTATATATACACACATGACGAATAACACCTAGTAATATGCACAAATACGAACACCTATGCTCTTAACAAACACTCTATCCTATTAACTGTCGTGTTAAACAAGGTCGGAATCCTGCAAATCTTAACGTTTTTACAACGTATTTCTGACATCTTTCTTTTCTGTCCATCAAAATTATTGAACTTCGTTCATATTCTGCTCAAAATACGTAATAGACGGATCACGTTCTGTTGACTTAATTTTAATCATATTGCCGTTTTTTAAGCCAAAAAAAAATACTAAAAGATGAAGATATGTAACATTGATGACCTCCAGGCTGTAGTGGATTGGGGTCATACATATTTGGTAACTTTTAATGCCGCAAAGATAAAGCTTCTTTTCTTTCAATAACTACCAGAAACCGCTCCAACCACCGATCGTCATGGCAAATAACACCCTACCTGAGAGTTCATAATTACAACTCCTCGGCCTAACCTTCACAGATAACATGAATTAGAACAAATACATTCAAGACGTTGCCAAGGCTGCCTGAAAAAAAGGTTGACTCCCTTTACCGTTCTAGTAAACTCCTCACACCTGACATTATCCTGTATCTCTACAAAGCCACCATCCGCCCATATATGGAGTATTGTTGCCACATCTGGGCTGGTGCATCTTCTACTAGTCTCTCTCTCTCTTCATGATAAGGTCAAAAAAAGAGTCGCTAACCTAATAGGTCCTTCACTGTCAACCAAGCTCCAGTCCCTGTACCATCGCCGCAATGTAGCATCCTTGTGCTTGTTTTACAAATACTTCAATGGATTGTGCTCCGATGAATTGGCTGCTCTGGTGCCACCTTGTCGTAAGTTCACTAGACCAACTCGACAATTGACTAAATCCCATCCATTCACTGTGGAGGTTCCCAGATGCCGGAGAGCTTTCTACTCAAATAGCTTCTTTCCTTGTGCTGCTGGCCTCTGGAACTCCCTCCCTGCTCCTGTTTCCCCGACGGTACTGACATGCAGAAATTTAAAACTAATGTAAACAGACATCTCGCTGCGCAGATCCAAATTTAGGTTGCCCCCCCCCCAACTTCCTCCCTTTTCTTTCTTTTCAGTAGCCTCTTACGTCTACAGTGGCGGCCTGCCTTGTTTGGAGTGAACTATTAAAAAAAAATAAAGACGACAAGATTAATGTACAACAAAAGTGTTTTTTTTTAAAACATGACCTATTTTCAATAGAAAAATGGATATGTTTATGTGTGAGGTTTATATTAAACAAGTGGGATCTGCGTTACTCGGGAAAATTGAGGAACCGAAATAGCTGGTACCGGCTCTGAACCCTATATACGTATTATTACAAAATACTTAAATGTCGATTGCATGAATAAAAACCTTAATTGGGAAATCTGATAATTATCACCTTGTAATATGCTTAGTAGACATTATAAATATATTTAGAAAGAAAATATTGATTAGAAAATGTTAAATCAAGAACTTAAAAGACAAAATTAAATTAATAAATAATAAAATGTAGATATGAATATTTATTTAAGCTTTTGATTAAACTTATAATAAGTTTACATCTTGTTTCGATAATTTCATTTCATTGCCTATAAGTAAACACACCTCATATAAGTAAGCACACCTTATATACGTAAGAACACCTTATATAAGTAAGCACACCTTATGTAAGTAAACACACCTAATATGAGTAAGCATACCTTATATAAGTAAGCACACCTTATATAAGTAAGCATATCTTATATAAGTAAACACACCTAATATAAGTAAGCACACCTAATATAAGTAAGCACACCTTATGTAAGTAAACACACCTAATATAAGTAAGCATACTTTATATAAGTAAGCACACCTTATATAAGTAAGCATATCTTATATAAGTAAGCATACCTTATATAAGTAAGCACCCATAATATGAGTAAACACACCTAATATAAGTAAGCACACCTTATGTAAGTAAGCACACTTAATATAAGTAAGCACACCTTATATAAGTAAGCACACCTAATATAAGTAAGCATACCTTATATAAGTAAACACCCCTTATATAAGTAAACACACCTAATATAAGTAAGCACACCTTATATAAGTAAACACACCTAATATAAGTAAGCACACCTAATATAATTAAACACACCTTATATAAGTAACCACACCTTACATAAGTAAGCACACCTTACATAAGTAAGCATACCTTATATAAGTAAGCATACCTAATATAAGAAGCACACCTTATATAAGTAAGCATATCTTATATAAGTAAGCACAGCTTATATAAGTAAGCATACCTTATATAAGTAAGCACACCTAATATAAGTAAGTATACCTTATATAAGTAAGCACACCTTATATAAGTAAGTATACCTTATATAAGTAAACACACCTAATATAAGTAAGTATACCTTATATAAGTAAGCACACCTAATATAAGTAAGTATACCTTATATAAGTAAGCACACCTAATATAAGTAAGTAGTCCTTATATAAGTAAGCACACCTAATATAAGTAAGCATACCTTATATAAGTAAGCACACCTAATATAAGTAAGTATACCTTATATAAGTAAACACACCTAATATAAGTAAGCATACCTTATATAAGTAAGCACCCATAATATAAGTAAACACACTTAATATAAGTAAGCACACTTAATATAAGTAAGCACACCTTATATAAGTAAGCACCCCTTATATAAGTAACCACACCTTACATAAGTAAGCACACCTTACATAAGTAAGCACACCTTATATAAGTAACCACACCTTACATAAGTAAGCACACCTTACATAAGTAACCACACCTTACATAAGTAAGCACACCTTACATAAGTAAGCACACCTTATATAAGTAAGCACCCCTTATATAAGTAAACACACCTTATATAAGTAAGCACACCTTATATAAGTAAGCACACCTTATATAAGTAAGCATACCTTATATAAGTAAGCACACCTAATATAAGTAAACACACCTAATATAAGTAAACACACGTAATATATGTAAGGATACCTTATATATACATATTAAACGTTTCTTCCGTCATTTATACATGAAAAAAGAAAACATGATATATACGTATTCTACACAAGGTTATCCATAATACAGGCCTGCCAACGATGTAACTGGGATCCACGACTTGGGGCGAACATGTGAAAACTAAAATTACTACTAAATAATAATTACAGAAAAAAGTTTTAATAAGAAATTTCTTAGTAATGTCCAGTAATTAGTAACTATACATATTATTAGGATGCAGCTTACAATAATTGATTTATTTCTATCAAATCAAATGTAAACAGTACAAAAATATCAATCCGACTTCAGAACGGCACGAGCTGACAAGCGAAAAGCTAAATTTGATTGGAAACTAGCCTGAAATATGAAGCGGATTTAAAAAAAAAAGAGCTCAAAAAGTATTTATTTAATTGTTTGTTTATATTTTGCAACGGATTTTAGAACTTTTGACAGTATTAAAGTTATTGATTTTAAAACCAAAATGGATTATATATACCTACTTAAAAGCAATTATCTTCTGTAAAAAAATATATGTATATAAATATTGTTTTTCTTTGACAAGAGAGTTTTACTCCGAAAGATGAGATAAGTTAAAATGAATTTTATTAATTTATGCCCCCCCCCCAAAAAAAAATAACATACGTTGTTTAAATTTGTCAAAATTTAAATATTTTCCTGCTACAAAATGTTTTTTTTTTAATATGCCAGAGCTAAAGAGAGGTTAAACGCGAATTGGTAAAAATAAAACTGACTTCTTGCATGTATGACTATGTTAGAAGAAGCCGTCGAGCCGGAAAAAATGTAAACATTATTGAAAGCAGACGAAAGTGACGCATATTTATCGACAATACGCATCACTAATTGGCCTAAATGGCTGCCGAAGCAGATTTGTATTACAGCATTTCTTTACGTCACTTCACTTAAATTTAATATAAGACAACAGTGTACACATTACCCGCGAACAATTAATTATAACAGGTCAAGTAGTCATAACATGCGGTAGATTAAGATACAAATTCAAAAGAGAAACATACAAAAAACAGACAGTCGTTAGACGAGTCAATTTTAATTGTAACTTCAGCGATTAAAATTCTATTTGAAATTGAAGCGTGTCAGGTTGAATGACGAAGCCTATTATAGAAATGAGTGTCACTATTTAAAACGTATGCGTGACATAACGACGAAAATGCTACCCTACACATAAGCAAAAAATACTGACGACATTCCTATTTTCAAATATAGTTTCCCAAAGAACAAGTTACATGTCATATTATAGAGATTATTAGATGGATCAATCTGCAAGTAAGGAGATGAAAATCGCACATAGAATTTGAGCGTCACATAATTACAGAGATTCTATATCAAACTGAAGCGTGGTCGACGTATTTTTAAACAAATCATAAAATGACAGAGAGAACGAAAAATCACTATCAAGCATGACACGTGGATATTGTGGCCGTAACTGATCTACGTTAAAAAATGGAGTCGGATGTGTCTGCTTCTGAACGAGATTAGCACAGATTAAGTGTTATTTCGTTATCTGAAAATCTGGAGACCAGAGAACCACAGCGCCATTCATATCTTTCTGTCGGGATTAACTTGTCCGGGATTTTGATTCGTTATTTATAAGCTTTTCTATCTAACCCTAACCCTAACCCTAACTAACTCTAACCCTAACCCTAGACACACGGCCACGATTTACCATTCGAGTAAATCCCGGTGTTATTGCACGTTTCTCTGCGTTAAACCAGCACGCAATACGATGGCGAATGATTCTTACAAAGACGAATAGAAACGAAGAACGAATATACCTATGTTCTTTTGTATACCATCATTCATATCGAGCTAAACAAACCCTCACATGCTTACATACAAAAACTAACCTAACAGACAATACATAAAGAATTTATTATTCTTTACATGATTTCGGTACAGCAATAAATAATTCTAATGTTGTTCTTATTCATAAGTTTGCATAGGTTATTATTTACAGGGAAATATGTATCTAATATATATATCAAAATATATTGCTAATATTTTCATTTCATAATAATATTCTATATTATTATTGTTGTGAAGTTGTTCCACAGTAAATAATAAATAAAGGAAGTCAAGTCGAGGCTTGGTTTAACAAGTGTATTAACAAAGTAAGAAAGTGACTAGCTCTTGGCTAGACAGTAACAAGACTGAGTATTTATCTACTCCCCACAGAGTAAAATGTGACACAAGGTCGGAAAGTGGGGTTTTGATAAATCAGCACTCTAGAGGGAGAGCACTTATTACCTTAAAAAATTGCCTGGACAGCCCCGTCGGCATTCCCCGGTAGGGGCGCCTCAGACAGTAAGCAATAAACTTACTCCTCCCCAAAGAGGGGAGGCAAAGCCTGGGAGGGTGGACTTCCTAGAACTGCACAGAACCAGTCTCGTGCGGTATCCATCGGAACAGATACTACACTTTGATCTTGGCCAAAAGGCCAAGAAAGCGACTGAACGACAGTTACAAGACTGTGCTTTGTCTTCTGGTGACTCGCACTATTTATAGTGACAACCGGTGTAGTTTCTCCTGTGTAAGAACGGCCAGTGTAACAATTATTATATGATACAAGATATGCAACATCATTTTTACAAGGTTTGGGCAGTTAGGTTTTGTCATGTATTACAAAAAAAAAACACCTGCTCAAGAATCGCTCGATGTTTCGGTAATGAGGTGCATCAAACCCCCACGAGGAAGAGGCCGATACTATTCCGCATAACAAGCTTCGCCAGAACTCCAAGCCACATGCCTGGAATCCCTAAGATCGATAAAGCAACTAATTGAGTTGGGGACCTTCGGAAAGGTAAAGACGAAACGGCTAGAATTGAAAACTTAATCCAACTGGAGAATATTTAAATACTACTACGACTAAATCACAACACAGTAAATATAATCTTTTTTATTTGATTCATGAAGGGTAACACACAGCAATGCAACTATAGGAAAAAAAAACTAAGACATCGTTTATTCACATGATTTGTGTTTCGGCAGTGGAGTGAAAATACAGTTAAAAAGAAGGGTCAATCTTTCATTTCTTCTTGTACGTGCGGATATAAATGTTAGCAAAACAAAAAATAAAACACAGTTCTTTATAAAAGTTGCTGACGACGTTTGGAAATGTCGTTTCTCCGACAGTAATTATACACTACAGCACATTTGGCTGACTGGATGTTAAATATCCAGGCCGTGTGTACGGAAAAGTCATGTTTACAATATAGAAATACACCTGACGATTGTTAAAAGATAAGATAATTATTGAATTACAAAAAGGTCATTTGTAATAACAAAATAATGTACCTAACATCAAGCACTTGCATCGGAAGAAGCGACATAACCTGATCAATTGTCATAATGGAAAGTCCTGTTTAAAAAAAAAAGATGCACTTGGCGATCGTTAAAAGATAAGATAGTTATCGGATGACCAAAAGGCCATTTAAATAAAGATAATGCACTTAAAATGGGAAGAAGCAACACAAGATCTATGTCAAAAGAAATAGAAATGTTAGAAGGTGAAAGGTCATTTGACAAGAAGTACATGTCAGGTGCAATTGAGTCATACCAAGAGGAGATAGAGAGATCAGTTGGATTGTTAAATGATTGAAACTCCATCCTGAATAAAACAACGATCAGAGAAATGCACGAGAATCACAAATTAGAGGCGATATTTTTTATTTCTTTATAAGATCGCGTAAATCAATTTCACATCACACACCCACACACACACACTCACATATATAATATAGGGAGAGTTTTAATAACCTACTAGACGCCATCCGAGTGTCTTTGGTCTTTCTGGACAACCTGACATGAGGATATTTCACCCTACAAGAAACCCTAACGAAATATTCAAAATGACATAGTATTCGAAGCCCAAATAAGATCCTCTCGATACGGCTGTATACATTCTTAATATTATTTACTATAAAGAGAATTTGCCTTCCATTCCTATTTTGCTTACTGATGTTTTGTCTAAAATATTGGAATTCGTATATTAACAAATCTAATTATCATAAATTATCTTAATTTATTTCATTATCTCATATCTTTATCGCTAATACATCTTAAGACCCCATTAAATCATATCTCGTTTATTGTTGCAATTTGCGGATTTATACATTTAGAACAAGGATTAATGAATCATTTTCCCTCATCTAAGTGTTAAATAACAGCTTTTGTTCAATTAATCGTATCCAATTTTACGTTTTTAATAGTGATTGTGAGTTGCCATTAAATAACAAAAAAAATACGAAATTTAAAACAAAAAAAAACAATTCATTTTTCTGTCTTCATCCAATGAGATTCTAAAGTATAAATCTCCAACAATCAGTAGATACGCCAATCACTTTAGAAAACAAATCTTTCCTTTTCTCTATATATTCAAAGAGACAGGTTATTTTTGAAACGTTTTATTCGTCCCCCCCCCCTTTTCTTTTTCAAACGCAAAGCATATTTGTATTGTATTATTTCTTTTCTTTTCAGGTGGTATGATTTCCAAATTGTCTTGAGAGAAGCACGTCGCTTTTCTTGACTTGGTTTTAGATTGTTGGCAGTAAATCAACAAAAGATACAGCGGTTGACAAAAAAAACAGAAACAAAATAAAGCAACCAAATAAAATTGTTTATGTCAAGATAAATAGAATTGGCGGGAGAGAATTTGCATTTAACTCAAACGTTGCAATCGGACGAATCTGCCAACAACCATCATTTCTGTAATTATAACCGTCACAAACAAACTTAAAAGCCACATAACTTTATATTTATAAGATGCGTCCAAGTGCGTTGAAGAGAGGCTCGGTTCGTAGTGACGTCGGGGTCGGTGTATCGCACCGTTCTAGAATTGAATTGTCATCGTCAAATTAGCAGATTAAATAGACGCATCTAAAGCAGATTTCGTATATTTATACACGCAACATGTTAATATTAATAATACTAATTTTAGGCGTAGTTAATAGTACTTTCGTCAATACGAAAAGAAAGAAATGTCACACTCGTTTTTCAATAGCAGCACTATCGATTCATTTGACACAATAATATACATATACACATAACGCCTACTAAACACTTTCCTCGAGTATCTAAGGTCTCCTTGTACAAGGGTTTGTCAGGACAACCTGGCATGAGGATTCTTCCTCTTACAAGTAAACCCTGACTAAATATTCAAAATAAAATAGTATTCGAAACCCAAATAAAATCACCTCAGAATGGCTACCACATACTGGCTAATACTTTTCCTAGTGATGTTGCCTGAGATAACAGCTGAATACTCCACCAGACTAGATGAATTCTTGTCCTGGAATCCGGTAAGACCAAGAGATCACAAGAAAAACATACTATGACATATTAAACTGGTTAATTGGGGAAAGGAAAATTAATGTTCTTCACTTCTTTACTAACTAAAAAATTAACAGGTGAAGTACACCTTAAACTGGATATTTGAATATCTATGTATCTCATATAGCGATCAAGTGTAAGCCCCTGGAAGGGCCCCCTTGATTTCTGAGAACTTCGACTGAAGTAAGATGAAACAAAACATAGGAAAGTTAGAATACACCACTAGACACCATCCTCGAGTGTCTTCGCTCTCTTTGTATAAGGGTTTGTCAGGACAAGCTTACATGAGGATACTTCACCCTGACCAAATATTCAAAACAACATAGTATTCGAAGCCCAAATAATATCTCCTCGACACAGTAATACACCGGCTCATACGAAGAAATGATGCCCATTCCCCTAGTGGTGTTCCCTCAAGTAACACTACTAAGCCGGATAAAACCAAAAGACAGAAATATAGATATACTATACCATAGTTAAGTGGTCAATTGGGGAGAGGAAAATTAATGGTCTTAACTTCTTTACTTACGAAACGTTTGAAGGGTAAAAGAGGACTATAATAGAATATTAGAATATCGAGGTATCTCATGTAGGGATCAAGTATTAGCCCCGGGAAGGGGTCTCTTCATTTCTGAGAACTTCGACTTAAGTGAAATGAAATAAAAGAAAGAAACTTAGGAGAGTTTGAATTCCGCGCTAGACATAATCATCGAGTGTTTTCGGTCTCTATGTTCAAAGGTTTGTCAGGACTACCTGACATGAGGATACTACACCCTACAAGAAATCTATGAACAAATAATACTAAGCAAGTACATGTCTTCAAATTCCATGTAATAATGTATCTGTGTTCATGAAGAATAATATTCACTTTTATGTGTCCTATTATCTATTCATCTATTGTCTTTTCATCTATTATTTTTTTATCTATTGGCTTTTTCATCTATTATCTATTCATCTATTGTCTATTCATCTATTGTCTTTTATTCTATTATCTTTTCATCCATAATTTTTTCATCTATTGTCTTTTCATCTATTGTCTTTTCATCTATTATTTTTTCATCTATTATCTTTTCATGTATTATCTTTTCATCTATTGTCTTTTCATGTATTATTTTTTTATCTATTGTCTTTTAATCTTTTATCTATTCATCTATTTTCTTTTCATCTATTGTCTTTTATTCTATTATCTTTTCATCCATTATTTTTTCATCTATTGTCTTTTCATCTATTGCCTTTTCATCAATTGTCTTTTCATCTATTACCTTTTCATCTATTATCTTTTCATCTATTATCTATCCATCTATTATCTTTTCATCTATTATCTTTTAATCTATTGTATTTTCATCTATTGTCTTTTCATCTATTATCTTTTCATGTATTGTCTTTTCATCTATTATTTATTCATCTATTATCTTTTCATCTATTATTTTTTCATCTATTATCTTTTCATGTATTGTCTTTTCATCTATTATCTTTTCATCTATTATCTTTTCATCTAGTATTTTTTCATCTATTATCTTTTCATGTATTATCTTTTCATCTATTATCTTTTCATCTATTATTTTTTCATCTATTATCTTTTCATGTATTATCTTTTCATCTATTGTCTTTTCATGTATTATCCTTTCATCTAGTATCAATCTATCTATTATCTTTTCATCTATTGTCTTTTTATCTATTATCTTTTCATGTATTATCTTTTCATCTATTGTCTTTTCATGTATTATCTTTTCATCTATTATTTATTCATCTATTATCTTTTCATGTATTGTCTTTTCATCTATTATTTATTCATCTATTATCTTTTCATGTATTGTCTTTTCATCTATTATTTATTCATCTATTATTTTTTCATCTATTATTTTTTCATCTATTATCTTTTCATGTATTGTCTTTTCATCTATTATCTTTTCATCTATTATCTTTTCATCTAGTATTTTTTCATCTATTATCTTTTCATGTATTATCTTTTCATCTATTATCTTTTCATCTATTATTTTTTCATCTATTATCTTTTCATGTATTATCTTTTCATCTATTATCTTTTCATGTATTATCTTTTCGTCTAGTATCAATCTATCTATTATCTATTCATCTATTGTCTTTTCATCTATTGTCTTTTTATCTTTTATCTTTTCATGTATTATCTTTTCATCTTTTGTCCTTTCATCTATTGTCTTTTTATCTATTATCTTTTCATCTATAATCCTTTCATCTATAATCTTTTCATTTATTATATTTTCGTAAACTCAGTTCTTTTGGGCGTCGATAATTTTATAAAAGTTTCCCAACAGTCAACGGGTTAAAAACTTGGTTATTAGAGGAATAAGTAACCAATTATCAAGGCTAAAAGTTACTCAAGCATAAATGTTAATGAGATTTGCCTGTTAATTTTTCACCCTTCTTCAATTTCACTAAAACTCTATGGACTGCCAGCTGACTCACTATTAGACATTTAGGGATGCCCAGCCTGTTATAGTTCGCAGGGTGCAGTGCAGATATCGTAATTCTGTTTCTTCCATTATGTTATACAGGCACCTGAGCACAATTTATTAATGATGATAATTATCTGAAAATGATTAGGTTTTAATTAATGCCACGAAAATTATTACTACGACTGAAATTTATCGAGAAAGAAATTAAAAAAAAATAGTTATAAAACCCTTTCATTTGCAAAGTCCGGTATATTTTTAGTTTTAAATCATTCATTGAACCAAATAAACAATAAACACACGAAAAACATCGAAGACGAGAAAAAGACGATTTTCCTTATCAACTATTTGTTCTATTGTCTCTTAATTAAGGTGAAAAATAGACTCAATACGGTATATAAATAAACGGGGAATATTTGTCAGCGATAAAACTAATTTAAAATCAACGGAAAAAGAACGAGAATGGTTATTTTAAAGACGAAAACGTTTAATTTAGCGACGGCGATTTAAAATTAAAAGTGACAGACTGATTGACCGACAGTGTGTCTGGTCTCTTTATCTTTCTTACTTTCTTTCTCCATCTCTACCCCTCTCTCTCGCTACGAATCAGTGGCGATTTGTGTTCGGGGTTCGCGCCTACCGACCGTTGAGAATTAGTTCCTAGACTGAAGATTGCGTTAGCATGAAACATCGATGTTTCTAGGTATTTAAATATTTAATATTTATTTATAAAAATATTATTATATATATATATATATATATATATATATATATATATATATATATATATATATATATGCAACCATTGTCGAACTAAACAGATTTCATATGCTATTTCGAACTTAAGACTAGTAGAAGACGGACGGACAAAGTATCTTCAAAAGATGCTATGACGCAGCGATTCAATCTTCGCGCTTCGCGAATGAAATATTATTTCAATCTAAATGTGACAGACAGACGAACCGGACGAACATAGACGCTGATATGGATTCATTCACCGATCTAAAATGTTTCTATCCAATCTGCCTATTTAACTAAACTGTGACAGACTGACACATGAGGAATCTTAGATAGAGAGATTGATGACGTATCTAAAAGGAGATCAAATTGAAAATGAAAGTGTCGTTCACGTCGAAACAGTGAATCAATGGCGATGTCACTTGAAGGGGGAAATACGGCCAAGACATTCGCCAAGAAACGTCGTTGTGATAAGCTGAATAGCTAATCAATTATGAGAAAGATAAATCCTCTTTAATTTAAAAACAAAGTAAAGTTTCTTTTTATCGCTAATTAAATGATATAAATCATTTCCACATCAAGTAAACTAGGTATCATGTATACGTATAGTCCATATATATATATATATATATATATATATATATATATATATATATATATATATATATATATATATATATATATATATATATAATAGAGGGTAGTGCAGTATCAGTGTAGTTCCAACAAGAGAAAAGTAAAGGAGTAAGCCTACCAACATTTGTAAAAAGATTTTTCAACATTTATTATTTTTTATTTTATCATTTTATAATTTTATATAACGCGTTTCAAGCGTGGTGCACTTTCGTCAGATATGTAAATCCATTTGAAGAAATGTCTTTCGATTTGGAAGAGTGTTGTTTAATTTAAGGAAATGTGTTATTGTTTATATATATATATATATATATATATATATATATATATATATATATATATATATATATATATATATATATATATATATATGGGAAATGAAAAAGAAAAAAAAACCAAGAGATATATTTTATATATTCATCAACGTTTCGTCTTTATTGTAAGACTTCCTCGGCATGATAATTTTAAGAAAAATGTCATGCAAGTACATCGAAATATTGGGTTGACATGATGGGTTGATAAAGGAAAAATAGTAGCCGTGGCTACTAAGAGCGCTGGACGATGGTCCAGGCTGCGAGAAGTCAGTCAGTAGCAAAGAGTGAAATTAATATGGAAAGCTTTGAGTGGGTACTATTAAGGCAGCAGTGAAAAGGTGAGAGGTGAGAGTGTTAGTGAATTTGCCTTAGGGTGGGAGGGAGGAGATGGGGCTGAGGTTTTTGTCGTGGTGAGGTGTGGCATGGATTTTGAGGGGCTGAGGAAAGAGGAGGGAAAGAGGAGGGAAGGGGGAAACTGTGTGTTTGGTATGTAGGTAGTATCATAGTTTTAGAAAAAGATTTGAAGAAATGAAGATAAGTTGAAAATAGGCGGGGTGAGTAAGAGTATGAAAGAAGTAGTCGAATATATATATCTGCATGTGTGGGTGTCTAGATAATTCTCGTTCCCCAAAGAAACATTATATGTCTGTATCCTTAATGTTTTCTTATCATATACACAAAACATATCCTAATTAAGGAATGGATACATTTTACATACTTTATTATTTAGCTTATTAGCTTTTTTTCTTACTATCTCTTTCTTTCTCCCATTCTTCCTTTCTTTCTTTCTTTCTAAATTCTTGTTTTATATTATAGCCATTAAATATATATATATATATATATATATATATATGTTTATTTTTTCAAATTCTAAGAGTTTTACATCGATAGCAATTAATCTGTTGAAGTAAATTATTCTAACTAGACAATTTATTTTTATGTTATTTTTAAATAAAATATTTATTTAGAAGTTTGTTCTAAATAATAATACGATTCAGAACTCTGTATATAGTTAGCAATTTTTTTTTAGTAATTTTTTTTACTATTTTTTTTACTAATTTTTATTTAAAAAAAAAATTTAAAAAATTATTTTTAATTTTTTAATTTTTTAATTTAAAAAAAAATGTTCACATTAAATTAAATTAATTTTTAAAAATTTTCTTAAATTTGTTTAAAAATTTAAAAAAATTGTTTTGAAAACAATTTTAAGAAAACATTTTAAAAACCCTTTGTCATTTAAAAACATTAAAAAAATTTTTTAATTAAAAACTTTTTTTTAATTCTTAAATTAAAAAAAAAATTTAAATTTAAATTAAATTAATTTTCGTTTTTGAATTTTGTTTTTTGAATTTTATTTTTAATCAAAACAAATTTTTTTACTAATTTTTTTTTTACTCATTTAGAAGTTTTTTTTCCAAATAATACAACGATTTGGAACTCTTTATATAGTTAGCCATTTTTTAATTTACTAATCACCGTAACAGCTTCAGCTACTTGCAATCTTAATAAAAGATTGCAGCACCGGGTATGCAGAGCTAGTGTGTTATGAAATTATATACTATGTTTATAAGCACTTGTTTCAGTATTTACTTCAACAGTGCTCAATACATGTGCAGGTTTTAGAAGTAGTTGTAGCAGTATACATATACTTATGGCAAACAAGCTACAAAATATCCCGCATTATTTACGTCTCTTTCTACCCGCCTTTCAGTCGGCTTTAATTATTAAGAACAGCTTTTCTCACTTTTTAAAACCTTTCATTCACCCAAAACATAGCACATTACCAGTGAGACGTAAGGGGTTACTGTGATTAAGGGTCAGATTTATAGGGGTCAGATTTATAGGGGTCAGATTTATAGGGGTCAGACTAAGTGACGAGTTATACAGCAAGATGTTTGTTTACATTACATTTAAATTTCTGCATGTTAGTATAAGCTTGAACACAGGGAGCAGGGAGGGAATTCCAAAGGCAAGCGGTCCGAGGAAAGAAACTATTAGACTAGAAAGGACCTCTTGAGGATATATCTACGTTTAGAGAGTATAAGTGTAGTAAGTTCGTCGGAAGACGTTCCGTGGAAGTACTTGTAAAACCAGCACAGGGATGCAATATTGAGGCGATGGGACAGGGGCTAGAGCTTGGTAGACAGTGTAAGACTTATTCAGTTAGAGACCTTTTCGAAGACATCCTTCTTCACACTGTTTTAACATTCTTCACTTAATGCCCGTCTGTTCACATGTTTTTAGGCATGACCATCTTCATCGTGTATATAAGAAAACCAAATCGCCTTTTAACAATGGATCTTTTTGATGATTTCAAATTAACAATGGCTTCTTTATCTACATTTTGCCTTTCATATATATTTGGAGAGAAGAGAGGTCTTACGAGAGAAACTAGTTTTGTGATTGTATAAACCTTTTGAAAAAAAAACCCAACCTTTTTTGAACACCACTTGACCGTTAAGGTTGTGTTTTGTTTTTCAGGGTGACATTTTATACGATGAATTCAGTCTCACCGTTCAGGATTCTCTTTTTTATTTAACAATCTTGAAAACTGATCCATGTTGTAATAGTCAAGTTTCAGGTGGCGACGGTGAAATGGATAACGATGCAGAGTGACAGATTGGGTGTGCCAAGATCGAATCCTATCGAATCCATAGAACCACTTTCACTTATGAATGTTAACAACCTTCACACAGCCCCGTCTCTAAGTATTGATTTACTCCTCTCCTGGAGTTAGGCACAAGGCCAGTTTTTATCTTACTCCCACAAGTAAGATGTGACCTAAGGTCGGGTCGGGAAAGTGGGGTTTAAAAATTGCCTGGGCAGCCCCGTCAGCATTCCCCGGTAGGGGCGCCTCAGGCAGTAAGCAATAAACTTACTCCTCTCCAAAGAGAGGAGGAAAAGCCTGGGAAGGTGGACCTCCCAGAACTGCACAGGACAGACCCATTGACCGGCGTAAATAAAGACCCGAAGGCCAAGACAACACCAGGCGATGGGGTGCAGTATCCATCGGAACAGATATTACTCTTTGATCTTAGCCAAGAACAGATCGAGTAATTTAGTAATAAAAAGGAATATGAGAACTCTCCGATAACGTTACATAGATACGGGCTTGAGTGTCTATCAGTTTCTAAGTCCATCAAAATTCTGCCTGTTTCAGCTAAGTTTGAAATAAACTGATGGTGACTGGTTAGATTGTCTCTAAGTAGCTGATAGCTGATAGAAGAATGAGTACTCTTATAGCTGACGCACCATGTTTCCGTGATCCGCGTCGTCAACGTTCACGCAGGTCTCGGAAGCTCGCTAGAGTTGACGAAACTATTAACCAAGAAACATTTGCTTATAAACATTTTGTTTTCGTTAAAATAAGAAAACCCAGCAAAAAAAAAATTCTTAATAACAGTTGTTGCAGTATTTATGTTAACAAGAAAAAAAATGACAAAATAATGTAAAAACAAAAACATTAAAAAAAAAAAATTAAAAAACAATAACATTAAAAAACAAAAATTAAAAAACAAAAACATTAAAAATAAAAATTAAAAAACAATAACATTAAAAAAAAAAATTAAAAAACAAAAACATTAAAAAAAAAAAATTATCAAACAATAACATTAAAAAAAAAAAATTAAAAAACAAAAACATTAAAAAAAAAAAATTAAAAAACAATAACATTAAAATAAAAAAATTAAAAAACAAAAACATTAAAAAAAAAAATTAAAAAACAATAACATTAGCTTAACAAATCAAATAAAATCATCATTTGAACATTTCCGGTGCGCAAACAAAATAACATTTTATTTAAAAACATTTGATTAAACATTTGATTCCTTTGAGAAAAAACAAAACAAAAATAAACATTTAATTACTAACAGTTGTTTAGCTATGGTTTGTTTGTTCTTTATTTGTATACATGTATTTTAGTTTGGTTTTCTTTTATCGGTGGCCAGTCTTCAATTTAGCGTTCGGCAGTTTTCGCCTCGTCAACTCTCGAGCGCTTCCATAACCTGCCCGAACGTCGACGAGGCTAAGTCACGGAAACATGGTGCGTCAGCTATAAGAGTACCGAAGAATGAATCGGTGGAATCAATGCGAACAACTGAACTAAGTCTGTCAAAAAAGTCTCACGATGCTAATTCATACGAATGTACTCTTTAGTAACTATGTTTCCTAACATTATTGACTGCTGAGAAATGTGGTTAGTCAAGTTAGATATCTCCTATTCGAGAGTATATAACTTGATGATTGTTTTCATCGAGACGGGTTGACGTAGCAAGTTATTGAATGCAGAACGACGAATTGGATTAAAAGTTAAATTGTTTCTGTTAGCTATACAGGCATTAATTGGCCTTAAGTACGATTTGATTATGGATGGGCAATTATCACAAAACCATTAACTTTACTCTCTATTAAGAGCTGACATGATGTACGTCTTCAATAAAGTACCGTTATTTATCTAAAACTTTACACCCTCTAACTAATCAACACTGAGCACTTTACGTACGCGAGTCAAGTCATTTTAGATCTGTTAAGCACCCCCTACACAAGACCCAGCCCGTTTGTTGGTCTGTCATGCTTCAGTTTTATAAAGCAATTTTGTCGGTTTGTCACGTTTATATTTGAAACAGCATATATAAAAGGCTACGTGCATAAGTGACCCTGTCAAACTTTCGTTTGAAAGGGAATTGTCGTCCGTCAGTCACACATACGTTTGAAATATCATTTTCGTTACTAAATAAATCAAAGATGGCCGTGATAAAGTGTATACCGATGTGGCCGACGATCTAGGAGTGCCATGTTTGAAGCATGTCAGTTCCAGAGCATGACATTCACTATGGATGTTGGCAACCTTGGATGTGGTCCATCAAGACATATTTTTGGAAGCAAATGCGGATTCACACTTACTAATATATTTCTAAATACGTGGATTTAATGGATATATATTTAGAACGAGTGTACACGATCATTCAAAAATGACGGAAAAAATTATGCTTTGCTAGTGTTCGCACTAATATTCAAATTCATATAAATTAACGTCTCAATCGGTGAAGTTAATAATAATAAATTAGATAGTAAGGAAGAAAACGTCTTAAAATGAACAAGTTTACAAAAAAAAAACAGAAAGGAAAATAATATAAATCGGTATAGAAAGAAAACAGAAAACGTCTCATGATGGAAATAGAGTAAAAAAAAAACAGAAAGTAAAATAATATAAATCGGTATAGAAAGAAAACAGAAAACGTCTCATGATAGAAATAGAGTAAAAAAAAAAAAAAGAAAGGAAAATAATATAAATCGGTGTATAAAAAACGTAGAACACGTCTCATTATGGAAATAAAGTGAAAAAAAGAAAGGAAAATAATATCAATCGTTATATAAAAAACATAGAACACGTCTCATTATGGAAATAAAGTGAAAAAAGAAAGGAAAATAATATCAATCGATATATAAAAAACATAGAACACGTCTCATTATGGAAATAGAGTGAAAAAAAAACAGAAAAAAAATAATATCAATCGATATAGAAATAAAACGTAGAACACGTCTCATTATGGAAATAGAGTAAAAAAAACAGAAAGGAAAATAATATCAATCGGTATAGAAAGAAAACATCTCATTATGGAAATAGAGTGAATGATTTATTTCCGAATTCATTTAAGACTGCAGCGAGTTGTCAGACATGCAATTTGCTTCCCCTAAACATTTGAAATACTTATGTCCAGCAGTTTTTTTACTCGTTTTGTGACGGATCGGATATATATTTACATACATATACAATTAAATAAACACATTGATCTTTATTATAAATTTGAGGATACCCGTTCTTATTTATTAATGAATTGACTTTACTGAATGTCGTTTTTCTTCTTCATTCTGATTTCAACTGAGACAGCTTCATCAAAAGTATTTACTTTAAATAAAATTATGTTCTATGAATAAATTATATGAGAGATTCGTACTGAGGAATTCAGAGCCATCTTTCTTCGGTTCTAAGTTACTTATTAAAAAAAAATAAATTCAAAAGTCATTCTGATCTCTACAACCTTATCATAGAAGAGTTGATCTTAATAATCTTACTAAAAGAAATATTATTCGAATTTATTTCAAAAGTTATTTACGATTTATATCCTTTTCATTTTGCGTAATCTGCATTTGACAATTTTAATCTCGAAGCGATTTAAAGGATTTGAAGAATGATTGGTTCTTATGATAAAATCGATTTGATTGATTTTCCTTATCATGCGTGATTATCTACTATCATTTATCTCTAGCATTATAGACTGGATACTTGTCAGAGTAATTATGAAAAAATAAAATAACTCGTGGGTTAATATTAATTAAAAGAAAAGATAACAGCTCAGGAAACAATTTGTATAGAAACCGCATAAGTTTGTTATGGCCTTGTTTGCAGATAATAAAAAAGGAAAAGTTGGAATGGTCCGAGGACTACATAGAAGAGCATCTGAAAACAACATATTGCGATGAAAACAGAGAGAAAGAAGATACCGCTGGTACGAAGTGTAGGAAAGCCAACAAGACCCGACGTAATGTAAGTGATATCAAGATATACGAAGTTAATAACTTTGTCAGATAAGCAGGAGCCAAAGGTTCACTCGGCAACTGCTACAAGGTGTATAAGTGTATAAGAATTGCGAACGGCCCCGACTGAGACTTTTCTGTTGATAAGAGAGAGTTGGCGGACTAAAGATGTTGCTGAACGTTGGTGTCTAGCAGAAGGCATATACCTACAAAAATAAGAACAGGCTAAGGAGTTAGGATAATTGCGACTAATATCACTAGTAAACATCGATGGAAAGATTGCATTAAGAGTTGTTTCTCACATAGTGCTAAAGTACGTTCATAGCAATAGCTTCATCAATGAGACAATTAAAAAAACATAGGTTTACGCGGAATACCTGGTCGTGTCTGGTATGCGTATGTAATATGACAGAGTATTGATTTACTCCTCTCCAGTTAGGCACAAGGCCAGTTTTTATCTTACTCCCACAAGTAAGATGTGACCGAAGGTCGGGTCGGCCAAGTGGGGTTTAAAAATTGCCTGGGCAGCCCCGTCGGCATTCCCCGGTAGAGGCGCCTCAGACAGTAAGCAATAAACTTACTCCTCCCCAAAGAGGGGAGGCAAAGCCTGGGAGGGTGGACCTCCCAGAACTGCACAGGACAGACCCATTGACCGGCGTAAATCAAGACCCGAAGGCCAAGACAACACCAGTATAGGGTGCAGTATCCATCGGAACAGATACAAGTAGAGTAGAGTGTCCATGTTATTGTGTATCCGCGCCGATGTCGTTGGCGGTTATGAATTCAAATTCTGGTTGCACAACGACAAAAGCATTGGCATGCTAGAAGTTACAGAAAATGGGTCGTTCAATTCAAACCATTGGTGGGTCAGTATTATTAAATTGAAAATAGAAGCATTTATCAATGCAAGGTATATATATATATATATATATATATATATATATATATATATATATATATATATATAGAGAGAGAGAGAGAGAGGGAGAGAGGGAGAGAGAGGGGGAGGGGAGGGAGGGAGAGAATAATGCTAAAAAAGCGACTTTGTAAGTAAAAAGTAACAGCCTCGTTACAAACTACCGGTTTGCACGTTGTATTGGGCAGCTCTGTAAGTAAAACGTAATTGAAAATGGAAATTTCACAAACGCAAGTAATATTTTATTCCGTTATGTTCAGTTTTGGTTTGTCAATTTCTTTTATTCGTTATTTTAATTCAAGAATCCTTGAATATTATGTTTCCCAATCGTTTTTTCTTTTGACTCACAATATCAAGAATATGGTTCCAGAGAAACGAAATCTGTTGCAACATATGCGTTGTATATCAGATAGAATTTAATAAAACACTAAAAAAAAAGATATAATTTGGTGCCATGCAGAATCATTGAAGAATGGGTTTGCCATTCTTTTGTTCAAGATAAAATCCCATAAACATCTGTTCCGGGAAACGGGATGTGCATGATTGATTATGGAGAGTTGTTGTTCGCGATCCAGAGTTCTCGCTTCTGACTCGTCACGTGGTTATACCCGACATGCAGTACGGTAAACTAATGAAATACAAGACCGGCTCTCATCTCATCTGCAGTTAAGGAATACTAATCTATTTTTCTCAGAAGATCGACCATCATTTCTGTTGTAGTTGTACGTTCACCAATTCTTCATTTAGTTTTAAAGAGAAATCTTTTTCAAATGAGACCACGTTACTATATAAGGACTACTGTCTGTCAGTCATCGGCATATTGGTCGTTCAATCTATTCAAACGTCTGTTATGTTTAGATTTGAAATAGCATGCTCATTGTTTCTTTTTTTTTTGGGGGGGGTAATGTAGTATCTGTCCTGTTCTCATAATACTCTCTTCCCAGGCATGATATCCTGTTTTTATTTCAAAAGGTATAGTGTATTTTCTGTTTTGTTGTCATGACGCTATCCTCCACATCATTACCACCTCCTTGGAGGTAGTCTTATATATGTTCGTTCGCTATGATACTATCCTCCCATACATGGCCATCCTCCCATACATTACCTTCTCCTTTTAATGAGGTAATGCAGTATCTGTTCTGTTGTCATGAGACAATCCTCTCAGGAAGTACCCCCTTTTTGGAGGGCAGTGTAGTATATGTTGATTGGTCATCATACCATCCTCGACTGCTAGCAAAAATATGTCACCGGATGGCACATATATTTACTCATTATCATAACAATAATGTAACGATATGCCCATCTTTATATTTCGACATTATTAGCTTGGTGTATTTTACAGAAATTTTGCAGTGGGTCGCGTTTGGAATTAGAAAAGTTTCCTTATACTTGTTTCTCTCAATATGATATACACGTTACACACACCACATATACACACACACATATCTATCTATATATATATATATATATATATATATACAGTACATAACATGTAATATATATATATATATATATTTATATATATATAGTGAGTTATGAAAATATATTTATGGCAATTAAGCTACACAGAGGCTCCCGCATTTCATCTCCGGGGGAATCTTCAGGCTAGCTCTACTTACGTATCGAGCACTGTTGAAGTAAATACTGAAAATTGATACATAAAAAAATATATCTCCTCATAAAATTTTATGTGGATACATAAAATAGTAATATATATATATATATATATATATATATATATATATATATATATATATATATATATATATATATATATATATATGTATATATATATAGTGTGTCACGTTGTATATGAAAAGAAATCAAATAAAGTGCTCGATCATATAAGAGAGCTAATATGCTTTATGTATATGTAATATACAGTATTTAAATAAATTAAATATATATATATATATATATATATATATATATATGATGAAGTAAATAAAAATAAAAATGTAATTTCAGACAAAATAGAGAAATAGTTTATGGAATAGTGGAATAAGCATGATAATAGACTAGTAAGAATAAGGACTTAAAACAGAATCAAAACCGAACAAAGTTGTTACTGTCGATTCGTTCAACCATATTGATTTTGTACTAATAAGCTTTATTAAGCAGAACTCAGCATTTTATACAGTGAAGGGTGGAAGGTAATCATTATTTTTTCGGCTTCAAATTTACTCCAAATTTACTTATTACGGAAACATTATTTAATAAATCTTAACGAGAACCATAATACAAAAAAAAAACTTTTTAAATTTTTAGCTGTGAGTTTAAACGTTTTGCATGAATTCTACGCATAATTAACCTTACCCACAACCCGACTTATGTTCTAAACGGTCATTAGGTAAATTCTTAGCTGTTGGTTCAAACTTTTTACGTGAATTTTACGCATAACTAAGCCTAACTTAACCCTACCCCTAACCCGACTTATGTTCTAAACGGTCATTAGGTAAAAATCCTGATTAAACTATTATCATCGGGAGTTCAACCAAAGCGATTCTTTTTACATAAAAGTTACATAGAAGAATAATGTATGTCCGACTTTGTGAAAGCTGAAACATGACAAAAAAATTATACCTAGTATAAAGCTGAAAAATGACAAAAAATTATACGTAGTATAAAGCTGAAACATGACAAAAAATTATACCTAGTATAAAGCTGAAACATGACAAAAAATTATACCTAGTATAAAGCTGAAACATGACAAAAAATTATACCTAGTATAAAGCTGAAACATGACAAAAAATTATACCTAGTATAAAGCTGAAACATGACAAAAAATTATCCCTACAATAAAGCTGAAACATGACAAAAAATTATACCTAGTATAAAGCTGAAACATGACAAAAAATTATACTAACCATAGACAGGTATGATACATGTAATCTTGTAAATTACATTTAGTAAGCTAACATGAGACTATCCATCGTACATTCCCGAATAGATTTTAATCAGTTTTCTTCTAAGTTTTCTTCTCAGTATCTTATTTTCCTGATATATTTATAGATTTTGATTAATCAGGAAGACATAAAAACGACTTTGACTTTTCTGTAGGTCTATTCGTCTATTTATGTTCCTCCATATTCGATTCCGCAAACGAAATGTGTTGCTTCTCAGTATTGCATCTTGCCAACGCTGGAATGAAGAATTCAAAACATGGAATAATAAGAGTATGACTCCTTGGATTCTTTCAGCAGAAAACCAATGAATTCCTTCAATCAGCACTAAAATAAGTTCTAATCCGGTTTGTGATAACATGTATTATCAACATTAATGTATATGCATATATGAAAGAAACATATTACTGAAAATATATATACTCGGCCTTAAATAATTGGATAATGTATGTGTGAATTAAAAATACTCACAAAGTTTTGCTTCTAGCTATATCAAAACATAATTAAAATAACTGTGTATATATATATATATATATATATATATATATATATATATATATATATATATATATGTGCAAACATTGTTAAAATCACAGAATTCGTTTTTTTAATTATATTTATTTTATTTGTTAATTTTTTTATTTTAATAGAAAAAAGTATTAAAATCCAAAAAATTAATAAATGTTCCATACGTTTCACAGGTTTCACGAACGTTTTCGACCCCTCGTCTAATCGTCCTCATATATATATATATATATATATATATATATATATACAGAGAGAGAGAGAGAGAGAGAGAGAGAGAGAGAGAGAGAGAGAGAGAGAGAGAGAGAGAGATAAGAATAAGTGTTTAACAGTCAAACAGAAAAAAACATAAGAGTCTAAATGTGTGCTGTATCTTATGTAGCAACTTGCCCTACATCCAGTTTTTAAATATTATCTAATCAGTAGTTCATAGGCTTCAGTATTTATCGTTAAAGAATATATATTCCCTTGATTATTCTTGTTTTAAAAACTCATTGATATCATTTTAGTGAGGTAAACTTGGCTCGACAACAAATGCAGAATATTGATTTCGACTAATACTTATTTTAGTGGTTTGTAAGCCCAAAATAAATTGAAAATCTAACTTGCGTTGATGAAACAAAATCAAATTGAACTTAATAAAATATTTGTTGTAAAGTCTTTCTGTTCGAAACTAAAATTGAATGTGTAAATATATTTCAGACTTGACGATAACAAATATACAACGCTGATTTTTCCTTATTAGAATAACTAGATTGAAATTTTAAATTACACATTTGTTTACATTTACTGCAATTTAACAAATATTTCGTTTCGTTGTATAGCAAAACAATTTTGAACATAAAGTATTGTGTTCTGGTTAGAACTCATCATGTTTCATCTGTCGTTAGACTGATAGATTATTGATATGTGTATATTTTATGTTTACTTTTACTACTTGATCTCTGTATGAGATATAGTGTCTAGTAGATAATTCGAACTATCCTAGTAGATAATTCAAACTCTCCTAGTGGATAATTCAAACTCTCATAGTAGATAATTCAAACTCTCACAATAATAATGCAAAAACCAGCATTGTATTTTTTCTTGTCAAACTTATCTATATATTGTCTTTTTGTTTCATTTTACTTCAGTCGAAGTTCTCAGAAATCAAGAGACCCCTTTCCTGAGGCTAACACTTGATCTCAATATGAGATATATAGAGATTCGAATATTACATTAAAATTCTCTTTTTCTTATCAAACGTTGATTTAATAAACATGTTAAGAACAATAATTTCCATTTCCGCAATTGACCAGTTAACTATGTTATAGTATATCTTTCTTGTGGTCTTACCGGATTCCAGGACAGGAATTCATCGAGTCTGGTGGAGTGCTTTTATTTGAGGTAACATTACTTTGAAGAGGTGCACCTTTCTTCATATGAGCTAGTTTATAGCGGTGTCGAGGGGATCTTATTTAGACTTTGAATACTATGTTATTTTGAATATCTGGTTAGGGTTTACTTGTAGGGTAAAGTATTCTCATGTCAGGTTGTCCGGATAAACCATTTCTCGGAGAGACCGAAGATACTTGAGGATTGTGTCTAGTAGATAATTCAAACTCTCCTAATAATAATGCAAACACCAGCGTTGTATATTTTCAGTCAAACTTGTATATATATATTGTTTCTTTATTTCATTTTACTTTATTCGAAGTTCTCAGAAATCAAGGGGCCTCTTCTTGGGGCTAACACTTGATCTCTAATATGAGATACATAGATATTCGAGTGTCCCATTGAAGTTTTCCTCTCCCTCTCAAACGCCGAGCCAATAAAGAAGTTAAGTTATAATATATTGTATTTTTTCTTGTCAAACTTATCTATATATTGTCTTTTTGTTTCATTTTACTTCAGTCGAAGTTCTCAGAAATCAAGGAACCCCATTTCCTGAGGCTAACACTTGATCTCAATATAGGATATATATAGATTCGAATATTACATTAAAGTTCTCCTTTTCTTATCAAACGTTGATTTAATAAACAGGTTAAGAACAATAATTTCCATTTCCGCAATTGACCAGTTAACTATGTTATAATATATCTTTATTGTGGTCTCTTGGTCTTACCGGATTTAAGGACAAGAATTCATCTAGTCTGGTGGAGTATTCAGCTTAGTGCTATATACATTGCTGTGTTTGTGCCATATAAATTCATATACACGAACATATTTATGTGTACGTGTGTACGTACGATTGTGGATGATGTTCTCTCGTACATTCAGTATCTGTGTGTCTCACATATATTGGTGTATAAAGCACATATTTTCCCGTATATGAGTAAATACATGTGTGCATGTGACCGCATTTAGAAACTGATCCCCTAAATTCTGTACAATTTTTCACACTTCTGTTTTAACAGAGAGAATAGACCATACTTCTACTTTTCGGTACCATGTCTCCAAGAGATGTTTTAAAAAAAATATAACATTACTTTCACAAGTTAGGATTGCAACAATGCGTGTTTTAAAAATATCCTGTTTTGGTGAACATTTCTACTTTTCGGTTCCATGTCTTCAAGAGATGTTGTTTTAAAAACATTAGACTGGCAGACCAATCACTTGGAACATCCTGCGTTCCCAGTTAACATAACTGCTTCGCGCAGACCCTAATCGTATAATACAACTATGAAAGAACGTAACGAACTTCATTTCAAAGCAGTTTTCTTACAGCATCGATACATGTTATCCAGATTGTGCTTACGATTTCAAAATGAAACAATACCATGTTATATTTTATTCTGTTTTTATTTTTTGCTATGTGAATCGGAATTTTCTTGATGCGGAAATCAATGTCAATGGTTGTTAATGAAGTAACTTGCCATGGATGATAATGAGAAAACGATGAACTTACCCTCGCGCGTCGACGCCTTACCCAATATGTTTAATCTATGTTCTAAAAGTTGAGTCAGCCTTAAACAATATCATATTATTAAATGTCGCATTTTTTATTTGAGCGGTGTCGTTTCAAAGGCGAATTGAAATATCAATAGTTCATAACGAAGATAATTTTCAAGACTTAGCATTAGTAAATGGTGGATTTTTATGAATTGCTGATGATTATGAACAGTTTTTAGTGCATGACTTACTCAACTTGTTCTGAACACAAACCTACACCCTACCAATGGAATTATATCACACAAACGCTTATATATATATATATATATATATATATATATATATATATATATATATATATATATATATGTATATATATATATATATATATATATATATGTTATGTATATTATATTTCTTCAGCTGCATTTGCCCAGGATTGAACTCAGCACCTTGGGATTACGAGATGGATTACGTGCACTTGCATATATTTCCGTTAAAGTAAAATTACTGGGTTTTCTTGTCCACGTGACTTTTTAATTTAAATGCGTTCTCTTTCTTTTACCATATATACGTTCTTGGCCTCTTGCCTTGTTGGCATTGTAGTTTTGAATTAATTGAATAAAGCCTTAGAAAAGGTTTTTCTATTCGTGTCTTCTTTTTACATTACAATTTATTCAATTAATTCATTTACTAAATTTCTCATGGATAAGATTATTCGTCTGGACAAGTTTGATATATCTTCTGCAGACCCTCAGGCTGGCAAGCTCTGGAGACTATGGTACCGTAATTTTACTTATTACTTATCTACTATTGCTTCTTTAAATCCAGACAAACTCGAAGTCCTTTATTTAAACATTGGTGCTACCGTTGTTGACATTATCGAGGGTTGTTCTGGATTCGAACATGCTGTTGAATTGCTGAAAAGTGTTTATGATAAGTCTCCAAGCGTTATTCATGCTAGACATTTGCTTTCTACACGTCTACAACAGGAAAATGAGTCTGTGGACCAGTACCTTCAGGCCTTGAACCGACTTGCCGCAGACTGTTGCTTCAAAGATGTTACTGCTACTACTTACAGAGATGAATCTGTCCGTGATTCATTTATACGTGGTCTCCGGTCTTCCGTAATACGTGCCAGACTACTTGAAAATGATACGTTAAATCTCAAGGAGGCTACTCAATGTGCTAGAGCTTTAGAACAGGCTCAATTTCGTGCTGAGTCATACGCTTCTCAGATTGGACCTACCGTTGCTGCTACCACGACTAAAAATGTGTTTACTGATTCTGTCGAGGAGGCCACTATTACTGCTCCTATGGAGTGTGAATCTGTACAATTGTCTGCTGCCCTTCCTGCTCATGGAAAGTGCTACAACTGCGGAGGGAAACGTCACATTAAGGATGATCGCCGCCACTGTCCTGCCCGCGATAAAGTATGTCGAAACTGTGGCAAACTCGGCCATTTTGCCAAAGTTTGCCGTTCTACCATGTCTACACCTTCACGTTCCACCTCAGCTATTATAGTAGCCCGTGCTAAAGATGATGATAGGTTCCCTCCTATTACTAAAATTGTAAAATTAAAGGGTAAACGATTAACTGCTCTCATAGACACCGGCAGTTCTGATAACTTTATCAGTGCTCGTATTGTTAAAACAATGAAACTGTCTACTTCTAAACGGAATTCCGTAATTTCCATGGCATCATCGGCCATTTCCCTCAAGCTATCTGAATATTGTACTGAGGACGTTATCTTCAATGGTTACGAATATAAAGAAATTGACTTCACAGTACTTCCTGATTCCTGTATGGATTATACTCGGAGTGCCCTTCTTAAAACTACACCAGAGTATCACTATTTCTTTTAGAGGGTCTCAGGATATTCTAAAAATCTGCGCTTTAACCAAAATGAGTTGTGCACCCGTTAAATTGTTCCGAAACTTGACCCGTGATTGCAAACCTATTGCTACTGGGTCCCGAAATTACCGTGCGGAGGACTCTCGATTCATTGAAAAAGAAATTCTACAAATGCTTGAGGATGATATAATTGAACCAAGTTACTCTCCGTGGCGCGCTCAAATTGTTGTGACTTCGTCAACTAATAAAAAGAAACGATTGGTAGTCGATTTCTCCCAAACTATTAACCGTTTCACCTTACTTGATGCATACCCCTTGCCACGAATTGGGGATCTCGTTGACCAAATAGCCCAGTATCGTATCTTTAGTATAATTGACTTGTCCAAAGCATACTATCAGATTGAAATTTGCCCTGAAGATCGCCCCTATACGGCCTTTCAGGCTGGAAACCGTCTGTACCAATTTAAACGAATACCCATGGGGGTCACAAACGGGGTTTCTGCCTTTCAACGATTTATGAATTCTTTCATTTCTGATAACAAATTACCTGGAACCTTCTCGTATATAGATGATATAACTATTTGCGGTAAAACCCAGGAGGAGCATGACGTCAATTTGGAGTATTTCTTAAAAGCTGCCTCGACATACAACCTCGAAATAAACCGGGAAAAATCAAAGTTTTCACTTCGTTCTATTAACGTGCTCGGATACCAAATTTGTAACGGAACTCTTCAACCTGATCCAGAGCGTTTGAGACCTCTTTTGCAAATGCCTCCCCCTTCCGATTCAAAATCGTTAAAAAGGTGTCTTGGTATGTTTGCTTACTATGCGAAATGGATACCTAAGTATTCATACAAAATTCGTCCACTGGTCGAAAATAAACAATTCCCTATGCCTCCTATAGTTGTAAATTCTTTCGAAAAACTCAAGAAAGACATTGCTGAATCATCCGTAAAAGTTATTGATGATGAATTGCCGTTTATTATTGAAACCGATGCCTCAGAAAAGGCTATCGGAGGCACTCTTTTACAAGCTGGGAGACCTGTAGCATTCTTTTCTCGGTCGTTAAACCTCTCTGAAATGCGACTTCATATAGTCGAAAAAGAAGCATATGCCATAGTCGAATGTGTTCGTAAATGGAGAGATCTCATTGTTGGGAAACATTTTACTATTATTACTGATCAACAAGCCGTATCTTTTGTGTTTAAACCTGCTAATCGTGGAAAAATTAAAAACGATAAAATTATACGGTGGAAAATGGAACTTCTTCCCTTTTCATATGATATAAAACACCGTCCCGGGAATGAAAATATTGTCGCTGACACATTATCCAGAGTATGTGGTGCTGCTGTTTCTTCCTTGGAGGAACTAAAATCAATTCATGATTCCTTAATACATCCTGGAGTACAACGCCTTTGGCATTTTGTAAGGTCACAAAATTTGCCATATTCACTTGATGAAATCCGACGTGTGACATCTCAATGTACTACTTGCGCCAAAATAAAACCCCAATTCTTTACTTCTACTAATAATATTCTTATCCGTTCTACTGCTCCATTCCAGCGTCTTTCTGTCGATTACAAAGGACCTATCCCGGCATCTTCATCAGGTTGCCGTTACATATTTACAGTCGTCGATGAATACAGTCGATTTCCGTTTGCTTTCCCTTGTCGTGATTGCTCCTCTCAAACCGCGATTCAGTGCCTGGTGAATATTTTTTCTATTTTTGGACTTCCCTCATTCATCCATTCCGATCGAGGAACTTCGTTTATGTCGGAGGAATTCAAACAATTTTTGCTGCGACTTGGAATTGGATCCAGTAACACTACTGCGTATAACCCAAGAGGTAACAGCCAATGTGAGCGCTATAACGGCATTATTTGGAACACCATCTTATTAGCTTTGGGATCAAAACGGTTACCCATTAGCGCTTGGCAGGATTTTCTACAGGATGTTTTACAAACTATTCGCTCTCTACTATGCACCTCCACAAATGCTACGCCTCACGAACGCATGTTCAATTTTAAAAGGCGCTCTTCCACTGGCACTGCATTACCTGTTTGGCTCTGTGAGCCTGGGGAGGTGTTATTAAAGCGATTTGGTAACAGGAGTAAATATGACCCGATCGTTGAGGTAGTGGAACTCCTCGAGGCTAACCCTACACATGCAAGAATACGATATCATGATGGCCGGGAAGATTCAGTAGCACTAAGACATATAGCACGTTTTCCACGCTCGGGTCGATCTCAAGATTCTGCTGAAAACGTTCTACCTGACATGGGCCCTTTGCCTGATACAAGTTCCACAAATACTCCTTCACCTAAGGAAAGTTATACAGAAAATGAATTAGTGAATCAGAATTCAGAGAATCAACCTTCCCAGAGATATGGTGCTTCTGATAGTGAACTACTTCCCCGCCGGTCTAGCAGGATTCGCAAACCAGTCCAGCGTCTGGATTTATAAAACTTTCTGATAACAATCTCTGTTACAAGTGGGGGAGAATGTTATGTATATTATATTTCTTCAGCTGCATTTGCCCAGGATTGAACTCAGCACCTTGGGATTACGAGATGGATTACGTGCACTTGCATATATTTCCGTTAAAGTAAAATTACTGGGTTTTCTTGTCCACGTGACTTTTTAATTTAAATGCGTTCTCTTTCTTTTACCATATATACGTTCTTGGCCTCTTGCCTTGTTGGCATTGTAGTTTTGAATTAATTGAATAAAGCCTTAGAAAAGGTTTTTCTATTCGTGTCTTTTTACATTACAATATATGTATATATATATATATATATATATATATATATATATATATATATATATTTAAATAAATTTTTCGTGGTACAAAATTTAATAACGGCGAGGAATACGGACGTTTGGGACCTTTTTGGGAGGGTAAAATGAGATTAAATCAAATATAAAAACGAGAGAAAACGATTAAAAAGAAATTAATTAATGTACTGAACCGGTTTTCGTCCACACTCATCAGAGTAAAACGTGGAAGTGATTAAATACGACTAAAACCTAAAACAATTGTAATGAAAACTAGTGACAAGTTTAGGAGAAAAAAAAATGGGGAGGAGAGTCATAAGTTGATCACATTAAGTCCTAAAAGCCATTCCTTTTGTTTACAAAGGGAGGGTTTGATTGACTTGATATATATGGCTTTCAGGACTTTGAGGTGGAATAGAGAATGCGATCAACTTATAGCAGAAAACCAGTCACTAATGTACGTCGACGCACATTCGGCGCTATTTATGAGATGGTCAGCAATAGCAGACCCGGATGTATTAACTAAATTATTTAAATTATTTAGTCGGCCCTGGCGTATGGCCGGGGGATGTGTTGTTTGATTCTGGATTCAGACCTTTGCACTGTACTTCCCACGTATACGGCATCGCACCGACATTTAAATAGATAAATAATATTACTGATATGTTGGGGTGGGAGAACATCCTTATGAATAGATTTGAGCAAAGGTCGAGCAGAAAAAAACAATTCTAGGGTTAGATGCCTGGTAACACCGACGCACAGCTACAGAAATTTGATTAGCAAATTTTATGCTAATATTACCCAACCAAGGTAATCTGAGGTACGCCGGGCAATTTGGAGGACCAAAAAGTTTAGGCTTGTTAAAATGAGCGATCTTAGTAACGATATTAGAATTAACAATATCGAGAGGGTACCCATTTTCAACGAGCACCTCTTTGATAAATTCAATCTCCGAATCAATCAGGGATTCAGAGCAAATCTTTAAAGCACGATGAACCAAACATTTAATAAGATTTATTTTTCTTTGTATGGGACAAAAAGAGTCCCAGTGACAATATAAACCAGTAAATGTAGGTTTGCGGAAAACAGATGTTAAAAACAATGAATCAGATTTATGCACTAATACATCCAGAAAAGAAAGGGTGGAGTTGTGTTCCTTCTCACAAGTGAACTTTAAGGCTGGGTGTAATTGATTGAGTGCATTAAGGAATAATATGGAATCTGACTCATTGTTAAATACGCAAAATGTATCATCTACGTATCGAAAATAAGTAAGTGGTTTATTGATACGTGCCAAAAGATTATGCTCGTGAAAACCTACAAAGATATTGGCCAACGCAGGACCAAGGGGTGACCCCATAGAAATGCCGTCGATTTGCTGATACATGACATTATCAAAACTGAATTCGACAGACATGGTAGCAAACCGCATCAGTTCTACGAAGACCTCCTCAGAGATAATAGGACCAACTGAGAAACCACGATATAAAACATCAGCACAAATATCGATGGTTTCTTGTAAGAGAACGCATGTAAATAAACTGCTGATGTCGAAAGAACACATAAACTTATTCTCAGCAGAAAAAGGGCAATTACGTATATATTCAGCAAAAGTGAATGAATCTTTAATACAGTTGGCCGAATATACTTGAAGCAAAGGTTGAAGCAATTCAGCCAACCATTTAGCTAACTGATGCTGAATCGACCCGACCATAGAGAGAATCGGTCTTACGGGTATATTTTCCTTATGCGTTTTTGGTAGGCCGTAAAGACGAGGTCTTATAGACCCTATTGGTCGGATTATATCGTATATTTTCCCAGGAAGAACACCTTTCTTAACTAATTTAAGCAATCTTTTTTGAAAATTAGTTTCAATGGAAAGGGTCTTGTCATGCGTATTAACAGGTCCGAGTCTTTTAAATTTATCGACGTCATCCAAGATCACCATCATTTTTGCCACATAATCGGCATAATCCGGAATCACAACTCCCGAACCCTTATCTGGTTTAGTAATGATAAGTGACTGATTTGACCGCAGAGATTTAATGGCAAGAAAATGTTCATTTTGCCAATTGAAATTAGAGCGGTCAATGGGAGTACCTGCATAAGCGTAGGCAAGATCATTAAGTCTTGCCTTCAACGCTAAGGGCTGGTCGACTGAAGACGAAGACAATTTTGAAATTTGTGAAAATAAAACTGCAAATTCCGAAAAGATGTCCTCACGTTTGATGGATATGGGTGGAATACAGAATTCCAAGCCATGAGACAATACAAATTGCTCAGTGTCCGTCAATTGGTATGTTGAAAGATTAAGGATATTTTTTAAGTTAGTCGTAGAACGACCAAATCTCTTCAGAATAAGAAACCGAAGTGTTTTATGGTGGTTGGCATTAGACAAAGCAAAGCCACGTTGATCAAGAGAAGAAATATACCGGGAAAAACGGATGTAATCAAAGAAAGATAAGTTGTTTTTACAAAATTTCCATAGCGAACGAAAATGTCTTAAACTTTCGCCAATGGAAGAGGACAACTTATAAATTTCATCCCGTAAAAATATCCCCTCAATTTTGTGGCTACGAACTAATTTCGCCTTAGTAATGCGAAAACTAATATATGAAGGGCAAACTCGATTCGTTAAACATAAATGTAAAAAAGTAGTTTTAGATCGAGTTGAACGAATTTTTGCTCTCAATCTCACCAACTGGTTCAATTTCTTAATGAAACTAGACGGGTACCGCGTCCTAAAATATTTAAATAAATTTTTCGTAGTACAAAATTTAATAACGGCGAGGAATACGGACGTTTGGGACATTTTTGGGAGGGTAGAATGAGATTAAACAAATATAAAAACGAGAGAAAACGATTAAAAAGAAATTAATTAATGTACTGAACCGGTTTTCGTCCACACTCATCAGAGTAAAACGTGGAAGTGATTAAATACGGCTAAAAGCTAAAACAATTGTAATGAAAACTAGTGACAAGTTTAGGAGAAAAAAAATGGGGAGGAGAGTCATAAGTTGATTACATTAAGTCCTAAAAGCCATTCCTTTTGTTTACAAAGGGAGGGTTTGATTGACTTGATATATATGGCTTCCAGGACTTTGAGGTGGAATAGAGAATGCGATCTACTTATGACAGAAAACCAGTCACTAGTGTACGTCGACGCACATTCGGCGCTATTTATGAGATGGTCAGCAATAGCAGACCCGGATGTATTAACTAAATTATTTGAATTATTTAGTCGGCCCTGGCGTATGGCCGGGGGAATGTGTTGTTTGATTCTGGATTCAAACCTTTGCACTGTACTTCCCACGTATACGGCATCGCACCGACATTTAAATAGATAAATAATATTACTGATATGTTGGGGTGGGAGAACATCCTTATGAATAGATTTGAGCAAAGGTCGAGCAGAAAAAAACAATTCTAGGGTTAGATGCCTGGTAACACCGACGCACAGCTACAGAAATTTGATTAGCAAATTTTATGCTAATATTACCCAACCAAGGTAATCTGAGGTACGCCGAGCATTTTGGAGGAAAAAAAAGTTTAGGCTTGTTAAAATGAGCGATCTTAGTAACGATATTAGAATTAACAATATCGAGAGGGTACCCATATTCAACGAGCACCTCTTTGATAAATTCAATCTCCGAATCAATCAGGGATTCAGAGCAAATCTTTAAAGCACGATGAACCAAACATTTAATAAGATTTATTTTTCTTTGTATGGGACAAAAAGAGTCCCAGTGACAATGTATTGTCTCATGGCTTGGAATTCTGTATTCCACCCATATCCATCAAACGTGAGGACATCTTTTCGGAATTTGCAGTTTTATTTTCACAAATTTCAAAATTGTCTTCGTCTTCAGTCGACCAGCCCTTAGCGTTGAAGGCAAGACTTAATGATCTTGCCTACGCTTATGCAGGTACTCCCATTGACCGCTCTAATTTCAATTGGCAAAATGAACATTTTCTTGCCATTAAATCTCTGCGGTCAAATCAGTCACTTATCATTACTAAACCAGATAAGGGTTCGGGAGTTGTGATTCCGGATTATGCCGATTATGTGGCAAAAATGATGGTGATCTTGGATGACGTCGATAAATTTAAAAGACTCGGACCTGTTAATACGCATGACAAGACCCTTTCCATTGAAACTAATTTTCAAAAAAGATTGCTTAAATTAGTTAAGAAAGGTGTTCTTCCTGGGAAAATATACGATATAATCCGACCAATAGGGTCTATAAGACCTCGTCTTTACGGCCTACCAAAAACGCATAAGGAAAATATACCCGTAAGACCGATTCTCTCTATGGTCGGGTCGGTTCAGCATCAGTTAGCTAAATGGTTGGCTGAATTGCTTCAACCTGTGCTTCAAGTATATTCGGCCAACTGTATTAAAGATTCATTCACTTTTGCTGAATATATACGTAATTGCCCTTTTTCTGCTGAGAATAAGTTTATGCGTTCTTTCGACATCAGCAGTTTATTTACATGCGTTCCCTTACAAGAAACCATCGATATTTGTGCTGATGTTTTATATCGTGGTTTCTCAGTTGGTCCTATTATCTCTGAGGAGGTCTTCGTAGAACTGATGCGGTTTGCTACCATGTCTGTCGAATTCAGTTTTGATAATGTCATGTATCAGCAAATCGACGGCATTTCTATGGGGTCACCCCTTGGTCCTGCGTTGGCCAATATCTTTGTAGGTTTTCACGAGCATAATCTTTTGGCCCGTATCAATAAACCACTTACTTATTTTCGATACGTAGATGATACATTTTGCGTATTTAACAATGAGTCAGATTCCATATTATTCCTAAATACACTCAATCAATTACACCCAGCCTTAAAGTTCACTTGTGAGAAGGAACACAACTCCACCCTTCCTTTTCTGGATGTATTAGTGCATAAATCTGATTCATTGTTTTTAACATCTGTTTTCCGCAAACCTACATTTACTGGTTTATATTGTCACTGGGACTCTTTTTGTCTCATACAAAGAAAAATAAATCTTATTAAATGTTTGGTTCATCGTGCTTTAAAGATTTGCTCTGAATCCCTGATTGATTCGGAGATTGAATTTATCAAAGAGGTGCTCGTTGAAAATGGGTACCCTCTCGATATTGTTAATTCTAATATCGTTACTAAGATCGCTCATTTTAACAAGCCTAAACTTTTTGGTCCTCCAAAATGCCCTGCGTACCTCAGATTACCTTGGTTGGGTAATATTAGCATAAAATTGCTAATCAAATTTCTGTAGCTGTGCGTCGGTGTTACCAGGCATCTAATCCTAGAATTGTTTTTTTCTGCTCGACCTTTGCTCAAATCTATTCATAAGGATGTTCTCCCACCCCGACATATCAGTAATATTATTTATCTATTTAAATGTC
>OY744543.1:6560200-6572700 GCA_963556195.1 Sepiola atlantica | reverse complement strand
TCTCCTTCTTCTTCTTCTATTTTATTCTTCTTTTTTCTCCTTCTTTTTCTTCTTCTTTCTTCTTCTTCATTTTTCTTTTTCTTCTTCTTTTTTGTTGTTGTTGTTCTTCTTCTTCTTCTTCTTCTTCTTCTTCTTCTTCTTCTTCTTCTTCTTTCTTCTTCTTTCTTCTTCTTTTTTTTTGTTGTTGTTGTTGTTTTTCTTCTTCTTCTTCTTCTTTCTTCTTTTTTTCTTCTTCTTCTTCTTCTTCTTCTTCTTCTATTTTCTTCTTTTTTTCTCCTTTTTTTTTCTTCTTCTTCTTCTTCTTCTTCTTTTTCTTCTTCTTCTTTTTCTTCTTCTTTTTTTCCTCCTTTTTCTTTTTCTTCTTCTTTTTTTCTTCTTTTCTATTTTTCTTCTTTTCATTTAACGTCACCTGTCTCTTGTTCGAGGACCAGATGTTTTCTGATATCACGCGAGCGCCTTCTCAACTTCTCACAGTTCAGCCGGTCAGCAATATACAAATTCCACTGTGCGGTCTTGTCCAATCACTTGCTTCCAAGTTTTCCTTGGCCGGTCAATCTTCCTGCGATTAATGACATTCATACTTCTGCCACGGTTTATCCAGGAGGATGAAAGTTCCACATAACCATACCAGCGTAATCGATTCATCCTTTAAGATAACCTCCATGTTGGAAAAGTGTAATACTTTCTGCGAATTCCATAACCTGATGTGTTAGGTTTAGTCAGATTGCGCATTGCAGATCTCTAATTGCGCTGCAGACGGGCGAGAGCAGACTGAGCTAGTTACCAGCATTCTCTCGATTCAGCAGGTCAGCAGTCTCCAAATTCCACTCTGTGCGGTCTTATCCAATCACTTGCTTCCAAGTTTTCCTTGGCCGGCCAACCTTCCTGCGATTTATGACATTCATGCTTCTGCGACGCTTTATCCAGGAGAATGAACGTTACACATGGTCATACAAGCGTAATCGATTCATCCTAAGGATAACATCATCCCTGTAGTGATTTCAGTATATCCTCTGACCTGTTGTGTTGGGTTTGGTCAGATTTCACATCGCAGATCCCTCTGATCATCGATCCATCATTGCGGTGCAGATAGGCGAGAGAGGACTTAACACGGGATCAGTATTCACTGCCATATATCATGACGCTCCTGACACAGCTGATCTACAACTTACCCCGGATGTCGCGAGGGACAGCACGTAATGTTATCAGATGCAACAACTCAGGAAATTTTGCCAAAGCTCTCTTCATTCTTGTGGCTGTTTGAGTTCACATTAACCACCTGCACTCAGCATATCTCCTAGATACTGAAGTTATCAAAATAGATTGGACATGCATTTAAACTCATATTAGTAAGAAAAGTAATTTTGCAAGCAAATAATGTAGTGAAAACACATACAGATATCGGCCTATATAGAGATGATGGATTAGCGATAATAAGAGATTCCAACAAAGTCAAGGGAGAAAACTTCAAGAAAATTATACATATGGAAATTAAAAAGACTAGGCCTAAAAGTAGAAGTACTGGCTAACATAAAAACAACTCACTTTGTAGATGTCACGTTTAAACTTAAATAAAAAATACTTAAAAGATAACGTTAATCTAATATACGTAAACCTAAAGTCTAATCACCCTTCATCAATCATAAAACATATTCCGAATTCTATCGAACGTAGGCTTATCAATAATTCTAGCAATGAAACTGCATTTAAAAAATCAAACAACATTTACAATACAGCTTTAAAAATAGTGGTTACCATAATATCGAAATTAAATATAAGATACAGGATATCAACAATTATAATACAATTAAAAATAAAAGAAAAAGAAATATTATCTATTATACATAACCTTTATACCAGATGCTAAAAACTAAACTGGGAAAAAAATTCCTAAATCTGATTGAAAATACTTCACCGTAACCAATCCCCTGGATAAAATATTCAACAAAAATAACCTAAAACTGTCCCACACCTGCTGCGAAAACCTAGAAATGATAATTAAGGCACAGAATAACGAAATACTAAAAGACAACAACAGAGAGGAAGAAAAAAATAACAAATTATATAAAAAAGTAACAAAGATAGCAAAAAACCCACTAAGAAGAACAAAAATATAAAAACTACAAACATAAACCCTAATAGTAATCACCCGAATAGAAATGACGCAAAGTAAGCAATGAAGAGAAAATATGTAACTGCATAAATTGTACACTTTGTCCACTACAAAATAAATGCCTAACCAAAAGTATAGTATACCAAGCCACAATATTTGCCAAGGAAAGACCGAATAACAAGAAGTACTACGTTGTTGATATGACCGCCCTAGATTTTAAAACAAGATATTATGACCACAAAAAACACATTTAAAAACAGAGAACGTCGAATTAAAACAGCACTAGCAAACCACTATTGGGAGATCAAAGAAAATAAACGCTCACCAATAACTGAATAGAAAATATACGACAGGCCAGTACATGTAGAAATTTAGAGGACCCGTGTAGATTATGTCTGAATGAGAATTTTGAAATCCTAAACTTTAAATACCCCCAAAGTGAGATAGCAAACAGCTGTCTGCACAGAATAAAATTTACCTACGGCTAACAATGAAAAATTAATAAATAAACAAATAAGTAAAAAAAATCCACCAAACTAAACTAAAACCTAACAACTTTAAAACTAAAACCTAAAATAGAAATACAAGGAACCATATGGTAAAATAAGTTCACCCATTATATTGACACAACAAAAAATCAGGATATAGGCCACTCTATAGAAAACAGAAAAATAGGACAGGAAATAAGAAGTAAAACTAACCGGACCTTTGTTCGTGAGAAGCTCAACGATTGGTTAAGAGAACAACAACGAATATGATTGGTTAACTAGCAAGTCGTGTATATAAAAACACCCGGCAAAACTAACTCCATACATTTTAGCTGAAGATTCCTCCCCCACCCCCGGGGATGACACGCGGGAGCTTTTGTGTAGCTTAATTGCCATAAATATATTTGTATAACTTACTATATATATATATATATATATATATATATATATATATATATATATATATAGAGAGAGAGAGAGAGAGAGAGAGAGAGAGAAGGAGAGTTTTCAATCAGAATGTATATAATTCTCTGCGGCAAATTTAGTAGCACATTCAAAGAACAGCCTTTCACGAATAAATGTACTAACGGAATTGGAAAGTCGTCTGGAATTAAAAAGTTTTAACCCGCTCCCCGCACCTCCCAGAAGACGGAGACATACTCAAAAACACATACGTACGCACACACACTTATATATATATATATACATATACGAAGAGAGCGAAAAAAGCGCGAGAGAGAGAGATTTACGAAGAGACGTACATGTATGCATTTCAAAGCATCATTTCTCTATATCTGGCAGCAAGTCTTTTGAAAACAATATGTTCGTTAGGTGTTCACCGCCCACCGCCGCGCCGATCATGATCATGAAAGGAAACTGCCGCTTCTAGATATACATGTTGTCTGAGCCATTTTCGTATTTGTTAAGATTCATCAGGAATCCTTTTTGTGACAGGCTGTCTTTATTTAAAACTTTTAAATGATAAATTGACAAGTTGTGGAAAATTCTACATTAAACTGTTGGACTCTGGACACAGACAGATGACACACAACACACACATCTTATTTGATATCTACCATTTTATATTGCTGACACATTGTCATCATATCTTTCCGACGCCTTTATCTACTAGGGAAATCATATATACTTTACTGGAATTAATATAATAAATATTATTATTGATGTTTACTGTGTTACATGTTTTCGATCTATAATGCAAATTAATCATTATCATCTCTTCAAATCCACTATCAGACCATGTATGGAGTACTGTTGTCATATTTGGGCTGGTGAATCTCTGTCCTATTTGAGGGTTCTTGATAAGATGAAGAAACGTATCTGTAATTTGATTGGCCGCACCCTTTTTTCTTCTCTATACCTTCTCTCTCACAGACGTGATGTTGCTAGTCTCAGTCTTTTCTATAAATACGATTATGGCATGTGTTCTTCAGAATTATGTGATCTATTCCCCGCTTCTTTTATTCCAGCTCGGTTGACTAGTTAGTTTAGTGGTCTCCATAAATTCGCTGTTTTGATACCTCATTGTAATACAGCTTTCTATTCCAGTATAATTATACATATGGAAATGAAAAAGCTAGGCCTAAAGGTAGAAGTAATGGCTAACATTAAAACAACGAACTTTCTAGACGTCACATTAAACTTAAGTAAAAACACCTACGAACCATACCTAAAAGATAACGCCAACCCAATATACGTACACCCAAAGTCTAATCACCCCCCATCAATCATAAAACATATCCCGAATTCGATCGAAAGTAGGCTTATCAACAATTCTAGCAACGAAAGCGTTTTTAAAAAATCAATCAACATTTACAATACAGCTCTAAAAATAGTAGTTACCACAATACCGAAATAAAATATAAAGAACAGGACACCAATAATTACAACAAAATTCAAAATAAAAACTAAAGAAAAAGAAATATAATCTACTATACCCCCTCCCTATAACCAGATGCTAAAAACTAAACTAAGTAAAAAATTCCTAAATCTGATTGAAAAACACTTCCCCGTAACCAACCCTCTATATAAAATATTCAATAAGAATAATCTAAAACTATCCTACAGCTGCTGTGAAAACCTAGAAATGATAATTAAGGCACACAACAACAAAATACTAAAAGACAACAATAGAGAAGAAAAAAATAAACAAAGTGGAAAATATAACAAAAATAACACTACGAAGAACAAAAATATAAACAATACTAATAGAAATAAACAAAACACTAATAATAACCACCCGAATAGAAACGAAAAAGTTAGCAATGAAGAGAAAAGATGTAACTGCATAAATCGTAAACTTTGTCCACTACAAAATAAATGCCTAACTAAAAGTGTTGTATACCAAGCAACGATATTTGCCAACGAAAGACCAAATAACAAGAAATACTACGTGAGTATGACATCCCTAGACTTTAAGACGAGATACTATGACCATAAAAGCACATTTAAAAACAAAGAACGTCGAACTAAAACAGCACTAGCTAACCATTATTGGGAGCTCAAAGAAAATGGACACTCACCAATAATTGAATGGAAAATAGTAAGACAGGCCAGTACATGTAGAAACTTAGACGACCCGTGTAGATTATGCCTGAATGAAAAATACGAAATCCTAAATTTTAAAGATCCCCGAAACCTATTAAACTCTAGAAGTGAAATAGCAAACAGCTGTTTACACAGAAATAAATTTACCTTAGGATGATATATAATAAATAAAATAAATAAATAAATAAAAAAATAAAATAAAAATAAATAAAAAAATAAATAAATAAAACACCGAATTAGTTAAAATTTAAAACCTAAAATTGAAATACAAGAAACCACGTGTTAAAATAAATTCGCCCTCTGTATTGACAAAACAAAGGAAACAGGATATAGGAAAATCCATTGTTAACAAAAATGGGAGCGTCACCAACAATGCCTTTGTTCGAGGGAAGCCCAACGATTGGCTGAGCGAACAACCAAGAATCTGATTGGTTAACTAGCAAGCCATGTATATAAAAACACCTGACAAAAATAATTCCATGCATTTAGCCTGACGATTCCCCCCGGGGATGAAACACGGGAGCCTCTGTGTAGCTTGATTGCCATATATATTTTCATTGATTACTATATATATATATATATATATATATATATATATATATATATATATATATATATATATATATATATATAATTAGTCATACCTACAGACGCTAGCGTTTAAAGCTTACCGTTTTCATCAGTGCAGGAAAGTAACAATTGGAGACGGGCGGGAGGCGCGAACCCGGTTCATAGAATCAGCCCAGAACTCATATCCTTACAAAGTTATAAACTCGTTATTTAGAGAGAAGTTATCTCTCCATCACTTTGGTAAATTTTTATATATTTATATATATATATATATATATATATATATATATATATATATATATATATATATATATATAGAGAGAGAGAGAGAGAGAGAGAGAGAGAGATGACAACAGAAGCTATATATATATATATATATATATATATATATATATATAGATGACAACAGAAGATTAAGAGAGCCAAATGGCTAAGTCCTTCCGACGGTACGAATGTTGTACTAATTTTTCTGTCAATATATATATATATATATATATATATATATATATATATATATATATATATATATATATATATATAATTTTACGGAAATAGGATTTCTATAGGTCAATCCTTTAATTAAAATTTCAGTTTTAGGAAGCAGATTCCCCGTCCTTGTCAAAGTATGAAATTACCCTCAAAGAACTGACCAGTCATTTAGGAGGTATCTTATTACTAAAAATATAAATCCCTCAGTTTACGAAGGAAAAGTAATTAAAATCTTTCACCCATCCTAAAAGACATCGACGTATTATTGTTCTATGCCAGCGTTCGGCGACACAAAGTCTACGTTAACAAAGGAAATTGTTTCACACTTTGATTAACAACTTTCCAAAATGCAATCAATCTTGACCACAAAAGTCACCATCAAAAACCAAAATATAGCATGGCCGGTGTCACATAACCTCCACGTGATCATCACGTGATCATCACGTGATCACCACGCGACAGGAAATTAGCAAGTACTCCAGTCGTTGCCCGTCGGATTTAGAGAATGATTGGGCAGTTAAGTTTTTGCCAGAGAGACCCGGTTTTTCTGCAAAGAATTATCTTAAAAAAACCTAAATAACTTTCAGCAATAACCCGAACATCGTCACTTCAAAAAAAAAAAAAAAACCTGCAGATTCCCAACTTAGGACTGGAATAAAAAATTCAAGGAAATATATTGGTGAAAAACCCTCTATTTTCTCCTCGACCAAAAGTTAAATAATCTTGAGTTGTACTATATCCCGTAAGCATCTTTCTCAAGAACATGTTGTTTCCCATACTCGTATTACTCTGTTCCCATAGCCTTCTCGCTCCAAAACCAGAACATTGCCAGAATGTCTTTCCATCTTTCTAATCTCCATATTTTTCTCAAATATTTTTTTTCAGCATAATTATCTAATTTCTTTCCTATTGTTGTTTGTGTTCACTTCGTTAACACCCCCAGTTAATAAACATCCCATTATTACATAATTTCTTGCTTTATTATTGCCCCTTCAGGGTGTTGTGTTTATTGATAACTTCTCTGAATCCCAAGACTAAGTCCGGGGCGGATGATCCAACTGCTTCTTATCTTTCTTTTACTCCCGTTTTAACCCGGGAAATATTACGTTTGCGTTTGGAGATAACGCGTTACTGACGTAACACATCATAGCCGTACCAATGTATTACCTAAAATTATCAGTTGCTTTTGATTAGCCTGACGATTGTTTCCCGCGCTTAGGTGTACGATCTTCCTTGATATTTTAATTTTGAGTCAAGTTTACGAAGTTATCCGTTTCCTGATCTCTCTCTCTCTCCTCATATATATATATATATATATATATATATATATATATATATATATATATATATATATATATATATATATATAAAGATAGATGGACGAAGAGTAATAAACATGCGCAAATGTCCAAATTTATATCAAACTTCGATTGTTCAATGCAAGGTATATTCTGTAATAAAATTATGTTTATTATTCTTTCCTTAAGCCAAGGCTTTTCAAAGATCGAGATCTTATCAGCATATATTTATAATTGCTCTATCTCGTATATTGAGCTTTTACCATTTCACTCTAGGTGCTTTCTACTAAAAGTTTACTTTTAGTTTCATATTTATTCTCTCTCTCTCTCTCTCTCTCTCTCTCTCTCTCTCTATATATATATATATATATATATATAAATGCATATAGAATACTATATATATATATATATATATATATATATATATATATATATATATATATATATATATATATATATATATAAATGCATATAGAATACTATATATATATATATAATTATTATTATAAATAATATTTTAAATCAACCCATATACACATAAGTTTACTGCCAAACCTGCAATCATCAGTATGGGAGGAGAAATCTCTACCGATCACAGGGTTCGAACCCCAATACGAAAATCATATTTGACGCAATAGTCGGAGAATGTACCAGCGTATCAACCACGCATTGTCGTATTAATGGGAGAGTTATATATATATATATATATATATATATATGTATATATATATATATGTATATATATATATATATATATATATGTATATATATATATATATATATATATATATATATATATATATATATATATATATATATATATATATATATAAAGTGAGTCAATGGAAAATAGTTAGACCTGTAAATGGAAACAGATCAATATCTTCAGTTATTCAGAACAAGGAGCATTTAGTAAATAAAAATATAAATATTTATTCTTCTTCTCTTTCAATTGCATCCCTTAAGCACGGCTTTTCAAAGATTAAAATCTTATCATCAGAGGAAGTAGTGATTGATAAGTTGACAGATAAGAACAGTCAATATTCAAAATTTGGAAAAAGTTTTAAAGAAAAAGTTCTTTTTAAAAGGTTTTAAAAGTTCAAACGGGTATGTTTCAATGTAAATGAAAGTCACCAAACACGGAGATCCAAGTTGTATGGGGTTCAAATGTAATTGATAAATCCAGAAGAATCTGCATGAAAATCCAACGGCGAAGATTCCACCCAAGTCCTTAGTCCTTAGAGGGGGGATCAGACAAAATTAGCCATATTAAGAAAACGCATTTCTTCCTGTTTTCAAGTAAACAGATCCAAAGGCAAAAAGCAACGAACCAAAACTCGTGAAACTGCAATAAATTATTTAGAAAAATTCTATTTAATTATTTATTTTTGTTATGTATGTGTGGATGTATGTATGTGTGTATGTGTGTATGTGTGGATGTGTGGATGTGTGTATGTGTCCGTTGTGTATTCTATTTTATTTACTGTTATTCTATAGTAAATGCATGCGATTTATAAAGTGTTTCTAGTGTAATTATTCACCTCTACTCATATTGCAATTATTTACTGTAAATCAAATTGAATTTTACCATTTATTTGTTAGTTGTATTCTCAGAACTTTTGTGTCGTTTCTGCGGCGGCCATTTCTATAGTTACGGAAGTTTTTTTTCAAACTTAACCGTAACAGATTGTTGTACAGACGACTCGAAAGAGATCTGTGTGTATTCACGTAAAAGATCTTTCTTCTCTTTTTACTAAGTGTCCGACGTTTTAGCTCGACCATCGATCTATTTCGTGTTCGAAGATACTTTTTTTTATAGATTTCTCCGATGTGATTTGTTTCTGCTAAAAGTCTCTATTTTATCTATTCTATGCTTTTTTCCTGCTGAAATCTCAACTATTTCTTCCTATTTCATTCACAAGACTACATCAGCCAACGAAACGGTAATCAAATTCATTTCGCGTAGAAAACAGAAAACAACGGGGAAACACCAGGTTTTTATCTCAAGCAAAATGCTTGTCGAATCGGAATGTTAAATTTCGCAGTTCATTACATATTTAGATTATCCTAACATCTCCAAAATTTTATGGGTTGTCGTCCTTTTGTACTTTATTTACTGTAAGTATCCAGCGTTGTCTCGAAGTCTAAAAAAGATCTTCGTTCCTGTACGGAAATCCGATATTGTTTCGCTTTAGTTTTTTTTAAATATGTCGTTTTTCTTTAAATTATATATAAAAAAACGTTTTGGGAAGTCAATTTTATATTATTGCAGTGACATTAGAACTACTAAATTTAAACCGAATTATTATAAGCCTATAACTAATGTTTGTAAAAGTAATGTTCTTTTAAACACTATTTTATAAAATGATTGGATATAAATAGCTTACAAAACTTGCATTTTGTTAATACATGCGGAATTATTAAGTATTCTAAACTAAATGTTAATAATTTCATCAAAACAGACAATTGGAAGTGTTTGTGGAACAATTGCTTCAGTTCACGCTCGGATGGACAATGCAGAGCAAATTGCTTTCTAATCGGATGTTTATACGAACGAGTTTCTACTGGAAACCAAGTCTGTGACCTCAGCAAGAAAAAGACTTTCATGAGACAAAAGTATGTCAAAAGATGCGCATGACGTTAAAGGTGAAAATAAGTCCAGATTGTTACAGATGGTTTATAAGACTTGAAAAGACACCTTACAGAATGAACTCTTCTACTAATACAATAGACAAGCAAAACATCTACTTTCAAAACATTTCAGTATATAACTATACATATGGCATTGAAATCGAGTAAAATATATTTGGTAAAATTTGACGCAGTTATTTTTCCAAAGTTTAACAAATACACCTTAATTAATTTGCTTTTCAATGAATTATTAATGTGTATTAATTATTGTTTATGCCACCTTCTTATTTGGTCTGAGCATGATCGCACGAAAATGCTAGTTTTCAAATGTATGAATACCCCTAATTAACTTGAAATGTTTTCATTTCCATGAATTATAACATTTTTAACGTATTTTTGCTGTTTGCCTTTCTTCAGAATTAATATCTGTGCAAAAAAGAAAATATTATCCGCAAAACAATTTTACAGGGTTTTATCTTCCGACTCATATATATCATTGAATTACGTTCTCACTTGCTATGTAGAAACAAGAAGACGTTTATATTTTTCTCATCGGCCACTCGTGTTTAAATAAATATTACATAAGATCTTCTTTCGTGTGAATCAGATGATTCTGGTGTGTGCATTAGTTTTCCGATGTTTTTCTAGTTAGAAATATTTCTGGAAAGACACCAGGGACCACGAAAAGGTTGTGAACACCCCGAAGTGAAAGTGGTACTGTGGAACCGACTGGATTCGAACTTGGAACACCCGGTCTTCAGTCCGTGTCGTTATCTACTAAACCACCGTCACCTCCCTTACATAAGATGATACATATTGAAACAGAGTGTGGCATAAACTATATTGTTCAGTCACCTTATTAAACCTTGGAATTTATCGAACACATGTTATATGTATATCGTCTTAAAAGTCTTTCAACCTTATAACAATTTAAGATGTTATTTAAAAAATAAATAGTTCGAAGTTCTTGGTTTAAAAAACCCTCTTATTTTCTGGGTCAGCCAATTCTTTGCAATTGCCATAATAGTTTTCTCCCAGGAATTTACGTTTTGATCTTTCTAGTTTTATAACATAAATGACTTTCGACAATTTACGACCGTACGAAGTCAAAATGCGATTGTTTTAATATTCCTTGTCTTGAATTTATGATGGAGCAATAAAAAAAGGAGAGTAGAAAGTGACTAACTCAGGTTTACTTTCGGCAGCCTCGTAACTCTCGCTTCCCTTATTTTTCCTTTTAGTCCTCACATTCTATGGGCGATTTTTCTGACAAAGGGGAAAGCATTGCTGTTTTCTGGGTCGGAATCTATCCATCTAAGACATATCGTTGGCTAGTTTCTGATCTTGAAGTAGTATGTTTTTTTTTGTTAGCTCCTTACATGAAGTGGCTTCATGCCTTGTCTGGAGCGACTTCCATAAAATATTAAAAATGGATGAATCGATGATAAAGAGAGACGTTGGTCACATATTGTTAAATTTTCATACGAATCGGAGGAATCTCAATTTTCACACAGGGTTCTACTCATTTTTATTCCTTCGCATATAACTAAATTGAAATAAATATAGCACATATTACCCATCCTTACGCCTAACATTCATAATGATGGGTGTAATTAGTTTAGAAATAACTCCTGCCGATTTAAATATATAAACATGTACACATGACAAACTTTATATAAATAGAGATAATGTATACACATGTTAGTGGGTCAGGGTTAGGGTAAGGGTTGAGGTTCGGGTTTAGGTTAGGGTTAAGGTTAAAGTTGGGTTCAAGTTCGGGTTCGGGTTAGGGTTAAGGTAAGGTTAAGGGTAAGGTTAGGGTTAGGGTTGGAGTTAGGGTTAGGGTTATGGTTAGGGTTAAGTTTTGGGTTAGGGGTAAGGATTAGGGTTAGGGTTAGGGTTAAGTTTTGGGTTAGGGGTAAGGATTAGGGTTAGGGTTAGGGTGATGATTAGGGTTAGGGTTAGGGTAAAGGTTAGTGTTAGGGTTAGGTTTGGGGGTAAGGGTAAGGGTTAGGGTTACGATTAAGGTAAGGGTTAGGGTTTGGGTTAGGTGTTTGGGTTGGGGTAAGGTTAAAGTTAGGGTTAGGGTTTGTGTAAGGGTTAGGGTTAGGGTAAACGGTTAGTGGTTAGGGTATGGGTTAGGGTTTGGATAAGGGTAAGGGTAAAAGAGTTAAGACTAGGGTTAAGGTTTGGATAAGGCTTAGGGGTAATAAAATCAAAACAATTTAATGTATCTCTTCTAACCAACAAAATAACCACCAAAGAATGTATTTTCATTGATGACAATGAAATACATCTTAATAAGCCTTAGCCTTTTATAGGGAAGGTGTACAGATTAACACTCAA
>OY744543.1:6537700-6557700 GCA_963556195.1 Sepiola atlantica | reverse complement strand
CCACACTTCTTTCGGCAAGGACTAAGAGTCACTTCTGCTGCTTACATTGAAGTCTTGGATACTGTTGTTAAGCCCTGGATCGATAGAGTAACAAATGGAAGGCCCTACATCTTTCAACAAGACTCTGCACCAGCACATAAGGCTCAAAACACTCAGGAATGGTTGGCGGATCATTTTCATGATCACATCACTCCAAACTTGTGGCCTCCAAACTCTCCAGACCTGAATCCATTGGATTATTATGTGTGGGGCGTCGTGGAGAGAGATGTTAATAAACACCCCCACAACACTAAAGATTCTCTAAAAGCATCCATTGTCAGAGTGATGGACAACATAGATGAGGACCATCTCAAGCGCGCTTGCAGTCGGTTTAGGTCTCGAATCGAAGCTGTCATTGAAGTAGAGGGGAATTTCATTGAATGAAATTATTAAACAATACCTTAGCTTACATGTTTATATAATTGTTTTTGATTAAGAATATTTTTGTTTGATTTTTTTTATCATTTAATAAAATGGAAAATATGTTCTCATATACCTGACGCACCCTGTATATATATATATATGTTTCATCTTTATTCAGAATTATCAGTGTGGCTATATAAAACTGTTCCATTAGTCGCATAACTCGAACGATATATAACCAGCATATGTGCAAGTACAAAATTGTAACATATTGAGCAGTGGTATTTATAAAAAGGAAAATTCGAGAAGCCAGCTCTAATTAATACGGCAATGCGTGGTTCTCCGAGTATTGAGTCAAATATGACTTTTGTATCGGGGTTCGAACCCTGTGATCGGTAGGGATTTCTCATCCCATGTTAATGATTGCACGTTTGGAAGTAAACACATGTGTATATGGGTTAATTTGAATATATTATTTATAATAATAATTTATATATATAGATGTGTGTGTGAAAGATTTTAATTAATTTTCCTTCGTTAATTTAGGGATTTATATTTTTAGTAATAAGATACTTCCTAAATAACTGGTCTGTTCTTTGAGGGTAATTTCGGACTTGGGAATCTGTTCCTAAAAATGAAATTTTGATTAATGACCTATAAGAAATCCTATTTCCGCAGTGGTAGGAGAATTCGACAAGCAAGCTTGAAATATCTAGAAAAGATAGAATGTTGATTTGGAATAAAATCGTTGCTGAGAAAGAAGATACAAACGAGAGAGAAGGAAACAAATAGAAGTTTGTAATATAAAGATGTTATACACGCGATTTTTCTTCTATTCTATGTTTTTATCACCCCGAGCAACGCCGGGTAGCCCTGCTAGTATAAATATTTTTTGTCGCCATTTAACGTCCATGTAACTGTCTAGCCAAGTGCTAGTCAATTTCTTACTTTGTTAACGTCCATTTTAATAATTTAAACGCGACGCTTCTTTCTTTTCTTTCATGCGATAATCTATTTTTGTAATTGTTACACCGGCCGTTCTTACACAGGAGAAACAACACCGGTTGTCACTATAAATAGTGCGAGTCACCAGAGACACAGAGAAGACAAAGCACAGTCTTGTAACTGTCTAGCCAAGTGCTAGTCAATTTCTTACTTTGTTAACGTCCATTTTAATAATTTAAACGCGACGCTTCTTTCTTTTCTTTCATGCGATAATTTATTTTTGTAATTGTTACACCGGCCGTTCTTACACAGGAGAAACAACACCGGTTGTCACTATAAATAGTGCGAGTCACCAGAGACACAGAGAAGACAAAGCACAGTCTTGTAACCGTCTAGCCAAGTGCTAGTCAGTTTCTTACTTTGTTAATACACTTGTTAAACCAACCTTCGACTTGACTTCCTTTATTTATTATTTACTGTTGGACAACTTCACAACAGTAAGACAAAGGGAAAGACTAAAACATCGATTTGTGAGACTTAATGCGAAGTTTATTGGGAAATAAATAATTCATAGAGCACATGTTTTTTTGTATGAGTTTGTAAAGCTTACACTATAGAAATTAAATGATGTCTTGTGTGAGAAATATTTTACAAACTCACAATGGAAGTATCACCCAAGATTTGTCTCATCGTTCTTTGTTTTCTAAATGTCTCTACTACAAATTAGTTTTGATTTGAAAAATATTATTTTTTTAATAATATTTTTCAAATATTTGAACTTTGGCTTTTTCGAAAGCCAACTTATCTATCTGTATTTCTCCTCTGATGATAAGATCTCGATCTTTGAAAAGCCTTGGCTTAAGGAAACAATAATAAACATAATTCTATTACAGAATATACCTTGCATTGAACAATCGAAGTTTGAAATAAATTTGAACATTCTTGCTTGTTTATCACTCTTCGTCTATCTATCTTTATAATTGCCCTATCTCGTATATTGAACTTTTACCATAAGTATCACCCAAGATTTCTCTCATCGTTCTTTGTTTTCTAAATGTCTCAACTACAAATTGGTTTTGATTAGATTATCTACACATTCTAGAAAAGGGTGTTTCTTTAATTATTTTAATTCTGTTACTTAAACCTTCCCTTATATATAAAAAAAATAGCCAAAGCCAAAGTTCAAATATTTGAAAAATATTATTTCTTTAATAATATTTTTCAAATATTTAAACTTTGGCTTTTTCGAAAGCCAACTTATCTATCTGTATTTCTCCTCTGATGATAAGATCTCGATCTTTGAAAAGCCTTGGCTTAAGGCAAGAATAATAAACACTAGTTTATTACTGAATACACCTTGCATTGAACAATTGAAATTTGAAATAAATTTGGACAATCGTCGCATGTTTATCACTCTTTTTTCTTCTATCTCTACAATTGCTCTATCTCGTATATTGAGCTAAACCTCTTCACTATAGGTTCCATCTACTAAAAGTTTTACTTTTGGTTTATATTTTATCATATATATATATATATATATATATATATATATATATATATATATATATATATATATATATATATATGATTTGGATTTTTCACTTAGAAAATAGATTATTCAGTGAAGACCGGGATTAGTCCAATAAAATAAACCTCGATGATACTCGATTACAGGGTACAGAGCATTTATATGTGATTTTTTGAAGGCTTACCAAAGCATTCCGTTCAGGAGCCCACTCAACACCACAAAATACATTTTCATTCAAAGATTATTTATTCATCATTTTCAAATTAAAGAGCTTTTTACTGTTTGGTAAGCCTTAAAAAAATCACATATAAATGCTCTGTACCCTGTAATCGAGTATCATCGGGCTTGTTTTTATTGGACTAATCCCGGTCTTCACTGAACAATCTTTTTTCTAAGTGAAAAATCCAAATATATATATATATATTTATAGTATTTATGAATATATCTATATATATATAATATTTACGAATAAATATTAATTATTTATTAGGGAGTTAATTCCCGATTGTCGGCGGGCGCGAACTCCGATCCCAAATCGCCACTGATTCGCAGCCAAGAGTCTTACCTGCCGACCACCGTCAATTAACTTGGAATTTAGGAGGAATTTAACATATATTTAATATATATTTATATATATGAATAAAGATAAGGATAAAATCATCTGACGTAATCGAAAAAGAAAAATGAAAAAAAGAATTGTGCCTTATTTGCGTTGCCCATTAGTTTCTTACTTCTTTTTTGTCTTTTTCGAACTCATAATCGAGAAGTGTTGCATGTCTAGTATAATTAATGTCTAGTTTAGTTTTTACCTCTTTGTTCACTGTGGGTTGCGCTGCGCTACTCTCTCTCTATATATATCTCTCTCTCTATCTTCGTCTCTTTCCCTTTTTATGGCCGTGTCGACGTTCATCTGTGACTGGCGTCCGCCACTCTCTTCCATGTTAATTCATATCTCTTTCTTTATTTATTGTGGCCCTATCGCCTCGGCCCTTAGCTATCTTCTTATCATCGGTGTGGTTAGGTTAGAGTTATATTGAATGGTTATCTTATAGAATAAGAACTTAAAATTACAAGATATATTTAGAGTTAGAGATTTATTTTAGAGAGAAATGCTCAACCTTTTACAATTACAATTTCACTTAAATTGTAAAGGCGAGAGACAGTTATAGTGCCCTCATTAACTATTTATAGATAGATAGACAGAAACTTAGATATACTGGTAAATATACTGATAAATATAATGACAGCCATCAGTGGTCTCTGCGCTACAGGCGATTCTCAAAGTTTTATAATTATTACGGCATTTTATTAAGCGTCCGTTCGCTTCGAATATTTACAACAAGAATGATTTTTAAATCTAATCTTTTTCACTCCACTGTTCTAGGTGACGTTACGGCTGCGAATCTCTCATCACACTTTAAGTCAGACATTTCTGACGCATGAGGTAGATCCGCCCATCATTCACTCTGGAAATGTTTTTGTTTACTTCGCGTAATGGTAACCTGCACCCACCCACACGTGTCAAAATGCATACTAGTATACCTATCATCCATAATCCAACACTTATTGCTACCATTTTACAAAAGTAGGGGGTATCTGAATTTTAATAAAGGTGTCACCCCCCATTTTAACCGTTTGCCCAAAAAACTAAATTAAAATAAATATAGTCCACATTTGGAGCTTTTACGCTTCGCATTTTTTTGCGAAATTCATAATGATCGGTTCAATAGTTTCGGATTGGATCATGAACATGCAAATATATAAACATATAAAAGTACCTAACTTTATAAATATATATATATATATATATATATATATATATATATATATGTATATATATATATTAAGCAATGAAAATATATATGGCAATCAAGCTACACAGAGGCTCCCATGTTTCATCTCCGGGGGGAATCGTCAGGCTAAATGCATGGAGTTATTTTTGTCAGGTGTTTTTATATACATGGCTTGCTAGTTAACCAATCAGATTCTTTGTTGTTCCCTCAGCCAATCGTTGGGCTTCCCGCGAACAAAGGCTTCCCGCGAACAAAGGCTTTGTTGGTGACGCTCCTATGTCTACTCACGGGAGCCTCTGTGTAGCTTGATTGCCATATATATTTTCATTGCTTACTACCTAGCTCTACTTACGTATCGAGCACTGTTGAAGTAAATACTGAAAACTGATACATAAAAAAAATATCTCCTTATAATATTTTATGTGGATACATGAAATACTAATATATATATATATATATATATATATATATATATATATATATATATATATATATATATATATAACTATACACACATTAAGGTTGTATACATTATAACTTATTTCGACCCGTTAATTAGGTCTCCTCAGATGTATAAACAACCACGTCAAAAAACCAAATAATGAGAGAAATTGATCATCGTCTTAAAAAAATAAATTACTTTTTTTGGTTGGTCGATGTAAAAAAGAGGTAAATGTTAAAATAATCGAGGAGGGGTGACAGAAGTAAAAGATTAATTTGACTATTTTTTATATATGCAGGAATATAAAAATATATATAAGAGAATTCGTTTTTACTATTTAAATAAATAAATTATCTCATTTAAAATTTCGAATGTGAGCTTTATGGGTAAAAATATATGATGAAAGATTCGAGTGTTCACGATTAAAAACTACGCTTAATTATTTACGATTAAAAATTAAAAGACGAAAATGTGGGACGAAGATTTCGGTTTAGATTAGAACATATTAAAAATTAAATTGGTATAGCGTCAAGATTCAAGATGATTTACACTACGGAATTAAAGTTTAGCGTCATTTAAAAACGGTTTATTTACAAATTGATAAAGATTCGAGCGTTCACGATTAATTATTTACGATTAAAAATTAAAAATGAAAAGACGAAAATTCAGGACGAAGATTTCGATTTATATAAGAAATTATAAGAAACTTAATTGGTTATAACGTCAATACGGAATTAAAGTTTGGCGACATTTAAGCACGATTTATTTACAAACTAGTGTTTTACTAAATTGGTTAAAAAAAAACAAAAAAAAAAACTTACTAATTTGTTAAGATTTATTTTTACAGTTATAACTCTTATTGTAACTATACTTTAAAAGAATTGTTATTTACAAAGAACTTGATAACGTGCTATTGATTTTAAACCTGTGCCTGTGTCTACATTTAGCCATTAGTTCATCTCGTCTATTTAAAATGTTATTATCTTCGTATTTTAGTATTCTAATTTTTTCCTCCAGGCACAAATTGCATCTATGTCTGAAACCCTTAGGAGTGTCCGAATGACATAGTATGGACCACGAAACAGTTGGTGTCAAATTGTTGTTTTTTAAAAACCACCAGTGTTTGGTTAATTCTGTTTTAAAACAGAATTAACCAAACACTAGTGGTTTTCAGACATAGATGAAATTTGTGCCTGGAGGAAAAAATTAGAATACTAAAATACGAAGATAATAACATTTTAAATAGACGAGATGAACTAATGGCTAAATGTAGACACAGGCACAGGTTTAAAATCAATAGCACGTTATCAAGTTCTTTGTAAATAACAATTCTTTTAAAGTATAGTTACAATAAGAGTTATAACTGTAAAAATAAATCTTAACAAATTAGTAAGTTTTTTTTTTTTTTTTTTTTAACCAATTTAGTAAAACACTAGTTTGTAAATAAATCGTGCTTAAATGTCGCCAAACTTTAATTCCGTATTGACGTTATAACCAATTAAGTTTCTTATAATTTCTTATATAAATCGAAATCTTCGTCCTGAATTTTCGTCTTTTCATTTTTAATTTTTAATCGTAAATAATTAATCGTGAACGCTCGAATCTTTATCAATTTGTAAATAAACCGTTTTTAAATGACGCTAAACTTTAATTCCGTAGTGTAAATCATCTTGAATCTTGACGCTATACCAATTTAATTTTTAATATGTTCTAATCTAAACCGAAATCTTCGTCCCACATTTTCGTCTTTTAATTTTTAATCGTAAATAATTAAGCGTAGTTTTTAATCGTGAACACTCGAATCTTTCATCATATATTTTTACCCATAAAGCTCACATTCGAAATTTTAAATGAGATAATTTATTTATTTAAATAGTAAAAACGAATTCTCTTATATATATTTTTATATTCCTGCATATATAAAAAATAGTCAAATTAATCTTTTACTTCTGTCACCCCTCCTCGATTATTTTAACATTTACCTCTTTTTTACATCGACCAACCAAAAAAAGTAATTTATTTTTTTAAGACGATGATCAATTTCTCTCATTATTTGGTTTTTTGACGTGGTTGTTTATACATCTGAGGAGACCTAATTAACGGGTCGAAATAAGTTATAATGTATACAACCTTAATGTGTGTATAGTTTTTTCCTTTTTATAATTCTGTTTTGCTCTGTTTAAATTACATTGAGCTCTGTTATTCAGATTCTCAACACAAAATTGAAATCTACACACACTATATATATATATATATATATATATATATGTGTGTGTGTGTGTGTGTGTGTGTGTATATAGATCTTCACTTTATCATTATATATATAATTATATATAATATATAAAAATGTATACAGCGGGCTTTAATGTAGATATTACAGAATATGAACTATAACTTATATGCATTTGCGTCTCCAATAGTTGTGTTATTAAACTGTAACACACGCACTAATCAAAACTATTGAATTCATTTGTATGTCATGATTTTTTGTTGCTATGAGTTTTAAATATCTCCTACGACAGGTTAGGGTTAGGGTTAGAGTTAGGGTTAGAGTACGATCTCACCCTACGGTTAAGACTTAGAGGATTTCATTTGTCTGGGTCATACATTCCGAACCATTTTAAATTGCGCTCTGATTTGCTGGAGAGATTCGACCGTTTTTAATTGGGTAATTGGCACCGAGGGGATGCTAGAATTTTGTTGGTTTTCATTTCTAATTGAATCTACATCGCACTGTGCAGTTTAAACCGAATTAGATGAGAGAAAAGCAGACAACTGTGTCTTACTGTATTTGTATGGATGTTTTTGTATGGATGTATTTGTATGGATGTATTTGTATGACTGTATTTGTATGGATGTATTTGGATGGCTGTATTTGTATGAATGTATTTGTATGGATGTATTTGTATGGATGTATTTGTTATGGATGTATTTGTATGGACGTATTTGTATGGATGTATTTGGATGGCTGTATTTGTATGGATGTATTTGTATGGATGTATTTGTATGGATGTATTTGTTATGGATGTATTTGTATGGACGTATTTGTATGGATGTATTTGTATGGCTGTATTTTTATGGATGTATTTTTATGGATGTATTTGTATGGCTGTATTTATATGGCTGTATTTGTATGGCTGTATTTGTATGGATGTATTTGTATGGATGTATTTGTATGACTGTATTTGTATGGATGTATTTGGATGGCTGTATTTGTATGAATGTATTTGTATGGATGTATTTGTATGGATGTATTTGTTATGGATGTATTTGTATGGACGTATTTGTATGGATGTATTTGTATGGACGTATTTGTATGGATCTGAACAACTACGAAGATTTGCTGACAACTGTAAAAAAAAGAAAGCTTGGATGGTATGGTCACGTGACAAGGGGCAGCGGTCTCTCCAAAACCATCCTGCAGGGAGCAGTGCAAGGCAAGAGAAGGAGAGGTAGACAACACAAAAGATGGACGGACAACATCAAAGAGTGGACGGGCTACAACTTCGCTACAACCCAGTCCATTGCCCATGACCGTCAGAAGTGGAGTCAGCTGGTGTGGAGTTCATTGGTGCAGCGCCCCTACGACCCAGGAGGGGGTTAAGGGACCAAGTCAAGTCAAGTCATTTGTATGGATGTATTTGTATGGACGTATTTGTATGGCTGTATTTGTATGGATGTATTTGTATGGTTGTATTTGTATGGCTGTATTTTTATGGATGTATTTGTATAGATGTATTTGTATGGATGTATTTGTATGGCTGTATTTGTTATGGATGTATTTGTATGGCTGTATTTATATGGCTGTATTTGTATGGCTGTATTTTTATGGATGTATTTGTATGGATGTATTTGTATGGCTGTATTTGTATAGATGTATTTGTATGGATGTATTTGTATGGCTGTATTTATATGGATGTATTTGTATGGATGTATTTGTATGGATGTATTTGTATGGCTGTATTTTTATGGATGTATTTTTATGGATGTATTTGTATGGCTGTATTTATATGGATGTATTTGTATGGATGTATTTGTATGGATGTATTTGTATGGATGTATTTGTATGGATGTATTTATATGGATGTATTTGTATGGATGTATTTGTATGGCTGTATTTTTATGGATGTATTTGTATGGCTGTATTTATATGGATGTATTTATATGGATGTATTTGTATGGATGTATTTGTATGGCTGTATTTTTATGGATGTATTTGTATGGATGTATTTGTATGGCTGTATTTATATGGATGTATTTGTATGGATGTATTTGTATGGATGTATTTGTATGGCTGTATTTGTATGTATGTATTTTTATGGATGTATTTGTATGGCTGTATTTGTATGGCTGTATTTGTATGGCTGTATTTTTATGGATGTATTTGTATGGCTGTATTTTTATGGATGTATTTGTATGGATGTATTTGTATGGATGTATTTGTATGGCTGTATTTTTATGGATGTATTTGTATGGATGTATTTATATGGCTGTATTTTTATGGCTGTATTTGTATGGATGTATTTGTATGGATGTATTTATATGGCTGTATTTTTATGGATGTATTTGTATGGATGTATTTGTATGGATGTATTTGTATGGCTGTATTTTTATGGATGTATTTGTATGGATGTATTTGTATGGATGTATTTATATGGCTGTATTTTTATGGCTGTATTTGTATGGATGTATTTGTATGGATGTATTTGTATGGATGCGAGTTGATGTGAAATTAGGAAATTAGCTACTATTGTGTGTGTTTTCTTATATGCAAGAATAATCCCTTGACACATATACACGTTAACGGAACAACTAGATACAGAGATCTTGTCATTAGCTTACTGAAAATGCAGCGGATTGTGTAAGCGGCCATGATGAATATATATTATAGCGATTTAATTAAAATGTGGGGAGGTATGAACCCAACATTTCTGGACTTTATGTTTTACTGGAGTTCTTGTGGAGGTGTTTGTAGCATAATTCTCTTTTAGAAGTGTAGCAGTCACAGATTGTTTTACTGCTGTAAAGACACGTGTATTTAACTGAGTGATTGACTCACGAGCAAATCAGAGGTGTTGGCGTAAGAACACAGACATCGTTAGATTACTTCTTTTTATTTCTTTTGTTTACCCAGAAACAAGGCATATTACCACTGAAGTGTAAAGAGCTAATGGGATATGGGCCAGATTTATAGAAGCTAACCTAGGAGAGTTAGACAGAAAAGTAGGGGTTCTCGTTACATTTAAATTTCTGCGTGTTAAAAGATTCGGAAAAACAGAGTACATAGGATTAATTCCAAATGCGAGTAATTCAATGGAAGGAAAAAATCGTCCTTTATCTGTGAAGGAGTGGATTTTTCTGCTAGTCAATTGGGTCGGGGGTATTTACATTGATAGGGTACAAATGTAATAAGTTGGTTGGAGCACATTCCGTGGAAGTACTTGTCAAACGAGTACATAATTGCAACACTGCAGCGATGCAACAGAGTATGAAGCCTGAGTGAGAGAGTGTGAGAGGTATTAGGTAAGAAATTCTTGTTTGCACCTTGTCCAGAAGAGAGAGGCTAGTGGTTAGTGCACTAGTCCAGATGAAGATCTATGCACGGGTGAAGGATCGATCTATGAAGATATAGTATACTGACAGGTGTGAGAGGAACCCATCTTTTTGCAGAAAATTTAGCAGCATCTTATATATACTAATTCCACTTCATGTGGCTTGAGAATATAAAACCAATGAGTTTAAATGTTGGACCCTCAGAATGTTGATATAGGCAATCCTATAGGTTTCTCATGGTTGTTAAAAAATAGCTTTTTTTGGTAGCATTAATTATGACCATTTATCTTTGAGCCCCATTCTTTTAAATACTGTACGTGATTATCCAAGGATTTAGTCGTTGTCTCGAATGCGGGGACATTCGATTTGCTCTGCTGCCAGGAATAGAACGTAGTGTAATTCAAATATACACCCATCTCAGACGCGATTGCATCAGGTTTGTTGTTTATAAAGATAAAAATAATATAAGTCAAAGTATTGACACCACCTGGGGCATAACTGCATTGATGTTGTGTTGTGTTGATGTACGGCCATCGAGAAAGACCTGGATCTTCTTTTAGCTAGATAATATCTGATTATATTAAATATTTGTTCAGTAATGACATAATAGTTGTTTTTCTTGAGAATACCTTAATGACATACCTTATCAAAGGTATATGTGATATCTAGCTCTACCACCCTATCTCAACCTAACTTATCCAGTTTATGGTATGTGACTATAGACACAACGGCGGGGGGAGGGGGTAAATGATTCACTAACTTATACAAAGATGATAGAAAATGGGATGGACAATCAACAAGGAGTGGTTCGTTTCTATTGTCGGTGACTTAGACAAAACGACCCGGAGATAAGATATTTGGGAGTGATAGGGTTTTACGACATTTTTTACGACAATAAGTTAGTTTAAAGACAGGCGACGGTTTACGGCAAAAAGTTGACAAATTGGGATTCAGAGGGAAGAGATTCAGAGAGCAGATCGCAGACAGAGCTCGACAAATATTTAGCAAGTGATGAGTTCAGCTGACGACTTGAGTAACGACAATGTGGGTCTCGACAGTCCGCAACGGTGCCACAAACACTCATAGTTTCAATTCACTTATACACAATGTATATGAGTTTGTTTTCTTTCTTGTGACTCGCGTTGCTTTAATTTGTTTTTTTAACTTGTAAACCAGTGCTGCGCCCTCGCTGATTCGTCAGTGGATAAACAACTGGGCTAGAACGACGATGAAGACAAGAAGAAGGTCACGGACACCCAACGTTGGGGTTGACGGTCGTCGAGAGGGGCACCATGGTTCTACAGGTATACACGTTCAGAGATAACCGTAAGGATATCAGAGGAACGGGATGGCCGAAAGGTATACTGTTAGTCAAAATGTAGTTTAGCATTTTCAAGATACTGAATTATCACTAGATTGATTAATTACTCACATATTTTAGCGAGGAACGAGAGAAACTATAGGGGAAATAATTTTAGCTATCATGAAAACAATATTTTTCATGGAATATGCTATAGAGTATAGAAAGGACAGGGGCCAGCTAAGCATAGCATTTCGTTATTACTATAAAAGTGGAAACCATGGAATCAGATAGAATAAAGACAGTGATTCGTCTGTAGAATAAAGTAGTTATAATTGCTGTTAAGTTTATAAATTACGAAGAAACACATCATTATCATTTAATTTTTTCTAATAAATGTAATATTGGCATGAAAGTGGTATCATTACGAACCAACACATTTTCTGAAACAGTCCATCTACAATATGTAGGAAAATAATTTCGGTTTTTGGATTCTTCAAATGTTGCACTCCATTTTTTGTATATATTTTTATCTGATCATGTTTCTGTCATATGTACTTTAAATAGCGCAGCATTTTCTTTGTGTGTTTACTGTTATCTTATGTATGAAGTAAAGTCAGACTATGTTTTTTTAACTGTGATTAAAAGATGTGTATATAATTCTGCTCCGTGTGCGCTTTAGTCCGTGTTAAAAAAATTATAAATCTGTTTCGTTTATTCTCGTCGACTTAAAAAAAAATTACCTATCAACCGTTAACTTCGTGTCTATTAATTCTTGTGTAGAAGTAGAATAGATTAACACATCCAAAAACATTGTAAGAGAAATCGGTGTGAATCCAATTAGGGTCATTTTTTATATTATACAGTGCGCAAGATGATTTCATATGTATTACTACGCCGACTAGCGATTGAGCAGCTAATACAATTACTTAACAAAATTTATTCTCCTGATTAAAAATTATACAACAAACACAATAAAATAAAACTACTTTCCGAACGCGGACCTTTTTGTTTTAAACTTTCTAGAATCATTACTACCGCGTTTCTAGATTGCATTTAGAAAATATACTCGTAGAGTGATGCACTTTCAGAACAGACATTACAACAATCCATACTGAAATATCTACTATTATGATTTACGACATATTCTCAATTATAACATAATGCCGAACATATAGTTGTAATACGAATCATGTAGTTGTAATTATAAATAAATGGTACAAAACAAAAAAATATGACCTTCACACGTGTTAAATACTCGACATTCACATGTAAATATCGACTTCTTACGAAATTAGTTACAGACAACGTTTTTCGTATTACATGTCTGCGAATTGAGGTTATTGAAATAGAACAATCGAAAGGAAACAAATACGCTTCTATTTGACAAGTTATAAAATAGAACAGGCAGTTGCCAACATTAACAGATCATTTTAGTCCGACTCTTGAAGAACCATAAAACATCAATATTTGTATAAACCATTTAATAGTTGATGTGGTAACAATCAGATTAAAGCGGCTTGCTGACGCCCCAAACTGACTTCTTTAGTTGAAGAATATCGACGCACAATATTTCAGTAACTTGTTGAATATTTATGCAAAGTTATCCAGATAATCTTGGTTATCAGTAGGTACGATTCGTTAATATCCGGTGTAAGCTTACTTTTCTTATTATTGATTATTTGCCGAATTTAAATAAAAAAATACATCTTTTCTGAATTCAATAAAACATTGCATTACAATATATGTACATCCAGACAGTGAGATTAGGAAGTGGGGGTGTGTGTGGGGAAGGCACACTTTTTCTTGAAGAGGGGAAGGTAAACGGGAAGTTAGTGGGGCGAGGTAGAATAATTACACTTTTGGTTGCAAAGAGGGAGGGGAACACGGGAAGAGGGGGGAGAGCCCCAGGATACGTGAAGACAGTGGGGTCAGATAGTGGGTGCACCGAGGAAGACAAACTTTTGCCCGCAGAAGTGGGGGGAGCGAGAAGATAGTGGGGCGAGGAAACAGGGGTGCCCCGGGGAAGAGAGATACTTTTACCTTTTGCCTACAGAGAGAGAGGGGGAAACGCGAGGGGGAGAGCCGCGGGAAACGTAAAGATAGTGGGGTGAGGGAGTGGGGGGCACTGAGGAAGACAAACTTTTGCCTGCAGAGGGGGGGGGGAGCGGGAAGATAGTGGGGGCGAAGGACAGGGGGTGTTGCCCAGAGAAGAGAGAGATAATTTTCACTTTTGCCTGCAGATAGAGAAAGAGAGAGAGAGAGAGAGAAAACTGAGGGGGTGGAAAGAGCCCCGGGAAAGGTCGGGTACCCCTGCTGAAATCCAGTGTTTTAGTATTAATAAACACTACTTAAACATTAGTACGGTTATATAAGGTAACTATACTACTCTTGCGTTCGAAAATCAAGGGAGGCGCGAGAGCTCTCTATCCCTTAATAGACTTCAAAAACGACCTATGCTAGAAATCTCATTTCTTTGATCAGTCACAACTCAAAAACCAATAAACCAAATTAGTTAAAACTTTGCACCAAATTTTCATTTGATAGTTTCTATAAGTGTGTAGAATTTCAGCATCATTAGTCAAGGCAATCCAGAGATCCAGAAAAGTCAGGAGTGATTTTGTGTTATCCGTGTGTCCGTACGTACGTGTGTGTCACCCTGTATCTCATCAACTATTTGATGGATTCAGCTGATTTTTGGCAGAGATAGAGGTTCTAGGGTCTAGTTGATGGCATTTTAATTTCAGTTTACCATATACCTTAGTTTTCCAGAAAATTAAAAAAAAAACTTAAAAATTACTATTGTCTTGAGGCATAGCCTTTACAAAAGTAGTGACATTCCATGAAAAATGCCAGTATACTGAAATCATATGCCCTTAATAGGGTTAAGATAAAAATTCATATACACTAAATGTACAAAAGCAAGGAAATTCCCAAATTGTTACACTTTTATTGTCATTAAGGGTATGACTACATATCAACCAAACCATTTCATTATCACATCACTACAGTATAAATATCTATGCATGAGTGGATGAAGTGTGTGAGGTGCGCTGAAGAAAAATTCCTACCAGTAAAATACATAGCCCTGTTGTGCTCGCATACCCTTAATGACAATAACAGTGTAAAAATTTGGGCATTTCCTTGCTTTTGTACATTTAGTGTATATTAATTTTAATCTTAACCCTATTAAAGGCATATAAATTCAGTATACTAGCAATTTTTCATGGAATATATTTGTAGTTACAGTTGCTTAATATCGACATATAACTACGAGGTGTGAATTAATTTAACAAATATCAAAAGGCTGATAAATTCTTGAATAATGTAGAGCACGAGATGATCGACTCAATTAATTGCAAATGAGTTTAGATAATGTGGGATTCAATCAGTTTCATTTAGATTCATTCAAACGGGACAGAACGGGCGACAGAAGGCCCACTTGAAAATCAATGTATCTATGAAGTACTAAACGTTTATCACGATTTGAATATCGATACGATGCATTAAAAAAAACTAATAGGTTAAGTTTGAATTATTATTTTAAGTGCGCATGAGAAGCCACATTTAGCCCTTAAAATAAATGTACCTATCAATTAAAATCTTACTAGTGCTATTTTTACGATATTTTGAACATAAGTATTAAACTTAAAATTATTTTTAAAGTGCGTATTACCCCTTAATGTTTATTAATGCTACCCCAAGTACAGCATTTAGCTGGATACTCTACCAGACTAGATGAATTTATGTCCTTGAATCCAGTAAGGCCAAGAGACTACAAGAAAGATATACTATAACACAGTTAACTGGTCAATTGAGGAGAAGAAAATTAATGTTTTTAACTTTTTTACTAACCCAATGTTTGACAGGTAAATGAGAGCTTTAATGGAATATTAGAATATTTATGTATCTCATATAAGGATCAAGTGTTAGCCCCAAGAAGGGGCCCCTGATTTTTGAGAACTTCAGTTGAAGTTAGATGAAACCCATTAAAAATAAATGTACTTATGGATTACTGTTTAGATGTTTACGACAGTTGGAACATAGGTATTAGACTTCAAATATATTAGAATATTTATGTATCTCATATATGGATCAAGTGTTAGCCCCTGATTTTTGAGAACTTCAGTTGAAGTTAAATGAAACCCATTAAAAATGAATGTACTTATGGATTTAAATCTTACTGTTTAGATGTTTACGACAGATGGAACATAGGTATTAGACTTTAAATATATTAGAATATTTATGTATCTCATATATAGATCAAGTGTTAGCCCCTGATTTTTGAGAACTTCAGTTGAAGTTTAATGAAACCCATTAAAAATGAATGTACTTATGGATTTAAATCTTACTGTTTAGATGTTTACGACAGATGGAACATAGGTATTAGACTTTAAATATATTAGAATATTTATGTATCTCATATATGGATCAAGTGTTAGCCCCTGATTTTTGAGAACTTCAGTTGAAGTTAAATGAAACCCATTAAAAATGAATGTACTTATGGATTTAAATCTTACTGTTTAGATGTTTACGACAGTTGGAACATAGGTATTAGACTTTAAATATATTAGAATATTTATGTATCTCATATATAGATCAAGTGTTAGCCCCTGATTTTTGAGAACTTCAGTTGAAGTTTAATGAAACCCATTAAAAATGAATGTACTTATGGATTTAAATCTTACTGTTTAGATGTTTACGACAGATGGAACATAGGTATTAGACTTTAAATATATTAGAATATTTATGTATCTCATATATGGATCAAGTGTTAGCCCCTGATTTTTGAGAACTTCAGTTGAAGTTAAATGAAACCCATTAAAAATGAATGTACTTATGGATTTAAATCTTACTGTTTAGATGTTTACGACAGTTGGAACATAGGTATTAGACTTTAAATATATTAGAATATTTATGTATCTCATATATAGATCAAGTGTTAGCCCCTGATTTTTGAGAACTTCAGTTGAAGTTTAATGAAACCCATTAAAAATGAATGTACTTATGGATTTAAATCTTACTGTTTAGATGTTTACGACAGATGGAACATAGGTATTAGACTTTAAATATATTAGAATATTTATGTATCTCATATATGGATCAAGTGTTAGCCCCTGATTTTTGAGAACTTCAGTTGAAGTTAAATGAAACCCATTAAAAATGAATGTACTTATGGATTTAAATCTTACTGTTTAGATGTTTACGACAGATGGAACATAGGTATTAGACTTTAAATATATTAGAATATTTATGTATCTCATATATGGATCAAGTGTTAGCCCCTGATTTTTGAGAACTTCAGTTGAAGTTTAATGAAACCCATTAAAAATGAATGTACTTATGGATTTAAATCTTATTGTTTAGATGTTTACGACAGATGGAACATCGGTATTAGACTTTAAATATATTAGAATATTTATGTATCTTATATATGGATCAAGTGTTAGCCCCTGATTTTTTAGAACTTCAGTTGAAGTTAAATGAAACCCATTAAAAATGAATGTACTTATGGATTTAAATCTTACTGTTTAGATGTTTACGACAGTTGGAACATAGGTATTAGAATTTAAATATATTAGAATATTTATGTATCTCATATATGGATCAAGTGTTAGCCCCTGATTTTTTAGAACTTCAGTTGAAGTTAAATGAAACCCATTAAAAATGAATGTACTTATGGATTTAAATCTTACTGTTTAGATGTTTACGACAGATGGAACATAGGTATTAGACTTTAAATAGACTATAATGGTATATATTTGTATTTTCAAGGGGAGCGAAGGTTTTCAGAAGTTCCTATTAAAATTAATGTTTCAATAAAATAATAAATTCTACTAGATGGGCCCTGTGGAAATTCCACAGTGTTTTCTACACCAATCTGTATAATCTACTGTTAATTATATTATCCGGTGTCTAGAAATTGCACATATATTACTCACCAAAATTTTACGTGACGGGATGGAAGTATATATATTTATTTATATTACTCGGTTGCAGTCCCCATCGGTCGCGACTCAACTCTAACTTGCACTCTCCCTCCCCTCTCCCTACCCCCCTCCGTTGTCAGGGGCAAATCTTAAATAAGAGTGTCAGATCGTGACACACAAAATAAATAACACTCACTCTATCGTATTAATAATAATAAGTAGAAGAAGAAGAGGAAGAAGAAGAAGAAATTTTAAATATTAAAAAAATATATAATAATAAATAAATATTTGGTAAGCGTTTCTGCGTCTCCGCCTTCCAGCTGAAGAGCGTGACACACGTACGTACACCTTAGCGTATTCTGAAGAGCGTGACACACGTACGTACACCTTACCGTATTAATATATAGACTAGCGAAAATAGACTCCCTAACGGTCGTCTATTTTTGCTAGGCTGCCGCGTTCTTGGTGTGTGAGACAAAGAAAAAAAAAATTTGTCTCAGAATATTTTTTTTGTTTAAAAAGGAAAAAAGAAATTTTTTTTTTTTTTTATTCGGCGGAAAAAATTTTTTTTTTTGGCGGGAAAATTTTTTTTTTCGCGCCAAAATTTTTTTTTCGCGCCAAAAAAAAACGAAAAAAAAAAATTGGGGGGGGGGGCGACCGCTCCCCCCCCCTTAAAACAATCGAGAGCGAACGCAGACCCCAATGTATTTCCAATGAACAGTTATACGATCATCCATTTGTAACTGGAAGAAGTTGAAAAAAAAAATGAATTCTTTATCTATTAAAAGTAAATAGGATTTTATCAGTTGTCTTGGTCGAGTAGAGGTTAGCACGTCCGGCAGTTAGCGTCAAGGTTGCGAGTTCGAATCGTAGTCTCGGCGCTTAAATTATTTATTGTTTATTTCTGACATTACGTTTACAAAAATTCCCCAAAACGGGCAGACAGATATCCTGACATCCTGACATCGTGACAGAGAAGGTGCTCGTTATATTATAAGTGGATTAATCAGTTCTTTATGAAATTTGGAAAGTTTAAGGAGCTATGTCTGATTTAATTTTGAAAATGAATCTGCCTATAACAGTTCGTCATTAAATTTTTAAATGCATATTTCTGTTACATGTAGTGTTATCCTTCAACCCGGGCAACATCGAGTAATTTTGCTAGTAGACTATAAGTTTTGAAAATCTACTAACCTAATTATGGTTATGTAAATGCCCATCTCAATGATCAGGCTTTTAATCTCTGATTATATTGCATAGCTACGAACACTGACATATATTTGGTGAAATATGATAAATAAAACGTTATTTTAAAATGCAACAGGAGAAAGCTAATGGATGTTCATGTGTAAGAAAATGAAAAATAAGATCTGGGATGAGAACAGTTGGTGAACATTTCGTATCAACTCTCTAAGTAAAATCAATTGCACGAATGATCGGACAATGCCGTCAATTAACATATATTTATCGATAGATTTGAGCGATAGAGAAGTTCCTTATGAATATTGCTTACGGTTCGACTGATATGAGCATAATTGACTACACAATTAGATCATTACATATGAGATAATAAAATGTAATATCTATCTATACCTGTATATTTATCTACATATCCGTCTTTCTCATATCTTTCTCATGCACATATCTATTCACATATTGGTCATTTTATTAATCTTGTGTGTTTTCGGCCTTTTGGCCGAGATCAAAGTGTAGTATCTTTTCCGATGGATACTGAACCCCATAGAACGGTATTGTTTTGGCCTTCGTGACTTGATTTACGCCGGTCTATGGGTTTGTCCTGTGCAGTTCTAGGAGGTCCACCCTCCCAGGCTTTGTCTTCTCACCCTTTGAGAAGGGGTTAGCTCATTGCTAATCACCTGAGGCGCCCTACCGCGGAATGCCGACAGGGTTGACCAGGCAATTTTTAATGGTCAGAGTGCCCACCTTCTCGAGCGCTGGTTTATCAAATCCCACTTTCCCGACTTTGTGTCACATATTACTGCTGTGGAGGTATATATATATATATATATATATATATATATATATATATATATATATATATATATATATATATATATATATATATAAAAGTTTAAATTCCCGAAAC
>OY744543.1:6495200-6532700 GCA_963556195.1 Sepiola atlantica | reverse complement strand
AACTCTTAGTTATTTGGTTTTGTTGGCTTATTGTCTTATTTCTACTTGAAATTTCTAGCGTTAGACGTGTTTTTCGAGATGTTTGTATACCATGCGATATAATCCAATCGAAACAATGGCATGTTATATACATGCTAATAATTTCTGCATCAAAAAATCTTCAAGTTTCAATGAAGCACATTTTCTCTGCAGAATACGATAGCTGAAATCGTGACGAAGAATTATTTTCCCAACAATCCATTTAAATCAATGTTTTAAAGACGTGTATTTATACTTTCGCTATTATCTTTTTATTTTCCTTCATTTTTATCGTACTTTCCATCGAGTAGAAGGGAAAAGGAATCTGGATGGATGATTTGTTCTCTGAATTGTGTAAAACTTCATTTACCAATTCTATATGCACGTTAATAATATATTTGTATGAAGGCACATTCTAAAACATTGATTTGTATTTTGAATAAATATTTTCATCATAACATTTTTAAATTACTTTTTTCTAGAATTGTTTAAGTTATTTGTTTAAGTTAAATTATTTGTTTAAGTTATTTTGAGGTTATAATCAAGTATAATAATTGCCACATGGGATACATTCGATCTAAACAATTACTGTGTCATATAAAAACAGTTAACAATTTAAACTTGCAAACGAAAGATAATCTTTTCTATGTAAACTACACGCTGCCATTTTGATTATGGCATAGCCAAAGAAATATCCAAGAATCTATTTGGTTGATATGAAAATAATTACGTCTATCTATTATTCAAAATATATGCTCGGCTTTTAAATAAATGCTTATTTAATTTTTTCTTCGTGCAATACTCTGTTATTACACCCATTTAAATGTTTTTTCTTGTAGATTCATGGCCGGTTATTGTGTAGGCAAGAAGTAAAGGCTATATACGGGCATGAATGCATATTATATGAAAATGAAAAAGAAGGTACTGTTGAGGGATATTAGGTCACCAGTTAACAAGTGCTAACTTAACATGAAAATAGTTTTGTAAATGTAAAATCAAAGGAAAACCTTATTAAATAACAACAACATTTGTACTCTTTCAGCTGACGCACCATGTTTCCGTGACTTCGCGTCGTCAAGGTCTGCCAGGTCTCGGAAACGCCCGAGAGTCGACGAAACTATTAACCAATACGCCGATAACTTTTGGAAGAAATTAATGGCGTTCAATAACAAAAATAACAAAAAACGATTTCTATAATGTCTGTCAGCTTGTTGAATCTCCCGAAGGACTAATTGAGTTTTTATAAAAAATGTAAAAAAAAAAAAATATTGAAAAAATTAAAACCCAAAAACATTTGCTTAACAAAACAAACAAAATCATCATTTGAAACTTTCCGGTGCACAAATAATAATAAAATAATATTTAAAAACATTTGAATAACAATGTTTCTTTTGACAAAAAATCAAACAAAAATAAACAGCAAATTAATAACAGTTGCTCGTTCTTTATATTTATATTTTCATCTTCAAGAAATGTCCAGTAAATCTGGTTCTTCTCCTTCTGATAAAGGCTGAAATCTGAGGGAGGCGTCCAGAGAGTTGCTCTCTCGCCGGATGCTGTCTACAGGAGATGTTAAGAGAAGCGCTTAGTATCCTGGTGCATACACCATCAGTTTTCTTCTCTAATCTTTTGGTGAAAGTCCAAGTGCTACTTCCATATACGAGTACTGATGCAATAATAGTTTCAAAGAAGTCACGTTTCATTTCGGTAGGAAGACTTGACTTCCAGATCGCTTTCATCTTGTCCTCTTCTGCCCAGGCATTGCTGATTCGCACTTTCAGTTCACACTCTTTGGAAGTTTTCTTTGCAACTTTACTACCAAGATAGGTAAACTCGTTGACATTTTTTAGACAAGTAATACTTAGGGAAGAGATATTTGCATGTTGGTTCAGGAGAGGTTACTCTGTTTTGCTTGTGTTGACAAAAAGCTCAATGCAATTTACCGTTTCTTACAGGAAAGCGTAGTAGAACTTCTGCCTGTGTCAGCAAAAATTGCAAGTCATCAATATAGCCTGCGTCTGTGATTTTCTCTGCTGGATACCTTCTGCTTCTTGCAAGTACCAATGTCAAGCCATTTTCTTTTAACTTGTCAACTGACATACGGAGGATGTAGTTATGGTAAATTATAAATAGATGAGGAGGTATAGTATCACCTTGAAGAACAGTCGCAGTGACGTGAAAAAATTCGGTGTCTCTATTAGCCGATCGCAACACAGACTGAGTACTGCTTATAGCTATTACATTTGCCATTAAAAAAACAATAAAAAAACCCACTCCTCTCACTATTTTCAATTACAAAAAAATAGAATTATATATTTTTTTTAAAATCGTCAGTAAGTTTGGTTTAATATTTCTGTCTTAAATAATAAAGGTGAAAAACAGCAAGTAACCTTTTTAAATTACTCAGGAATAGATAATTGTTTTATTTGACCAATTGACGTTCCACATTTGACAATAGTCAAGAATAGCCAATAGAACAACAATGTTCGCAAAAAACAAATAGTAAACAAATAACTGCTACTAAAAGCAATAAAAGTAACTTTTCTACATACCTGTCTAATCCTTTTGAGTTTTTAAATACTTTAAAGCGTTTTAAAAAAATTTAGATTGAAAAGTTCGGTAAAATATATTACGTTATACTGAAAAACAAAAGTGGCTAATAGTCGTTCGCCGACTGTCTACGAAGTCTGATGATTTTTCTTTTGTATTTCTTTCCCTTCAATTAGGTAGAAAAGTAAATTTTAAGACGTTTGGGACAGTTATTTGCTTATTATTTGTTTGCCACTTTACCCCAACAGTCGAATAAAAAATATCGGGGATATTGGCATAAGTCATCTGGAAAATGGAACTGTAACGCGTTGGACGATTATTAAAATGAAATGAAAACGGCTATAAAAACTATAAAACAAAAAAAAACATAGGCAGGTAACTAGGAAGTAACTTTATTGCCTTTGGTAACAGTTTATTTGTTTATTATTTGTTTTGTTTTTTTGCACCTTTTTTCCTGTTAATTATTCTTGACAATCGCTCCGATTTTTCGTTTATTCCTTTCATTATAGAGAATTCATTTTTATACTTATATAAAATCAAATTTCACTATTAGAATATATAAAATTACACAATGACTATAACCTTTTTGTTGTTTTTCTTCAAATTATCAAACCTGTGAAAATAACATTGTTTCTTTGTTTTTCTGTAGATAAGACCACAGCCAGATTAATTGCGGCCCGGAAGGCGGGTTGTTTTTGTTAGTTAGTAATATACGTAGAATTAATCAATTACGAATTCCTTAATACCGATGAAAGCGTAAACAAATAGACGAGATCAACCAACAACTGCAATAAATCATACACCATTTAGTGAGACCTACAGGCGAGAAAATACTAGAATGCCCACACTCACAGTAGTTTAAAAAAGCGAAATACGACATGCCGCCTCATCCACTACGTTTAACAGACTCTTTACTAACAGAACATATGCTAACCGGCGTTTCGCCTTTATTCAAATCATTAGATACAATAATACATTAAGTTTATTCAAATCATTAGATACAATAATACATTAAGTAATCTTGAGACAGTCTTTGAATAAAGACGAAATGTCGATAAACATGCCAACAATTTTCGGTTTTCCTTCTTTCCTTTTTCATTAAATATATATAATATAATATATATATATATAATATAATATATATATATATAATATAATATATATATATATATATAATATAATATAATATATATATATATTATATATATATATATAATATAATATATATATATATATATATATTATATAATATATATATATATTATATATATATATAATATAATATATATATATATATATATTATATATATATATATATATATATATATATATATATATATATATATATATATAAATATATATATATATATATATATAGTAATCCAGGTAAAGTAAATATCCACGGGATCGGAATCCAAAGAATTTCAACCGGACTTATAAAAAGTGCTTAATATAAAATAGAGCTTTATGTATATGATTATTTTTATTCAAACAGACATGTACAAAATCTGCCACACTGGCATGTCGATGTTATGGATCTACAGCTGTTAAAAGCTGAGACCTCATCAGGTAGAATTAGGATTTGATCCTTCCCTCAGATGGTATAATGGGAATAATAAAAATATTATGTTGGTAAACATGCTAAAACATTTCGGTTTTTCCTTTTTTCGTTTTTTAACTTTTTCATATATATACATATATATATATATATATATATATATATATATATATATATATATATATATATATATATATATATATGTATATATATATATATATATATATATATATATATATATATAGTAATCTAGGTAGAGCAAACGTCCACAGTATAAATATCCACAGAATTTCAACCGGACTTATAAGAAGTGCTCAATAGCACTTTTTATAAATTATTTTTATTCATACAGACTTGTACAAAAAGCCGCTACATTGGTATGTCGATGTAATCAGTTATTAAAAACTAAGCTCTCATGAGGCGGAAAATATCTGATCTTTCGACTCAGATGTTGATATTCGGAAGAAAAGAAAGGTTTTTCCCCTGATTAGATCTTGGTTTCTAATAACTATTGTTCGATAACATCGACATGCCAGTGTAGCAGCTTTTAGTACATGTCTATATATATATATATATATATATATATATATATATATATATATATGGGGCAGCATTTCTGCATCCAACATATATAATAGGGATACATTATGCCAGGATATCTTCCGTCTGATTTTTCCAAATGAGTAATTTAACTTTGATAAGTAATTAAACTTCGGTTTTGATTGGCTGTTCTATTTACTAGAGTTATTATGGATCCTCGTATTTTCCCAAATTTCTGACTCGTGTCGATGTATGTTTATAGTTGATCATCCGTATTCGCTTTAGACCGGAACGCCTGGAAAGTTTCTAAAATACCTTTTAGCAGACAAATTGTTTATAGATCTAATATATATATATATATATATATATATATATATATATATATATATATATATATATATATATATATATATATATATATATACTGGGTCCGCTATGAAGTTGTGTCCTTGATAATGTATACTAAGAGAGTTTGTAAATGATGTGTGTGTACATGGAGAGGGAAGGTTTACGTACTGAATAGAGTGTCTTAGCGTTAAGCTGCACACGACCTGTTCGCTATCAAATTACGTCCACAAGAATGCGTATTAGAGATCTAAGTAGAAAGATGTGTGCGTATGTGTATGTAAATAGAGAATAAATACCGAATGGTGTGTTTTCTGTGGAGCACGCATATATGTAGGCGAGGTGGTGATCTAAGCAGCCGCCAGATCGGGAGTGTCTGGAATGAGGTGGACTGAGCGCGCATATATGTAGGCGAGGTGGTTATCTAAGCAGCCGTCAGACAGAAAGTGTCTGGAATGAGGTGGACTGAGCGCGCACATATGTAGGCGAGGTGGTTATCTAAGCAGCCGTCAAACTGAAAGTGTCTGAGGTGAGGTGGATTGTTGAGGCCAGCTGGAAGAAAAAGAGTGACTTTACCGTACCGCGCTTTTTAGAATCACCGATTCTAGCGTCACCGATTATTTCTAAAGGGAAGATAACTCGGGTCTGAAAACGCTTTCTGACGAAGTCTTGGTGTAATTGTGTTGTAAAAAGGAAGGTGATGCTACAAGTATGAAATAATTTCTATTCTTCCCCAATGCGAGTATAAAACCTTCACCAAAAAACAACAGTTTGTTCTGATTTCAAGGAATTATTGCTTTTTTTTCATAAGTTTGATTATTAGTTCTTGAAATATTGGTAGCAATGCAGTCAAAGAAATTCAATAAGAGATGTTTTACAGCAATTCTAATTACGTTTATCCATTATTTATGACATGCGAAATCAATCTTTACTGTTGCAACTTTTTAAACAACTTGTTCATTCAACAACTAAAAAGACATTTAGTCAAAGACAATTCGGTAATCATCGATGTTATTACTTCAGACATATGGAAAACCAAGGAAGAACATATATAATTAAAACTCATCCATTATCCGTTTGTACTGTATAAAAGTAATGCAATTTGCAAAAGCCAAAGAAAAAATGCCATTCCATGATGAGTTTTATTACAAGTTAACGTTGTAATGGAGAGAATCATTTACATTAAGTTGAAGTGATCGTATAAACTCTGAGTACTTATGCAAATGTTTTAAAAGCTGTCGCAAGCAATGTGTTTATTTTACGTAAATAGATGGAAACGCGAACAATTACATAGAATACATTCAGGTATTAATGCATAAAACACAGACGCCCTAACGCACACAGATACACACACCTACATGTGTTGGAGAAAATATGGTGAACACTTGTTAAATTCACGGAAACGTAATCCGAATTTATTGCCTTCAGTTAACACTTTGATTGAAACTAGATTATTGACACGTTGATGCAAATTGCAGTAACTTTTACGGCACCATGTCGATGATATAACGGAATTACTACACTTCTTGACTCTTCTCTCTACTCTCTGAATTTTGTAAAACACTCTTTTCTTGGCCTTTTGGCTAAGATCAAAGTGTAGTATCTGTTCCGATGGATACTGCACCCCATAGACTGGTATTGTCTTGGCCTTCGGGCCTAGATTTACGCCGGTCTATGGGTCTGTCCTGTGTAGTTCTAGGAGGTCCACCCTCCCAGGCTTCGCCTCCCCTCTTGGGGGGGGAGTAGGTTTATTGCTTACTGCCTGAGGCGCCCCTACCGGGGAATGCAGATGGGGCTGCCCAGGCAATTATTAAACCGCACTTTTGTGGGAGTAAGATAAAACTGGCCTCGTGCCTAACTCCTGGAGAGGAGTAAATCAATACTCTCTGAATTGTGTAACGGTCCTTAAAATTGTAGCTTACAAAATACAAAGCAACTGTTTTGGTGGTTGCGGATTTTGTCACAAGAGCGCTAATAATTTACTATTTTTCAACTTCAATTATGTCATTAATTTTTCAACTTCAATTATGTCATTCATTTTTCAACTTCAATTATGTCATTCAATTTTCAACATCAATTATGTCATAATTTTTCAACTTCAATTATGTCATTAGTTTTTCAACAGCAATTATGTCATTAATTTTTCAACTTCAATTATGTCATTCATTTTTCAACTTCAATTATGTCATTCATTTTTCAACTTCAATTATGTCATTCATTTTTCAACTTCAATTATGTCATTAATTTTTCAACTTCAATTATGTCATTAATTTTTCAACTTCAATTATGTCATTCATTTTTCAACATCAATTATGTCATTAATTTTTCAACATCAATTATGTCATTAATTTTTCAACTTCAATTATGTCATTAATTTTTCAACTTCAATTATGTCATTCATTTTTTAACTTCAATTATGTCATTAATTTTTCAACTTCAATTATGCCATTAATTTTTCAACTTCAATTATGTCATTCATTTTTTAACTTCAATTATGTCATTAATTTTTCAACTTCAATTATGTCATTAATTTTTCAACTTCAATTATGTCATTCATTTTTTAACTTCAATTATGTCATTAATTTTTCAACTTCAATTATGTCATTAATTTTTCAACTTCAATTATGTCATTAATTTTTCAACTTCAATTATGTCATTCATTTTTTAACTTCAATTATGTCATTAATTTTTCAACTTCAATTATGTCATTAATTTTTCAACTTCAATTATGTCATTAATTTTTCAACTTCAATTATGTCATTCATTTTTTAACTTCAATTATGTCATTAATTTTTCAACTTCAATTATGTCATTAATTTTTCAACTTCAATTATGTCATTAATTTTTCAACTTCAATTATGTCATTAATTTTTACCTTCATATAAACATCTGAGAAATAATAACATATATCAAATCAAATCTATAAAACAACTATGCACAATGCATATTAACTAATATAATGAAATGTTGATAACATGTCATTTAAATATTGGAGTAAACTTCGTATAGTTCCAATTATTTTGTGTAATTCCTCCCTATAGATGTAAAGCTACCGTGCTACTGGGAGCGACTCAGTGTCGTACTCTGGATGATTCGACACAAAATGTATTCCGATGACACAATGACCATAAAAATCTTACTGGCTTCCCGACCCGACCTTGGGTCACATCTTACTTGTGGGAGTAAGATAAAAACTGGCCTCGTGCCTAACTCCTGGAGAGAGGTAAATCAATACTCTCTCACTCCTTCCTCAGCCACACAATGTTTAAAGGATAGGCATAAGTTAGTAAGTCAAAAACTACACAAGACACACTTCCAAACCTTACATCATAGAATTTAGTGTGAATTCGACCTGGTTATAAGAGAATCGAAAGTGAGCATCCGGTTTACTTTTGGCAGCCTCGTAACTCTCGCTTCCCTTATTTTGTCCTTTAGTTCTCACATTCCAGGAGCGATATATAATATAATCTGAACACTCATTATCCACCACATAGCGGCCTATATAAGAGATATTTTCAGTTTTACTTATATTTAATTTATTTAATGACTTCGCTATTTACCCCGTTACTTTTTAGTTTCGATTTCTCCTTTTTAACTTTTCGTTTTTTCTCAAGTAAAAATTCATTTTTATTAATACATTTTTATTCAATGTATGTTTTTAATTTTCGTTATTTATTGTCGGAATGTATTGTCTTCTCTTTGTCTTTTCCCCATTTTCTGTATATTCTATTTTTATTCCTCATCATGTTAATCGAGTTAGGGTTAGGGTTCAGGTTAGGGTCCGGGTTATGGTGTTCAATTCAATTCGAAATTCTCTAAAAACTGTTAATTTGCATTTTTATATTTTCCATTCTTTTTAGAACGTTTTTCTATGTTCTTTTCTTTCTCTAACCCTAACTCTAACCCTAACACTAACACTACCTTTACCCTAACTCTAACCCTAACCCTAACCCTAACCCTAAATCTAACCCTAACCCTACCTTAACCCTAACCCTAACCCTAACTCTAACCCTAACCCTACCTTTACCCTAATTCTAACCCTAACCCTAACTCTAACCCTAACCCTAACCCTAACTCAAACCCTAACCCTACCTTTACCCTAATTCTAACCCTAACCCTAACTCTAACCCTAACCCTAACTCTAACCCTAACCCTACCTTTACCCTAACTCTAACCCTAACCCTAACTCTAACCCTAACTCTAACCCTAACTCTAACCCTAACCCTACCTTTACCCTAATTCTAACCCTAACACTAACTCTAACCCTAACCCTACCTTTACCCTAACTCTAACCCTAACCCTACCATTACCCTAACTCTAACTCTAACCCTAACTCTAACCCTAACCCTACCTTTACCCTAATTCTAACCCTAACCCTAACTCTAACCCTAACCCTACCTTTACCCTAACTCTAACCCTAACCCTACCATTACCCTAACTCTAACCCTAACCTTAACTCTAACCCTAACCTAACTCTAACCCTAATTCTAACCTTAACCCTAACCCTAACCCTAACTATACCCCTACTTCTAACCTTAACCCTAACCCTAAACCTAACCTAACCTTTACCCTAACCCTAATCCGAACTCTAACCCTAACCTAACATTTACCCTAACTCTAACCCTAACCCTAATCCTAACCTCCAGTCTCATTCTTGTGATATTTTCGTTTTCTTTTCATTCCTTCTTTCATTCATTATTATTCAACATATTTCTATTCGCATCTTCCAAATTCTTCTATTTGTCGCTTTTCTCTTTATTTCATGAATATTTCCCGAATTGCTATGGCATCGTTGCCGATGGCATTCCCCCCTCAATTCCTAGAATTATCACTTTGATTCCTCTTATCTTACAACATGCTACATACGATTTGTTGATTTTCGGTTTTCTACATTAAATACCGAAAATGTTGAAAATGTGCGTTAACTTGCCTTAGGCAAATCTTTAAGTTACAAATTTTCTTTCGCCTTATAATTCGATTGGTTTCGCAAGGATTGGATAATTTACGCGAACACTGTAAGACAGCCACAAGGAAACGTGCACAGTGACGCGGTCATGTGCACACACAAACATACATGCAAACATATAGAATATATACGTTGATATAAATGAATGTAAAAACATAGCTATATACTTATATATATATATATATATATATATATATATATATATATATGCAGTTTGATTAATCTGTGTAAGTTAGCAGACTTTCTTGGATGTGACTACGTGGCTCAGTGACAGAGTACTCGCCTCGCATGCAAGTGACTCTGGGTTCGAATCCTGATTTCAGATATGTTCTATTGATGAGCCCAAAGGCGAAACTCGAGTCTAGGACTTGCGGCTTGTGGCTTTCATGAGTTGTCGGCGTTGTCTGATTGTGAGAATAATTATATATATCATCTCACATGAAATAAATCTACTATATTAATATATATATACATATATAAATTATGTATATATATATATATATATATATATATATATATATATATATATATATATATATATATATATACAGGGTGATTCATAAGTCACTTCACTTAGCTATTTAAAATGATTACCATATGAAGCACAAACATACTATGAGCTTTTGATATTTGTTATCTTACTCTCTAATTACTGCTATTTGTTATTTTAAATTTGTTCGTTTATATAGTTGTTTCTATATATATTTATTTCATAATCAATCAAATATGCTACAAAGAGTCGTAAATTCCTTGCAAAAAAGAATGGAGCTATGCATACAGAACGAAGGTGAAAATTTTGAAAATTTGCTGTAATATTAAACTCCCATAAATGAATTTGTTGAATCAACTTTCTGTTTTGTATTACAGTATTTTTTAACTTTAGAATTTCAAAAATAAATATCTAAGTGATTTATGAATCACGCTGATATATATATTTATTCCTATAAAAGAAAGAATACAAAATAAAATCAATTTAAGCGTTCTCACAAAAATAGAAATAACCGTCATCACATTCAGGATTAAGACATCTCTGATAAATGTCCAGGCGAACTCCAATAATGATTACAAACACGACATTAATTTAATATACTTTTTAAATTATTTACTTTGAATATATTTATGTTGTGTTATATCGCATTTTACAGCTTATCATGCGGATTAGTTGGGTTGATATTTCGAATTTTTATGAATTATACGCAATTGGAATTATTTATTGCAATCATTTTTGTGTCTTGCATCTGAAGAGTAAATCAACAGAGGAAATTCTTGACAAGCGATCAACATTCATCCTACATAACCCACCCATTAACCCTAAACCCTAACCCACCTCTAACCCTAAACCCTAACCATAAACCGTAACCCTAAACCCTAACCATAAACCGTAACAATAAACCCTAACCATAAACCCTAACCCCTAACCCTTAACCCGAGGCACCACACTCTGATTAAAAGCAATGAAAAACTCTGAACATATTTTCTAATAATCACCATTTCCATACGCAAAACGCCGTATCAATCAACCATGCACATTACATGAATTTAAGACGCTTCATTTAATCCTGACTGATTTCACGATCCAATAATAATATTCCTCAAAGACCTGGTGTTTTAACATCTTTCACACCACGACTAAAATAATACTCGTGAAACAAAATTTAAAACAAATTGATAACGGATGAATTCAACTGTCGCCAAAATGCTTTTGATATTTGATTTCCAGTTTATTTTCCGCCCACGTGGTTTTAACGTAGACTTTCTCATGCCCTCCTCCTCCTTCTCCTCTTCCTCCTCCTTCTCCTCCTCTTTTTACCCAACGCCATTACTCGTCACGTACATGACGCATTTACACTACCTGCCGCCTACATTTTCTCTGCCTTACATGTAATATACCCCCTCCTTGTATATTGCACCCACAAATCCCCACATACAACTTCCACTCGCATTTCCCCCACCCACACTTGCCTATCCCTGGATTTCCCTCCACGCTTCACTGTATAAAAACTGAGATTTCTGTTCAATAAAGCTTATTTACACCAAATGATTATGGTCATATAAATCGACGAAATATATTATTCTGCTTTACCGTTTGTGGACAAACATTTTATTAGTCTCATGCATGTATGTGTGGGCATTTGTGTGTTTACGTATAGGGTCGATCGTAGTGCATTTTTAATATATTCAAACCTTTTAGATGCCTATGTTTCTATCTTTAGCGAGAAACTACACGGCGTTGCCCAGGAGTTGATGTAATGTTTTTTTTAACAGTACATCGAAAATGGTAACCATATTTATGAGAACACAAACATCAAGTCAAATAGTAATGCATAAAAATGGCTTTCTTTTCAAGAAAATGAAATGCATTATAGTGAATTTAATTTAATGGAATTACTTACTTTTTTTTACAACAAACAAAAATGTATTATAGTTAAATTAATGCAGTAATCCAATATGTATTTGTAAATAAAGTATTATTTCTAAATAATTTTTTCAAGTTCGGTTAATTTTGATGAATGGCAGAAGACAGGCGGTTATTTAGTATGTCGTCGTCGTCGTCGTCGTCGTCGTCGTCGTCATCATCATCATCATCATCATCATCATCAACATCAACCGGTTTATTTGTTGAATCAGGCCACAATTAATCCTCTGATGAGGGTGGGGCCTGATTGTCTAGTCTCGAAATCTAAGTCTTCCTCTCCACTCCTGTCTTTGGCAAGGCTTGATGGAATCCATAGGCCCTGAAGATCCACGCATCTTGGGATCTACGAAGCCCAAGACATTACCAGCAGCATTAGTGCTACTGGCACTGCCTTTCTTTTTTTCCTGTTGTATTTCGACTAGACATTGTATTTAAGGCAATTTTACGGCTGGATGCCTATCCTTTACGAACTTGAACACTTTTGGCAGTCCAAGACCTCCACCGTTCCCATCTAACTAGGGCTGATGTCGTTTCCACTTAAGCATGTTCAAATGTCATACATTACCAGTGAGTTGCTTATCAAGATGTTGTTGGTGAAGTATAAAACAAGAATTCCACTTGTATGAACAAAATAGTGACACATAAGTGAAGTAGACGTGCCCGAAATGTCGTTAACAATTTTTCTTTTTTACCTGGCGAAAGAAGGAAAACAACGCTTCTGTTGAATTAATCAAAATAAAGAATCCTTTTGAAATATATGTAGTACTATTAAAACACTGAACCTATCTACACTCAAATTTCTTCAAAATAAACAAATAAAACAAATCGAAGAACCCAAAGAAATTCTGATTCTACCCCTTGAACCCTATTTAACTATTTACTCAAATATCTAACTTTATATAAGTACACTACATAAAATTTGTATATATTGTTAACTGTGACTATTGTGTTTGCGGACGGGATTAACATTGAATTAGTCGTAATATAAGAATGAGCGAATACTCCTGAATTCTGAAGGCCGCTTGTAGCATTGTAAGAAGATTAATGAAATCAGAGTATCCTACCTATTAATATGATATGCAAGTAATCATGAGAAATAAATAAGTTATTAAAACTAATAGAATTTGTTATCTGAAAGCTGGCATGGATAAATAAATGTAATTTCTTTTATCTTTATATTATGTACTTAACGTTATTGTCCGTTAAATTTAATTAAAATTATACGTGATAGTATGTTTTTATGGAAAAAAATAAATATGGAAGAAATTGGATTATCATAGAGGACGTAACATAATCATCATTGTTATTGACATATAAGTAAGTTACTAATCGTTTCCGTGATCATAGACATAGACATAACTAATTTTGATCTTCAAATAATTTAAATATACTAAACTTCTATAGGAAGGCAAACATATGTTTTCCTACAACTACACGCAATTCAGTCTAGACAAACAATAGATACCTAGTATTGGCGTTCCCGTTATATTTAGTCATACTTTTCTGAAGAATATTAAAGAAAGTGACAGACTGCCCTCGACAGACATCGAACACGTCACACCGGACGCACAGTTCGTACCTGTAACTATTACAACATAACATACACGTATGTATGTGCATACATATGTAACACTTATAATTGTATCTCCTAAATATATTAATGAGTATCACTGTGTTAAATGCACTGGCAGACAAAACGTGTATTCGTCTGGTTTTCTTTCATGATAAATTTCCCTTTTCAATTCTGACATTTGCTTTTCGTATTTTAACGGTTAGCCATTTCTATTCGGTATTTCATTCTTGGCATTTAACGAATCGATTTTTGGACCAGATAAATCTTGGATTGAATTATCAAAACGATATTTACTCGAGAAAAAGAAAAAAAAAAGTCAAAAATGATTTTTTTTGCCGTTCGTCGACTAATTTCTCATTTATTACGAAACTCCTAAAATTTATATCAAGACTTAATCCTCTTCAGTAAATATTTTTTATAGCAGATCAAAAAATAACTCATACAAAATCAGGCTTACAGATATACACGCGTACTTCATCACATGTATATATATATATATATATATATATATATATATATATATATATATATATATATATATATATATATATATAATAGTAAGTTATGAAAATATATTTATGTCAATTAAGTTACACAGAGCCCACCGCGTTTCATCCCCATATATATATATATATATATATATATATATATATATCTATCTATATATCTATATATATATATATATATATATATATATATATATATATATATATATATATATATATATATATATATATATATATATATATATATATTGATATTGATCACTTTTTATGAACCCGGTTGAAATTATTTGGATTACTAACCTGTGGATGTTTTACCTGGATTAATATTTCATCAGCCGATTTTCTTCCGAGATTAAGATTTTAATCCGGAAAATTGAAGGGATCAATACTAAAATAACCAGACAAAAATTGTCGGTTATTTTTAATAATAATAATAATAATAATAATAATAATAATAATAATAATAATAATAATAATAATAATATATATATATATATATATATATATATATATATATATATATATATATATATATATTTTAGTTACTGGCCAGGTTATCAACAGTATAGTACGGACTTTATGTCTACTTTTTTTTCCATTGATGCATCCAGGAACTCTTTTTGTTCCGCTAAAATAAATTTTACATTCAGCATTACACTCTCTCTGCTATCGATGTTAAAATTTCATAAAACTACGACTAGTAGTTTCTTAATTCAAACAATGATACAATCAAAAATAGCTCCTGTCTGCTATCAATATTTTGTTATTTTATTAAAGTCTATCCAGCAGTTTTATAGTTTTTAAAGCAAACGTTAGTGTTTGTAATTATTTTATTATATTATTATTTTTTATATATATGTGCATATCTATATATGTGTGTGTATAAATATGTATATTTACGTGTGTATATATCTATTTATATATATGTATATATTCATGCATGTGTTCATACATATATATATATATTTATACGAATATATATATATATATATATATGTACACGAATATATATATATATATATATATATATATATATATATATACATTTATATATATATATCTACGAATATATATATATATATACATTTATATATATATCTACGAACATATATATATATATATATATATATATATATATACATTTTTATATATATATATATATATCTACGAACATATATATATATACATATATATATATACATTTATATATATATACGAATATATATATATATATACAATTATATCAGATCAAAAAATAACTGATACAAAATCAGGCTTACAGATATACACGCGTACTTCGTCACAACAGCATGCGTGCATATATATATATATATATATATATATATATATATATATATATATATATATATATATATATATATATATATATATAAAGTTATGAATATATATTTATGGCAATTAAACTGCACAGAAGCTCCCACGTTTCATTACCGGGGGAATCTTCAGGCTAAAAGGCTATTGTAGCCTCTGTGTAGCTGAATTGCCATAAATATATTTTCATAACTTACTACCTAGCTCTACTTAGGTATCGAGCAAAATACTTAGTAAATACTAAGAATTGATACATAAAAAATTATACTTCTTTATAAAATTCTATGTGGATACATGAAATACATATATATTTAATATATATATATATATATATATATATATATATATATATATATATATATATATATTATATGTTATATAAATGTTATATATATGGATATATATTATATATGTAACGTTCTTGGCCTTTTGGCTAAGATCAAAGTGTAGTATCTGTTCCGATGGATACTGCACCCCATACTGGTGTTGTCTTGGCCTTCGGGGCATGATTCCGCCGGTCTATGGGTCTGTCCTGTGCAGTTCTGGGAAGTCCACCTTCCCAGGCTTTGCCTCCCCTCTTTGGGGAGGAGTAAGTTTATTGCTTACTGTCTGAGGCACCTCTATAGGGGAATGCCGACGGGGCTGCCCAGGCATTTTTTAAACCCCACCTTCTCCGACCCGACCTTGGGTCACATCTTACTTGTGGGAGTAAGATAAAAACTGGCCTTGTGCCTAACTCCTGGAGAGGAGTAAATCAATATTATATATGTTATATTTATGTATATATAATATATATATATTATATGTTATATATATAGATGTATATATATATATGTATATATTCATATATTCTAATTAATATATAAAATATTTGAAAAGTTTGTAAAATCTAATTGAAATCACCCCCCCCCCCTTACCACAGTAAATTGACATGTACACATTTTATAACGAGAATAATACTTTTAGTTTTGTAATCAGCATCAAGTGATCCCATCCACGTGTGTATGGAGTTGAACGGCGTCATGCAACCTCCTTCAATTATGATGTTTTCTGTTCATTGTATCAAAAAGCTCATCGAGATTGAAACCTTGTAAAATTGAATTTATCCTCCCAAATATCTAATTATGAGCGACTGTTATGCTAGGCTGATTATTTTTCCGGTAGACGTGGACAATTTGTTTAAATTTCAAGGCGTCTCCAACATTTCTAGAAATGGAGTGGAACTGTCTTGTTTATTTCGACAGATGGCTGATCAGATAATCAACATAATTACTTTCTTGTGTCATGCCTTGATGAAGATGGAACTGCAAAACATTGGAATTTGTCAGTTTGGCTGCGTCATGCGTGCATAAAAAAACCGATCAAGCATTCAGCGGATATGTCTTTCTTTTTCGCTAGAATTGCCCTCTTAGTATTCTGTTTATATCTGAAACAGTTATTATCCTGAATGTCTTTAAAAGATAACGACAGTGTGACCAATCCGCTGGCATGGAAGATTTAATTCACTAAAGTTGAGATCATACTAATAATAGTAAAACCACACATCAATATCGACCATCTTAAAGATTCTATTCAATGCGAATGGTTGAAGTTGTCTCTTGAATATTTGAGGAACACTTATGCAAGTTTCAGGAACCGTGTGAAAGAAAGGGGCTCCTTGATTTCTGAGAACTTATACTGAAGTAAAATTGAACTTTATGGACCAGAAAGAATAACGATACATAAAATAAAAACATTTTCTATGATGTAAATTTTTTTGTAAATTTATTTGTGGCAAAAACTAATGTGTCGTACACTGTCTTTCAATTTCGTGCCATCAACACATTGTTACTTTTGCTGGTTCACCCTGTATATATAAGCTATATAGAAGCGTCCATGTTTAATTGAACAGGAATCATTAAGTTTAATGCATTTGACAATAATTACATGCCATAATACGTCCTTGATACAATTAATTACAACTTACGCTTGTAGAATTTGGTATATTCGGACTAATGTTCTCAGTATGGGTGTTTTTATCACAACGTTTCGGCCGATGTAACCTCTGACCTTCTTCAGGTGTACCTTGTCGAACTCGGGAATCTTTCTGTCGAACTCGGGAATCTGGACGGAATTTCGAACGGAACCATTTATTAAATCCACGGGGGTAGCTTACTCTCGTTCCATCTGCCATGACTGGGAAGAAATCTTCAGTAATTCGCAATTCTTTGTATCGCCCGAAATGAGGATTGAACCTTCAACCTTCAGATGACTGTCAGTTAGAACTATATTCACTGCGCCACAGTTACTTGCGGACAATTCTAGTATAGATTTCTGGAGCCTTAAACCTATTCTCGTTTTTGATCTAACTACTTATCACTATAGATCACTACTTATCTATTATTTATAATTATAGGTTCCCATATTGTATTGAACATCCGTGGATTTAATAAAGGGTTCCATTCGAAATTTCGTCCAGATTCCAGAGTTCGACAAAAAGATTCCCGAGTCTGACAAGATACTCCCGAAGAAGGTCGAAGGTTACATCGGCCGAAATGTTGTGACAAAAACATCCAAGATGAGAACAGTAGTCCGAATATACCAAATTCTACAAATTATCAACCCTCATCTAAAAAATTCCGAAACATATATCTTACGCTTTATAGTTAAATCATACCCGAAGTGATCACATCTACGTGTCGATGAATTGAAATGACGTCATTCAATCTTCTTCAATTATGATGTCATCTGTTCATTTCATCAATAAACCTCATCAATATTGTTGTGGTGGCAACCACGCATTTGCATATACGAATAACGTTACACTATAAATGGCAAGCCTAGGTTGGCCTTAGTGTGTGTTACCTAAATGCCACCGGAAGTGACGCCGAAGAGCGTACATGTCCTCCCACCAAGACTCTCTGACTCGACACCTTCATTTGTACATACTGTAACTATACTTTTTCTTTAATACACTTATTATTGCATTCTCCTTGTTGTTTGCGTCTTCATTGTATTCCTCACTAATTATTGTTCAACCTTGCAACCACAACAAATATTGAGACTTAGTAAAATTATATCGTTCAAAACATGTAATCATGAGAGACTGTCACGTTAACTTGAATTTTTCCGGTGGATACAGGCAATTTGTTCAAGTTTAAGCTGCCTCCGATGCTCTTAGAAGTGGAGCTAGATTTTCGTGGTTATTTCAAACGATGGCTGATCAGATTATACACATCATTATTTTCTTGTGTCATGCTTTGATGAAGATGTCACTGGAAAACATCGTAATCACTCAGCGTGGCTGCTTCTATGCGCCCACAGAAAAGAAATCAAGCATTCAGCAGATATGTCGTTCTTTTCGCCAGACTTATCGTCTTAATATTCTGTTCATATCTGAAACAGTGATCATCATTAATGTCTTTAACAGATAACGACACTATGACGAATCCTCTCACATGAAATATTACTGAAAATAGATTTTATTATAGTAGACAACAGATCTGGTCTGGTGCCTCATCTACTAGTCTCTCAATCCTTGACAAGGTCCAAAAAAAGAGTCGCCAACTTAATAGGTTCCTCACTGTCAACAAAGTTCCAGCCCCTGTCCCATCGCCGCTACGTAGCCTCCTTGTGCTTGTTTTGCAAATACTTCAATGGATTATGCTCCGATTAACTGGCTACTCTGGTGCCCCCTCAGCGTAAATTCACTAGACCAACTCGACAATCAGCTAAATCCCATCCATTCACTGTGGAGGTCCCCAGATGCCGGAGAGCCTTCTACTCCAATAGCTTATTTCCTCGTGCTGTTGGCTGCTATAACTCCCTCCCTGACCCCTGTTTCCCTAACATTACTGACATGCAGAGGTTTAACACTAATGTAAACAGACATCTTGCTGCACAGCTCCCAACTTAGGATGACACCCTTAACCTACTTCCTAATTCTCAGTAGTTCCTTACGTCTACAGTGGCGTCCTGCCTTGTTTGGAGTGAAATATCATTAACAAAGTATACGTTGTATCTGTTTATACGTGTATGTGTATATATCATTCATACCCAAAGTTATTTTCTCCCCCTCCCCCGAACAACAGAAAAAAACGGTGTAGTTATATTTAGGATCTTATGTGAGTTTTGTTTTAATACAATTTTTCCCAGCTGGTTTACGCATTTGTACAAGTTTCCTTTTTTGGCGCGTATTTCGCATCCCTTATTTAATAATTTAAGATTCAACAGCTCGGGATACCAATGGACAGTAATAGATATTAAGTATATCTTGAATATATATTTTAAAGAACGTAATACTAAAATTATAAGATTTATTGACATAATCAAATAGTTTGTCTTTATGGGCGACATATAATAAAAGAAAAAAATAGCTAATATATTTGACTGCTCATCAGTAATATTTGAAAGTAAATTCAGTTTCACTATTATAAACAGTTTCACTATTATAAGCATGGTTGACGAACTGTTTTTGATAGATATTGTACATTCGCCGAAGCTGATCTCCATACCATCTGTATATAAACGTATGCCGTGTTTTTTTATTCTTTTTAATTTTTTTTTAATGGAAATCGCCCCAGACAAAGCATGAAACCCATTGATGTAAGGAGCTAAAAAATACTACTTCAAGGTTAAAAATTAGCAAACAATAAGTGTTAGATGAATAGATTCCGACCTAGAAAACAGAAACCTTTTCTTCTTTGTCAGAAACATCCCAGAAAACGGCAATTGTTCCCATTTTGTCAGAAACATCGCTCATGGAATATGAGGACTAAAGGACAAAATAAGGGAAGGGAGAGTTACGACCTGACAGAATGTGAAAGAATCTTGTCCGCGCATGAATATTTTATTCTTAGAGGATACAGCGTTATGCAATCTAGTCATGATTCCAAGAGTATTAGAAAATTGCAGTCGACAGCTGCGGTCATTCTAATGCTTTATGCAAGCTGTCTGAGGCAATAATCTTTTCTTAATTATTTTTCTTTCACCGAGTACACCTTGCATTGAACAATCGAAGTTGATATAAATTTGCCATTCGTACATGTTTATCCCTCTTCTTTCATCTATCTTATATATATATATATATATATATATATATATATATATATATATATATATATATATATATATATATATATATATATAGTGTCAATCACCTCACTTGTAATCATCTTCATCCTCAGTGTTGCAGAGACGATATTGACATACAAATGTTGTTTGGCACAAAACAAATGAAACGGACCGTTAAATATATCTCACAGAAATTTGGAATTTTTGGAAATGTGAAAAAAATAAAAATAAAAATAATAAAACAAAACATAGTTATTGGAATATAATAAAAAAAACTGTTCTATATTTTGCTCTGTTATAAATAATTGACAAACATTGAGCTGAATCTTCAAAGGAGACTACAAAGTAAAAAGATCTGAGTATATAGGATAGTACATATATTGTCTTTAATAATTATATATATATATATATATATATATATATATATATATATATATATATATATATATATAGTCTAAAGAAGCTTTGAGTTATTTTAAACAAAAAGACAAAAAAAAGGAAAATGCAGTTTAAATTCCCAGAGAAACTAACTAAATCCAAAATAGTGTAGACTTAACATTTGTTGGAAAATTCATAAATAAATAATATATAATAGTAAGTAAATAAAATAAAAAGGGGGATTAAGTATCTAACAGTGAAACAAAAGCAGGAGACCTTAACGTAAGCATCTAATATTAACACGGGGATCATCAGCTGTTTACCATGTAACTGTTTCGGAGATTTAAAAACAGGACAGTTATATGCATGGCTCTCAAATGGTACAGATAAAACTACCATTTCCCCAATAATCATATATATATATATATATATATATATATATATATATATATATATATATATATATATATATATATATATATATATATATATATATATAGGAAGATATATATATATATATATATGAAGATATATATATATATATATATATACATATATATATATATATATACATATTTATATATATATACATCTATATATAATAAAAGTTTTTAAAAAGGTTGAAGGCAATGCGAAGATCCGGGTTGCTGGAAGCTGTGAAGAACAAAAACAAAACAAAACCGAAATAAGTCGGATATAGATCGAAAGGTTTGTTTATTTTTCTAGACAGTAAGGGTGTTAGTTTGTAATGTCCGGATTATCAAGAATCAATTTGATATATTTCGAGAGATTTTTTTTTTCTTCTTCCTCTCCTTGTCAAAAATAAATAAAAGAAAAATCCCGGATACCGAGAAAATGCCAGGAGCGCTGGGGGGTTAAACCGGAAGTGTTCAGAGTAAAGTATTCAGAGGAAAATTAAATAGATTCTTTTTTATTTTATTTTATTTATTTATTTATTTTTTAATATATATATATATATATATATATATATATATATATATATATATATAGTACTATCTGTCATGGAGGATAGAAAAAAATGTTATATTTTATTGGGAGAATATTTTTTGAAATTCTATGATTTTTTACTTTTAATTTAATTCAATAATTCTGGAGAGCATATAGTAGTAAATGGTGGGGTAGTAGATTGGAGATGTGGGTGGACTAATAATATAGATATATGTTAATGAAACAACAATCCCACCATGAAAAGAGTCAATAATGGGACCTAAAGAAACAAAATATGTATAATAGCATAGAGAAAAACAATTTTGCCAAGATCTTTGTAAAACACAAAACAATGTAGACATATATATATATATATATATATATATATATATTAATATATTTTTTAATTGTCTGAGATAGCATTATCAATTATGAATTTCACAATTCCACCAATTCGGCCAACATCCGGATTTTGGTAGCTTACCCAAGTACCGACCGTTAGATCAATATGCCTTTTTAACACACTAATCCTATTTCTGGTAAATTGCAATGAAATCAAAACCGAAAAATCCAAAAATATCCCAGACCTGATATTTAAATTCATTGAATAAAATCGATCAAAACAACGCTAGACAAATAGGAAACAAAAACAAGTTGACATTTTTTGTCTGTTGAAATGTAAACTTTATGACTTATGAGAACGAAATTAAATCTGACAATGTTTGCGGCTTAAAGCATCTTTTATACAAGTTGAGGTTAATTGGAAGAATTGTGGACAATTCAAAAAATCCCCAAGGAATGAATTGACAGAGGCGGCAATCTCCTACGCAAAGCGGTGTCATGAGGTTTGATTAATGTATTCTATCTTATTGATAAATGACACGCCACAAAAAAGATTTAATATTCATTATCAAAAGGAGATAAATATGGCTTACCTGAAAAGGTTACTTTATACGAATTACAACGACATACGAATATTTAATTAATTCAAATATATTCGGAAAATAGCATATATATATATTTACAGAAATATATTATTATATATATATTTTTGTTTATTATCTATGTACGTATACGTTTCGCCATTTTTAATCGGGACTCATCAGCATAGCGATATAACTATTCACAACTGGCCTCGTGATTCGAAACCTCGGGGAGCGAGTATTTTACAACTCAAATCCCGACAACTAGAACCATTCGGCCACCGCTAAATAGCGAATAAACAGTGATAATTTTGACACTCATTTCTGCGGCTTAACGTCATAAGAGCGTTCAACTCGTACGCCTTTGTGGGTGTGCGTGTATACATGTATATGCCTACACACATATAACTGGCTATGCCCCCCTCTCTCCACATGAATGCGCGTGTGTGTGCGTGAACATATTTTATTTTATTTTTTATTTTTCATTCACTTTTATTTATAAAAATAAATTGTGAAAATATATAAAAATATAAATTTTTCACATTGATTTTTTATAACACACACACACACATATATATATATATTTTTTTTTTCACATTGATTTTTATCACACACACACATATATATATATATATATATATATATATATATTTATATATATATCAATGCTAAATAATAATCAAATATACTTAACTTTTTAATTTTACTGCAGTTTTACATAATTCAGCGATCATCAGAAGTGTCATAGAAACGAACTAGATGAAAGCATGATATTAATTTATTCCTATTATTATTTATTTGAATATTTCAGTTATTTATTAAATTTAAAAGATTATTTAGCCATATTTATTTATCTTTCTAATATTCAATTCAGTTATTAATGTTTTCTAAGCTTTTAGTTATTTGATTCATAATAGATAATTTTTTATTGTACAATTGCTTTCATTCATTTTGGTCTGACTCCATTTATTGTTAATTATTTGTTTAATAGAATAAATCATCTTAATTATTTGATTAAGAATATATCATTTTTTATTGTACAATTGTTTTTATTTATTTTGGTCTGACTCCATTTATTGTTAATAATTTGTTTAATAGAATAAATCATTTTAATTATTTGATTAATAATATATCATTTTTTATTGTGCAATTGTTTTTATTTATTTTCGTCTGACTCCATTTATTGTTAATAATTTGTTTAATAGAATAAATCATTTTAATTATTTGATTAAGAATATATCATTTTTTATTGTACAATTGTTTTTATTTATTTTGGTCTGACTCCATTTATTGTTAATAATTTGTTTAATAGAATAAATCATTTTAATTATTTGATTAATAATATATCATTTTTTATTGTGCAATTGTTTTTATTTATTTTGGTCTGACTCCATTTATTGCTAATTATTTGTTTAATAGAATAAATCATTTTAATTATTTGATTAATAATATATCATTTTTTATTGTACAATTGTTTTTATTTATTTTGGTCTGACTCCATTTATTGTTAATAATTTGTTTAATAGAATAAATCATTTTAATTATTTGATTAATAATATCATTTTTTATTGTACAATTGTTTTGATTTATTTTCGTCTGACTCCATTTATTGTTAATTATTTGTTCACTGAAATAAATCATTTTAATTATTTGATTAATAATATATCATTTTTTATTGTTCAATTGTTTTGATTCATTTTGGTCTGACTCCATTTATTGCTAATTATTTGTTTAATAGAATAAATCATTTTAATTATTTGATTAATAATATATCATTTTTTATTGTTCAATTGTTTTTATTTATTTTGGTCTGACTCCATTCATTGTTAATTATTTGTTTAATAGAATAAATCATTTTAATTATTTGATTAATAATATATCATTTTTTATTGTACAATTGTTTTTATTTATTTTGGTTTGACTCCATTTATTGTTAATTACTTGTTCACTGAAATAAAGCATTTTAATTATTTGATTCATAATAGATCATTTTTTATTGTACAATTGTTTTGATTTATTTTCGTCTGACTCCATTTATTGTTAATTATTTGTTTAATAGAATAAATCATTTTAATTATTTGATTAATAATATATCATTTTTTTTATTGTACAATTGTTTTTATTCATTTTGATCTGACTCCATTTATTGTTAATTATTTGTTCAATGAAATAAATCATTTTAATTATTAGATTAATAATATATCATTTTTTTATTGTACAATTGTTTTTATTCATTTTGATCTGACTCCATTTATTGTTAATTATTTGTTCAATGAAATAAATCATTTTAATTATTTGATTCATAATAGATCATTTTTTTTATTGTACTGTTGTCACATTTTGGGCTGGTGAATATCTGCCTCATTTGAGGGTTCCTGATAAGGTGCAGAAACGTATTGGTAATTTGGTTAGCCTCACCCTTTATTATTCTCCGCACCTTCCCTCGCTCTCACATACGTGATGTTGCTAGTCTCAGTCTTTTCTATAAATACTATTATAGGATGTATTCTTCAGAATTATCTGATCTATCTCACGCTTCTTTTGTTCCAGCTCGTTTGAATCGTTGGTCTAGTGGTTTCTCTCACTTCTCTGTTTTGATACCTCATTGTAATACAGCTTTATATTCTAGTAGCTTCTTTCCAAGAACTGCAGGCTCCTAGAACTCTCTTTCTGTTGACTGTTTCGGACTTCGTCTTTTCAAGAATAAGGTCAATGTGCATCTCCTGTCTTGGCAATATTAATCTTTCGTGCTTGTTAGATTTTTATATCAAGTGGCTTCATGCCTTGTTTAGAGGGGAATATTGCTATATAGTGTCTCAACATTATAAATCCAATTCAATGTAAATCCGTAAAATTTAAAACTTCAAAATATATAGGAGCTTGTGCCCATATTATGACCGTTAAAACCCTGTAAAATACCTCAGTAATATTTATTAATTAAAAAACCCCGGAATAATCTTGAATTGTCACAACGGTTTTCCACTTCCACGTTGTTCACTTTACATAAAACTAAATTAAACGAAATATAGTCCACACCACGACCTCGTACGCTGTATTTTAAAACTCATCAGGATCGGTTCGTGTTTTAGAGGTCAATCATGTATAAAGAAATTTATAAATATACACGCATACGTAAATCAAAGGAGGCGCGAGAGCGCTATCTACATATATATACATATATATATATATATATATATATATATATATATATACATATATATACATATATATACATATATACATATATATATACATATATACATATATATATACATATATACATATATATACATATATATATACATATATATACATATATATACATATATGTATATACATATATATATACATATATATATACATATATTTACATATATATATATATTCATATATAGTACTATCTATATATAGAGATAGTACTATCTATATCTCTAAATAGTACTATAGGTAGCCCCTAGAAAACCCTTTAGATAGGCACTGTAAGTGTAGTATTAACAGAACATGACGTCGCTAGCTATAAATGCATCGTTCCTTTCATAAAGTGGAACACTCTCATAACGTCAAGCCGCTGAAATAAGTGTTAAAATTATCACTGTTTATTTAGCTATCCAGCGGTGGCCACATGGTTCTAGGTGTCGGGATTTGTGTTGTAAATTTCTCGTAGCCTGGGATTTCGAACCACGCGACCAGCAGTTAATAGTTATATCTCTATGGTGACGAGCCTCGATTAAAAAGGACTAAACGTATGCGTCCATAGATAATAACAAAACACAATATATATATATATATATATATATATATATATATATATATATATATATATATATATAACCTACTTGACATTTTTCAATGATATAATTTTTTTAATGACGAAAGTCTTTATTAAACTAATACTTTTTTCTTCTTGAGCTTTTTAATTTCTAATTGAATACTATTAAACCATGCATAGGACTATAAAGCTAAGTACTGTGACCATAGAATAGGAGATAACTATTAATTTCCTTTCCAGTCTTTTTCACTTGTTCATTTACGCACTATATTAGTATTCGTTGCTTCTTCATTTAGCTTATTTATTCCTCATTGATTTTTATATCTAACTCAGTTGCTTACCGTCAATTCCTTTTTGATATTCAACTAGTATAAGCCCAGTTTAACTGTTTCTTCAGTACTATAAGACTGGGCTAGTGTTCAGAAGAGATGGAGCCAGACTACAATGCATGTACACCGTACGTAACAATAAACACAAAGCGAAATATTCTGTGATGTATAATAATTGGAAACAGTAATATCATGTGATATATCTTTTACTCACGTAGTCGTAAAATTCAGTACATGATATCTGTAAAAATACAATGTTATTATGAAATTGTAGAGCACATTACAAAGAGTAAAATACAATGAAAGAAACAGTGATTGCTATGTGTTTGGTGGGATTAATTTGTATATGGAATTCAAGGCTGAGTCGTATTGACAGGTTATGATTCAGTTAATTCTTGTATAACAAGACAATTATTAGGAAACACATTTGTCTTTTATTGTATTTTGTAAAAAAAAAAAAAACATATCTAAAAGAAAGACAGTGAACTAATTGGAAAATGCAAGAGAGTAAACTTTATTTCTAGTTTCGAAAAGCGAGGTCTTCGTTTCGAATTTTGAAAAAGCGAGGTCTGACAATAAAAGGCCTTCGTTCGAGAGGCAAATAAACATACAGTAATGGGTGTGAAAGTAAATAATCAAAGTTGAACAACGTACAATACTTGAGTTCTGCGCCGACAACGGAAACTGTTTAACGAATAAACTAATTGAGAACTTTTAGATTGAATGAATAATGAGGACAAACTTTAAAAACTAATGTTTGGAAGCTTTTAATGGTTTTGCTGATAGGCATTAATTACTTCCGAATCAATTTCGGCATCTTATATTTTGTTTTGATTGGACGTCGGACGTCAATTTATTGTCCTATTATTTTCACCAATTATTTTGTAATTATATTGAGGAATATCTTGTTATCCTTGGATCTGAACATTTTCAAAACCCTTTTCTTTCCGTTCTTTATGTAGATTTTTATATTTTCGGCTTTTGATCTGATAAAAAAGCAATCAAATTTTATGTGTTATTATTTTATTTAACTTTATGTTTTCCTTTTAATAATAGCGAAACTAGAAGTTTTTCCTACATATATTTTTTTCTTCCTTTCTTCCATTTTTGAATGTTTGTTTTTTATTTTTTCTCAATTCGTTCGTTTTTGTTTAGAAATTGGTCTTTTTAACCTAATTCTTGTTCTTCATTTTTCTATTGTTTTCCGTTTCATTCATTAAATCTCTTTTATTTTTTCTTGCATCGTGTATTTATTTCTTTATCTCTGATTCTCATTCATTTTTGTTTGTTTGCATTCATTCTTTCTTGGTTGAATTACATAATTGGCTAAATTGATACCTAGGCGAGCTATGGAATTGGCGAGCCCCATCTTAAATTTGTTAGTTAGTATAAGCTGATGTGTAAGGAAGGCAAACTGAAAAAAAAATGAAAAGTTATCACTGATGAATTCTTGTTGTGAATATCTCACAAGGAGAGAAACCAGAGATTGGAGCTACGTCGCGGACCTTGCATGACAATAACGACAGAGTAGAGAAAGACTAGCAACGTCTATTCCCTTAAAAACGGGCTGTACAGAAGAGAACACATCATCCCCGCTAAATTGTGAAATTGATTTTGTACTCTGTAATAATGTACAGTGTGAATAAGATCAAATACGCAATTTCTAAAATTAAGAAAATTAGAAAATAGGCATTCATATTATATATATATATATATATATATATATATATATATATATATATAGTTTTCAGGTTCGATTATTTTCGATAGGATTTCGAATCAGAGAGCTCTATGTCCGTTCAAACAGAGCATGAATAAGTTATGAGGTTTAAAAAGACTAAATATACATTCGGACACACATCCGAGGAGACCTAGTTAAGGTCGAAATAACTTATAATGTGTACAATCCGAATGTATATTTAGTCTTTTTAAACCTCATAACTTATATATATATATATATATATATATATATATCGAAGTTAAGCGGCGTCGAGTCTGGCCAGTACTAAATGGGTGACCATTTGGGAATACCAGGTGCTGTATGTGCTCTCTGCTTATCTCGGCATTGTTTCCAGTCGTCCTGTATTACTACTTGCCATTGGAATCAAGCGATGCCGACTCAGGAGAGCGGTTGTTGGGATTGCGCAACCCTTGCAATTACAAATTCACGCGCGGGCAGCCCCTGGTGGGGCACTCATACGTCGAAATCGACGGGAGAGTCCATCATATATATATATATATATATATATATATATATATATATATATATATATATATATATATATATAACTTCTTTGTAATATGGTAGGAAAAATCCCAGCAGAGTGCTCGATTAATAAAGAATTAAAGTTAAAGAATAAAAATTAAGAGCGTGATATTTATTTTATTGGTACAGAAAAATATGTACAACATTCGTACCGTCGGTTTCAAACACGGAAGGATTTAGCCATCCGGCTCTCTTCAGCTTCTGTTGTCACCTGTTTCGGAAACGGCCAAATATACGAAACTCATAATATTGACTCACGGGAATTATATAGAAATATTTTTTATTTTTAATATTTTTATTTTTTTATGTTTGATATAAAATATAAACAATATATAAAATATTTTTTTAATATATTTTTTATATCTCTCTTTTAATCTCCTACGGTTTAAATCTCAACTGTCACTTTTCACCCTCCCCCTTTTTTCAAACCTTATTAGACCTTCCTTAGACTAAATTTAAACAAACATACACAACACTCTAAGTAAATAACGTCCAAACGAGAGTGACACGTGACTTCACATTTCCGAAGCAGATGACAACAGAAGCTGAAGAGAGCCAGATGGCTAAGTCCTTCCGTGTTTGAAACCGACGGTACGAATGTTGTACTAATTTTTCTGTACCAATATATATATATATATATATATATATATATATATATATATATATATATATATATATATATATATCCCCTCATCCTTTTTCTTAACATTAATCTTTCTCTACATTAAAAATCGATCTTGTGACGGAAAACTAAACAATTCAGAAAAGTTTTAATTAATTCTTAAAATTTTTTTTTTTTTTTAAATATAGTTCACCCGAAACAAGGCAAGCCGCCACTGTAGACGTAAGGGGCTACTGAGAAGAAAGAAAAAGGAGAAGGTTGGGGGGGGTCTACCTAAATTGGGATCTGCGCAGCGAGATATCTGTTTACATTAGTTTTAAATTTCTGCATGTCAGTACCGTCGGGGAAACAGGGAGCAGGGAGGGAGTTCGAAAGGCCGGCAACACGAGGAAAAAAGCTATTTGAGTAGAAGGCTCTCCGGCATCTGGGGACCTCCACAGTGAATGGATGGGATTTAGTCGAATGTCGAGTTGGTCTAGTGAACTTATGACATGGGGGCACCAGAGCAGCCAATTCATCGAAGCACAATCCGTTGAAGTATTTGTAAAGCAAAGGAGGCTACATTGCGGCGATGGGGCAGGGGATGGAGCTTGGTAGACAGTTGGCGACTCTTTTTTGACCTTTTCAAGGAGGGAGAGACTAGTAGATGATGCACCAGCTCAGATGTGGCAACAATACTCCATGCATGGGCGGATGGTGGCTCTGTAGAGATACAGGTGCCACGTGCGTGCCCGAAAGGTCAACTGAAATTCACAACAAGCGGTGTAGACCCGAATGCGTCCTTTTCATATTTGCTTATTTCTGGGGTTCCTGAAACCTAATTGGTCCGAGAGATGTGTGCAGAACAGAAGACTTTGATGGTGTTTCCACGTTGATAGAATCGATAACTGTTGAAGTAGCAGTGTCAGTTTACGACAGAAGAACAAGGAACACGTGATAAGGATGGACTTGAGAGAAAGAAGGATAAATAAAGACCTGGCCAGAAATAAGTTAAACTGGAAGTCACTTTTTAAAAGCCGTACAACACCTGCTAACATGTAATACAGACATGATGATGACGGGGTTTACTTTCTAAAGTTAAATCGAACTTTGTGACCTATTTTCTTTTTCATGGAATTCTGACGCAAACTTGGACTACCATATTATTGTACACTCTAGTAATTAATGGATTTGAATATTTTCTTCTTTCATTTCAAGTATGGCTCAGCCATATGGACATGCTGAATATTAAATTACAATTTATTCTGTCCTATTATAACGAAAAGTGCTTCAAATAAAATAATTAATGTATATTTATACTTTAGTTCTGCGGCAAAAGAAAGGTAAACTTTAAATTAATTCATTTTAATTAATGTAAATATTCAATTTCAAGTCGTTCGAAAAGAATGTAATTCAAGTTCATAATTTATATGTAAATTGCCAGAAGGAAGAACTAAAGGAAATTAAATTTCATATCTTTGGGGAACTACTGTATCAAAAAGAATATGCAGTTATTCTCGTACCTAACGCAGACAAACACACATGAATTGAACAACTTTATGAACATAGTCACTGAATATCAGTACACATACTCTCTCACACACACACACACATATATATACATATATATATATATACATATATATATACATATATACATATATATACATATATACATATATATACATATATACATATATATATATATATATATATAGTAAGCTATGAAAAATATTTATGACAATTAAGCTACACAGAGGCTCCCGCGTTTCATCCCCGGAGTTATTTTTGATGAGTGTTTTTATATACACGGCTAGCTAGTTAACCAATCAGATTCTTTGTTGTTCTTTCAGACAAACGTTGTGCTTCCAACGAACAAAGGTGTGGTTAGTGTTACTTCCTATATCCCGTTCTATTGTTCTGTTTTCTACAGATTGGCCTTTATCCTGTTTCTTTGTTACATCAATATAATGGGTGAATTTATTTTAACACGTGGTTTCTTGTATTTCTATTTTAGGTTGTAATTTTCAAATTGTACAGATTTTGTTTAGTTTAGTTTTTTTTACTTGTTTATTTATTTATTTATTTATTTATTTATTTATGTATCTATCTCTCTCTCTCTCTATATATATATATTATTATACTAAATCTTTGTCTATCAACGTTTATTTTCCTAAGTTTTTTTCTTATATACTTTTCTAGGACAAAAATGTATGCTAAAATAGAATTTAGTTCTTGGATTGAGTTTTGTTTGAAAGCAAAATTCTGTTTTACCTGTTCTCCTTTGTCATAATTACTTATTCATATTATATGACATACATATCCGAGTGTTCCATTAAGGTTCTCCTTCACCTCTCAAACGTTGAGTTAGTAAAAAACGTGAAGTACATTTACATATATAGGCTCGTTTATGTGCATGCTTATATATATATATAGGGTGGGCCAAAATAAGGGTCCTATCTTTAAATTTGAATAACTTGAATTTGAATAACTTCCACAAAATAAAAGTTAAACTCACCAAACTTTATGTGTGTGTAGACTGACCCTTCCGATAGTTTTTGAAATAAACAAAACAAATTTTAGCCGAAAAACACTTCTTAAAACTTACAAAAACTAAAGTATTGTTTTTTACACTGTTTTGAGTTTTTTAAGCAAAAATAATGTTTTCTAAATGAGGGTACGTTCCTTAGGGCTAATACGGCTGATGCTTGCTTCGGAAGGGGTCCTTTACTTATTCTAAAAAAAAATCAAAAAAAAAATCAATAAATAAAAAAGTTATGAATTTTTAAAAATAGGACCCTTATTTTTGCCCACCCTGTATATATATATATACATATGTTAAATTATTAATACCCACAGGCGCCAGCGTTTCAAGCTTATTAAGTGCAGGAAAGTAACGATTTCAGACGGTCGGGAGGCGCGAACCCGCTAAACAAAGTCAGACTAGAATCTGCAAGCAGTCGCCATATCCACTCGACCAACGAAAACTGTCACGTAACTAAAGAAAATTAAGATCTAGAAGCAGGCACAGATAAAAGAGTGAAAAAAGACGAAACTTTGATGATTACATAAATACTATTTCTGTTTTTTTTTGAAAATTTACATTACGTTGGAATATTAGTCCTATTTTGTTTATCATATATATATATATATATATATTTATTTAAGAAAGGGTATTTAGACATATTTTTAAACCATTGTTTCGTAATAGTATTATACTTTTTTTTTAAAAAACATAACAATGGTGGTGTAAAATAAATAACATTTATTTTAATCTTATCTTTCGAGAATATACTTCTCATTTTCAAAGAGTGTTTTTCTTTTCTTCTTTTTTGTCATCGTCCGATCGAAATGAACTTTTTAGTCAGAAAATCACGTTATGTCTGTAGGCGAGGTGACGCCGGTTTGAATAAGAAAGGGTATTTAGACATATTTTTTATTTAAAAAAAAAAGAAGAAAAGAAAAACACTCTTAAAAATGGGAAGTATATTCTCGAAAGCTAAGATTAAAATAAATGTTATTTATTTTACACCACTATTGTTATGGTTTTTTCAATATATATATATATATATATATATATATATATATATATATATATATATATATATACTGTAAAATATGTACACCTAGCTTTCGTATTTTATTATTCAATGAACAAACTGTTATTTATAATGCACATATACACAGTTATTACATGCGCTGCATCATGCCACTTATATGTTATATGCATATGTTATTTTTTAATCCGCCATATCTCATTTAATGACGTTTTTGTATTTAGATTTCACTCTCAAAATCACCGCATTATACATGCACTAAATATAAACTTACCTACTTTTTCGAACTAGTTAGAATAAAACTACAAATAACCTTCCACAGACTTACCCATGTTGTAACGTTTTTTTTTTACAATTCTTCAATTAGATTAAAAGAAATAATTTGATATCATCTTTACGTACTCGTTAGAATAAAACTACAAATAACCTTCCACAGACTTACCCATGTTGTAACGTTTTTTTTTTACAATTCTTCAATTAGATTAAAAGAAATAATTTGATATCATCTTTACGTACTCGTTAGAATAAAACTACAAATAACCTTCCACAGACTTACCCATGTTGTAACGTTTTTTTACAATTCTTCAATTAGATTAAAAGAAATAATTTGATATCATCTTTACATACTCGTTAGAATAAAACTACAAATAACCTTCCACAGACTTACCCATGTTGTAACGTTTTTTACAATTCTTCAATTAGATTAAAAGAAATAATTTGATATCATCTTTACATACTCGTTAGAATAAAACTACAAATAACCTTCCACAGACTTACCCATGTTGTAACGTTTTTTTACAATTCTTCAATTAGATTAAAAGAAATAATTTCATATCATCTTTACGTACTCGTTAGAATAAAACTACAAATAACCTTCCACAGACTTACCTATGTTGTAACGTTTTTTTTTACAATTCTTCAATTAAATTAAAAGAAATAATTTGATATCATCTTTACGTACTCGTTAGAATAAAACTACAAATAACCTTCCACAGACTTACCCATGTTGTAACGTTTTTTTTTTACAATTCTTCAATTAGATTAAAAGAAATAATTTGATATCATCTTTACGTACTCGTTAGAATAAAACTACAAATAACCTTCCACAGACTTACCCATGTTGTAACGTTTTTTTACAATTCTTCAATTAGATTAAAAGAAATAATTTGATATCATCTTTACATACTCGTTAGAATAAAACTACAAATAACCTTCCACAGACTTACCCATGTTGTAACGTTTTTTTACAATTCTTCAATTAGATTAAAAGAAATAATTTGATATCATCTTTACATACTCGTTAGAATAAAACTACAAATAACCTTCCACAGACTTACCCATGTTGTAACGTTTTTTACAATTCTTCAATTAGATTAAAAGAAATAATTTGATATCATCTTTACATACTCGTTAGAATAAAACTACAAATAACCTTCCACAGACTTACCCATGTTGTAACGTTTTTTTACAATTCTTCAATTAGATTAAAAGAAATAATTTGATATCATCTTTACGTACTCGTTAGAATAAAACTACAAATAACCTTCCACAGACTTACCCATGTTGTAACGTTTTTTTACAATTCTTCAATTAGATTAAAAGAAATAATTTCATATCATCTTTACGTACTCGTTAGAATAAAACTACAAATAACCTTCCACAGACTTACCCATGTTGTAACGTTTTTTTACAATTCTTCAATTAGATTAAAAGAAATAATTTGATATCATCTTTACGTACTCGTTAGAATAAAACTACAAATAACCTTCCACAGACTTACCCATGTTGTAACGTTTTTTTACAATTCTTCAATTAGATTAAAAGAAATAATTTGATATCATCTTTACATACTCGTTAGAATAAAACTACAAATAACCTTCCACAGACTTACCCATGTTGTAACGTTTTTTTTTTACAATTCTTCAATTAGATTAAAAGAAATAATTTGATATCATCTTTACGTACTCGTTAGAATAAAACTACAAATAACCTTCCACAGACTTACCCATGTTGTAACGTTTTTTTACAATTCTTCAATTAGATTAAAAGAAATAATTTGATATCATCTTTACATACTCGTTAGAATAAAACTACAAATAACCTTCCACAGACTTACCCATGTTGTAACGTTTTTTACAATTCTTCAATTAGATTAAAAGAAATAATTTGATATCATCTTTACATACTCGTTAGAATAAAACTACAAATAACCTTCCACAGACTTACCCATGTTGTAACGTTTTTTTTACAATTCTTCAATTAGATTAAAAGAAATAATTTGATATCATCTTTACGTACTCGTTAGAATAAAACTACAAATAACCTTCCACAGACTTACCCATGTTGTAACGTTTTTTTTTACAATTCTTCAATTAGATTAAAAGAAATAATTTGATATCATCTTTACGTACTCGGTAGAATAAAACTACAAATAACCTTCCACAGACTTACCCATGTTGTAACGTTTTTTTACAATTCTTCAATTAGATTAAAAGAAATAATTTGATATCATCTTTACGTACTCGTTAGAATAAAACTACAAATAACCTTCCACATACTTACCCATGTTGTAACGTTTTTTTACAATTCTTCAATTAGATTAAAAGAAATAATTTGATATCATCTTTACATACTCGTTAGAATAAAACTACAAATAACCTTCCACAGACGTACCCATGTTGTAACGTTTTTTTACAATTCTTCAATTAGATTAAAAGAAATAATTTGATATCATCTTTACGTACTCGTTAGAATAAAACTACAAATAACCTTCCACAGACTTACCCATGTTGTAACGTTTTTTTACAATTCTTCAATTAGATTAAAAGAAATAATTTCATATCATCTTTACGTACTCGTTAGAATAAAACTACAAATAACCTTCCACAGACTTACCCATGTTGTAACGTTTTTTTACAATTCTTCAATTAGATTAAAAGAAATAATTTCATATCATCTTTACGTACTCGTTAGAATAAAACTACAAATAACCTTCCACAGACGTACCCATGTTGTAACGTTTTTTTACAATTCTTCAATTAGATTAAAAGAAATAATTTGATATCATCTTTACGTACTCGTTAGAATAAAACTACAAATAACCTTCCACAGACTTACCCATGTTGTAACGTTTTTTTACAATTCTTCAATTAGATTAAAAGAAATAATTTGATATCATCTTTACATACTCGTTAGAATAAAACTACAAATAACCTTCCACAGACGTACCCATGTTGTAACGTTTTTTTACAATTCTTCAATTAGATTAAAAGAAATAATTTGATATCATCTTTACATACTCGGTAGAATAAAACTACAAATAACCTTCCACAGACTTACCCATGTTGTAACGTTTTTTTACAATTCTTCAATTAGATTAAAAGAAATAATTTGATATCATCTTTACGTACTCGTTAGAATAAAACTACAAATAACCTTCCACAGACTTACCCATGTTGTAACGTTTTTTTACAATTCTTCAATTAGATTAAAAGAAATAATTTCATATCATCTTTACGTACTCGTTAGAATAAAACTACAAATAACCTTCCACAGACTTACCCATGTTGTAACGTTTTTTTACAATTCTTCAATTAGATTAAAAGAAATAATTTGATATCATCTTTACGTACTCGTTAGAATAAAACTACAAATAACCTTCCACAGACTTACCCATGTTGTAACGTTTTTTTACAATTCTTCAATTAGATTAAAAGAAATAATTTGATATCATCTTTACATACTCGTTAGAATAAAACTACAAATAACCTTCCACAGACGTACCCATGTTGTAACGTTTTTTTACAATTCTTCAATTAGATTAAAAGAAATAATTTGATATCATCTTTACATACTCGGTAGAATAAAACTACA
>OY744543.1:6487700-6490200 GCA_963556195.1 Sepiola atlantica | reverse complement strand
GTTGTATGAACTAAAAAATAAAAATTTAACGAAGTATTCTACAAACAAAAAATTTGGACTCCCTATGGGCAACCCCCTTAGCGGTGTATTAGCCTGCCTCTTTTTAAAATTCTTAGAATCCGGTCCTTTAAAATATAGATAACCCCCTAACATCGAATACTTTAGATACATAGATGATATTTTAATTTTCCTCCCCACAGACATACAAAACAATAATGTTAAAGATAAACTCAACACAGTAGAACCCTCCATAAAATTCACCCATGAGACTGAAATAAACGGCTCCATTCCCTTCCTAGATACCCTTATAATTAAGTCCAACAACAAACTAGAATTCAAGGTACACCGCAAAAACACTCACAAAAATGACTACATACATTTCTACTCCCACCACCATAGCAAGATCAAAACAGGTATAATTATAGGCTTCTTCCTACGCGCCCTTAGAATATGTAGCCTCCAACACATAGATGAAGAAATAAAGTACATTTTTAATTCCCTAAAAACATTGCAATACCCCACACATTTTATATTAAATGCCAAGAAAAAAGCCTTCCAAATATTCTCCAGAAACACCACACAAAAAAATCAAACTCCTAACACCTCTCTCATAGACAGGCCCCTTCTTCTACCCACGCATTTCAATACCACATCCATATGCAACACGCTTAACAAACTAGGCATTCCAACAGTACAAACCACATCTCAATCCATAAAACAAACACTAAACACATCCAGACATTTCCAAAAAACACCCACATCCCATGCCGGCTTATATACTGTCCCATGCAATGACTGCCATCAATTTTACGTGGGAGAAACACAACGTGAATTAAAGAAACGATTAAATGAACACAAAAGGGACATAAAAACAACAACCCTCTCAGTGCACTTTTCTCCCATGCACTAGAACATGATCATGCGTTCAAATTTGAACAAGCCAAAATCACAAAATACATCCACAAGAAATCTCGGCGAAGATTATTGGAAACTGCTCTCATCACCGCCTCCACCACTATCAAGCAACGAAATGGCTTCTTTAACCTATCACCCTTAATAAGCAAGATGATCCTTACAGAACAAAGACTCTTGCCTGATCATAGATAGCATTTATTTTCATCTCTAACCTTTATGACACTTTTCCACTTACTCACACCCTTCCTTTTTCTTGATGAATCTTCACTTTCTCCTTACTCATTCCGTGTTTTCCTTCACATTTTTAACACTGCAGTCAAATTAAACTTTCTCATGTTCCAAATATTTCAAATATTCCATACCCACCCGTTCAATTACCTCCCTCCTCAACCCCTCCACCCTCTCACTCATTGCTATCATTTTCCAAATATTTCAAATATTTCATACCCTATCACAACAAATCCTCCCTCTCCCCCTCACATATTCTCTCAACTATTTCTCTCATACCCCCACTCTTCCATACCCCTTTCTTAAATTCCCTAATTGTCTCAAAACGCTCTCTAAGACCATAACTTTCGCCCATCTACCTATGCTCGATACAATGGGACGCATGGGGATGTCAGGTTTGTGGGTTTTGGGGAGCCCGTATAATGTGGGAATGATGGGGTGATATTCAATATTTGATGCCCATTTTTTGTTGTTCTTGATTAGGTGTTTGAAACATTTGTTAAAATGTTCTATGTTTTTATCTATAGTTTTTTGGTCAGTTTTAGTGTATGTGTTTTCGTCGGATAATAGAGTAGATATTTTTTTGATATATGAATTTTTGTCCATGATTACTATGCCCCCTCTCTAAGACCATAACTTTCGCTCATCCACCAAAATCACAGCCCCCCTCCTTCTCTACCCATCCTCCTTTTCTCTGCATACACCCCCCCACACACAAACATTCCAACTTACCTTTTCCCCTTCAATCTTGACCGCAGCCATCTGGTCAAACACCTCCCTCCTCCCTCTCCTCCACTCCCTCTCTGCCATCCACTTTATCCCTGCTCATCCCCCACCTCTTTCTCTTACTATCAGCCACAGTAGTCCTTGCTCACCCCCATCTCTCCACTTCTTCCCCACTCATTTTCTTCAACATTCATTTTTATTCTCCACCAAGTACGAACGTCCACTCAGTAGTGGCCATAATTTTATTTTATTTTTCCTCCCAATATGTCAACCCTACATGTATTTGTACTTGCATGCCATTTTTCTCTATATTATCATCCTGATGAAGTCTTATAAATAAAGACGAAACGTTGATGTACACATAAAAAACATCCATTTTTTGGTTTTCCTTTTTCATTTTCCCATCACGTCGGATTACCCTCATCCTTCTCTTCCCATATATATATATATATATATATATATATATATATATATATATATATATATATATATATATATATATATATATATATATATATATATATATATGTATGTATATATATATGTATGCATATATATATGTATATATATGTATATATATATGTATATATATATATATGTATGTATATATATATGTATATATATGTATATA
>OY744543.1:6417700-6477700 GCA_963556195.1 Sepiola atlantica | reverse complement strand
CCTCCTTTGGACCTCAGATGAAGCCCACTTCCATCTTGACGGAAAGGCAAAATGACAAATGTCTTCTGGGGGTCCTCCAGACCCAATGAAGTAGCCACCAAGCCCCATGCACTCTCCTAATTGCACGGTGTGGGCTGCAATCTCGGTCAGAGGCATTATCGGACCAATCTTCATCGAAAAATCTGGCGCAGCAGTGACAGTCACCAAGGAGCGGTATGTGGAGGTCCTAAAAACCTTCAAGAGTGAGCTCCAGACCCTCTACCCGTCGCTCATGAGCAAGTTCTGGTTCCAGCAAGACGGAGCAAGTTCTCACACCTCAAACCTGTCCTGAGATTGGCTGAAAGAGAACTTCGGAGGCCGAGTGATCAGTCTCAAGACTAATTTTGAGTGGCCACCCCATAGCCCGGACCTAAGCCCCCCCAGATTATTTCTTTTAGGGTTATCTTAAGGACAGAATGTAGGCAAGGAAACCCAGAACATTCACGGAACTCAAGGAAGCCATCAGGGAGGAGATGAGAGCCATTCCCAATTCAGTCTGTAAGAACGTCATGGACAACTTCGTTCTGCGCCTCAAGAAATGCACGGAGCTAAAAGGAGTCCATCTAGAACACATGCTGTAGAACGGAGAAAAAAAAGGCCAAATACCCTAGTGTTTAGATATGATGTTCCGAATATAATAAGCTAGTTATGCCCCAAAATTCATTTCATTCGGATGAAACACTAAGAAACGGGGCCTAATTAGATTTGGGGCCCGTTTTTGGGGGGTCACCCTGTATATATGTATATATATATATATAACCGTTCGAACATCAAGGTGCTAGTATTTCTCCGAGTTTCGTCGTTAAGAGGAAGAGTAACATCACATCGTCTGAGGAGTGTATGATCAATTACATATCCTGCGACTGCCACCTATTCTCGTCGGCATCGCAATTCACTCGGACACTCGAGGCTTCATTTCGATAGAGGATTTATAAAATTTAAGTTAAAGTGACAAATATGGTTACAGAGATGAGATAGATACGCATTAATTGATAGTAGCGTTACAGAGAAAAAGACAGAGATAGAGAAGGAGAGGGATACACAAACGGCTTAGGCTGCCATTTTATTCTAGACTAAAAGTGCCCCCCCCCCACAATAGAGTATTGGGGACAAGCAGTTTATATTGCGTACTTCGCTCGAAAGTCTGACAGTAAAAAGTAAATAATTCACTTTTTCGAAATTAATGTCATGTTCTTAACTTCTGCTTATCAGCTGGGATCGTCTCTTCACCCTTTTCCGACAATCATTCCCACGGCTCATTCTCACCACACGAATCGAGGGCTTTCATCATTTAACACGCGGTCGTTCACTTGTGCTAATCATATGCATTTACTTGTATTTCAGCTGTTAAACAAGTCCTACCAACCATGACTCACCGACATTTCTACTGAGCTCCACAGCTTTGTTATTTACGTGGTGTGATTTTATATGATCTTTTTGTTGTATTTGCCAACACTGGATCAAAGCTATTGTACATGCATAAATAACAGTGAATTATCACACATATTTACATGTTAGATGTTTACAATAAAGGTTGTTTATTTGTATTGTTTTCAATAACAGATTACTCAGACATCATATGTTTCCTGTCAAATACAGAACATGATTTCGAAATTTTAGAGTTACCAAATAACTAGTATATAGATTTACCAAATAACTAGTATATAGATTTACAAAAATAACTAGTATATAGATATACCAAATAACTAGTATATAGATTTACAAAAATAACTAGTATATACATTTACCAAAGAAATAGTATATAGATTTAACAAATAACTAGTATATAGATATACCAAATAACTAGTATATAGATTTAACAAATAACTAGAATATAGATTTAACAAATAACTAGTATATAGATTTAACAAATAACTAGAATATAGATTCACCAAATAACTAGTATATAGATTTAACAAATAACTAGTATATAGATTTACCAAATAACTAGTATATAGATTTACCAAATAACTAGTATATAGATATACCAAATAACTAGTATATAGATTTACCAAATAACTAGTATATAGATTTACCAAATAACTAGTATATAGATTTACCAAATACCTAGTATATAGATTTACCAAATAACTAGTATATAGATTTACGAAATAACTAGTATATAGATTTACCAAATAACTAGTATATAGATTAACCAAATAACTTGTGTATAGATTTACTAAATAACTAATATATCGATATACCAAATAACTAGTATATAGATTTACCAAATACCAAGTATATAGATTTACCAAATAACTAGTATATAGATTTACCAAATAACTAGTATATAGATTTACCAAATAACTAGTATATAGATTTACCAAATAACTAGTATATAGATATACCAAATAACTAGTATATAGATTTACCAAATAACTAGTATATTAATTTACCAAATAACTAGTATATTGATTTACCAAATAACTAGTATATAGATTTACCAAATAACTAGTATATAGATTTACCAAATAACTAGTATATAGATTTACCAAATAACTAGTATATAGATTTACAAAAATAACTAGTATATAGATTTACCAAATAACTAGTATATTGATATACCAAATAACTAGTATATAGATTTACAAAATAACTAGTATATAGATATACAAAATAACTAGTATATAGATTTACCAAATAACTAGTATATAGATTTACCAAAAATAACTAGTATATAGATATACCAAATAACTAATATATAGATTTACCAAATAACTAGTATATAGATTTACAAAAATAACTAGTATATAGATTTACCAAATAACTAGTATATAGATTTACCAAATAACTAGTATATAGATTTAACAAATAACTAGTATATAGATATACCAAATAACTAGTATATATATTTACCAAATAACTAGTATATAGATTTAACAAATAACTAGTATATAGATTCACCAAATAACTGGTATATAGATTTACCAAATAACTAGTATATAGATTTAATAAATAACTAGTATATAGATATACCAAATAACTAGTATATAGATATACCAAATAACTAGTATATAGATATACCAAATAACTAGTATATAGATTTACCAAATAACTAGTATATAGATTTACAAAAATAACTAGTATATAGATTTACCAAATAACTAGTATATTGATTCACCAAATAACTAGTATATAGATTTACCAAATAACTAGTATATAGATTTACCAAATAACTAGTATATAGATTTACCAAATAACTAGTATATAGATTTACAAAAATAACTAGTATATAGATTTACCAAATAACTAGTATATAGATTTACCAAATAACTAGTATATAGATTTAACAAATAACTAGTATATAGATTTACCAAATAACTAGAATATAGATTTACCAAATAACTAGTATATAGATTTACCAAATAACTAGTATATAGATTCACCAAATAACTAGTATATAGATTTACCAAATAACTAGTATATAGATTTACCAAATAACTAATATATAGATTTACCAAATAACTAATATATAGATTTACCAAATAACTAATATATAGATTTACCAAATAACTAATATATAGATTTACCAAATAACTAATATATAAATTTACCAAATAAGTAGTATATAGATTTACCAAATAACTAGTATATAGATATACTAAATAACTAGTATATAGATTTACCAAATAACTAGTATATAGATTTACCAAATAACTAGTATATAGATTTACCAAATAACTAATATATAGATTTACCAAATAACTAATATATAGATTTACCAAATAACTAATATATAGATTTACCAAATAACTAATATATAGATTTACCAAATAACTAATATATAAATTTACCAAATAAGTAGTATATAGATTTACCAAATAACTAGTATATAGATATACTAAATAACTAGTATATAGATTTACCAAATAACTAGTATATAGATTTACCAAATAACTAGTATATAGATTTACCAAATAACTAGTATATAGATTAAACAAATAACTAGTATATATATTTACCAAATAACTAGTATATAGATTTACCAAATAACTAGTATATAGATTTACCAAATAACTAGAATATGGATTTACCAAATAACTAGTATATAGATTTACCAAATAACTAGTATATAGATATACCAAATAACTAGTATATAGATTTACCAAATAACTAGTATATAGATTTACCAAATAACTAGTATATAGATATACCAAATAACTAGTATATAGATTAACCAAATAACTTGTATATAGATATACCAAATAACTAGTATATAGATTTACCAAATAACTAGTATATAGATTTACCAAATAACTAGTATATAGATTTACCAAATAACTAGTATATAGATATACCAAATAACTAGTATATAGATTTACCAAATAACTAATATATAGATATACCAAATAACAAGTATATAGATATACCAAATAACTAGTATATAGATTTACTAAATAACTAGTATATAGATTCACCAAATAACTAGTATATAGATATACCAAATAACTAGTATATAGATTTACCAAATAACTAGTATATAGATTCACCAAATAACTAGTATATAGATTTACCAAATAAATAGTATATAGATTTACCAAATAACTAGTATATAGATTTACCAAATAACTAGTATATAGTAAGAATGCCATTAATACGCGTTGGAGATGTACAAGACATTGGTTTAATAAGCAAAATCACAAAAGACAGAAAAATACACACAAAATAAGCTCTCTGTACAGCAAAACTATGAACATACTACAATTTTACTGAATAAACAAAGTTGTCAAATAATTTAATAATCTTCCTATCAATTTTGCCTGGCGAACAATTACAAATATTTTTTTAAAATAATAAATACAGAATCTTCCATTGACGCAAAAAGTATAACCAATTATATTGTTTTACTTTCCGTCATTTAAAATTTTTTTTAAAAACTTTTTTTTTTGGAATTTGCAGATGATTTTGTCTTGGATTTTGAAATAAAAATGTCCTATTATTTTAAATTACGAGTTTGTCGAAAGAAGTAAATTTGATATCTGCATATTTCTTTCAGATTTTGTCGATATTATTTGTTCAATGTTTTATGTTTGGCGAATTTTGTTGATGCAAGCGATAAGAGTAATGGATCGTTTTTCTATTTTGAAACTATTTTCCCTATCGCTAACGGCAAGTTATTGTTTGCGATTGTTTATTTCGACCAAACAAAATACAGCTAATTATCACAATTACGCAATGATTGAGCATTGTATTGAGCGCCTTAAATGTAGTATTATCACAACATGATTTTAAATGATTCAGACAATGCACGCGTTTGACACATATAACCATACAACAAAAAAAACAATTATTTCAATCCCGCACGTGCTAAAATAAGATCACCTATTAATTTGATACACTTAAAAACGAAGTGCGCCGGAACCAACACCCAAACTAAAGAAAACGGTGTGAAATAAAAGAAAAGCCTCTGTGTTAGAGAAGTTCGGTCATTGGCAAATGGAAACATTAATCCGTGAGCGAGAAATAACAACACATTTGATTGGTTAGTTTGCATCACTAAATACTACTAACATATAAAAAAATGCTAACATAAAATCCAGGCAGGTACCCTGATGATTTCTAGCTGAAATTAAACATAGACACCTCTAGCTTACTTGCCATAGATATATTTTCATACTACTACTACTACTACTACTACTACTACTACTACTACTACTACTACTACTACTACTACTACTAAACCCCACTCACGTATTGAACACTGTTTAAGTAAAGGTTTAAAATATATACACAATATATTATATCACATTTTAATCGTATAAGAAATGTTAATAAAACAATATATATGCAATATATATGCAATATATATATTATATATATATATATTATATATATATTGCTATGTATAGATATTGTTTTATTAATTTTTCTTATATATATATGTCTCTCGTCTGTGTGTTTTTGAAAAACGAAATCTGAAACATAATATAAGTAGTGTATATATATATGTATATACTACACATCATATATTATATATATATATATAGTACACATCATATATATTATATATATATAATACACATCATATATATTATATATATATATAATGCACATCATATATTATATATATATAATACACATCATATATATTATATATATATATAATACACATTATATATATATTACATATATATATACTACACATTATATATTATATTTATATACACATTATATATTATATATATACACATTATATATTATATATATACACATTATATATTATATATATATACACATTATATATTATATATACACATTATATATTATATATATACACATTATATATTATATATACACATTATATATTTTATATATATACACATTATATATTATATATATACACATTATATATATATTATATATATATAATACGTATTATATATATTATATATATATAATACGTATTATATATATTATATATATATAATACACATTATATATATTATATAATATATATAATACACATTATATATATTATATAATATATATAATACACATTATATATATTATATAATATATATAATACACATCATATATATTATATAATATACATAATACACATTATATATATTATATAATATATATAATACACATTATATATATTATATAATATATATAATACACATTATATATATTATATAATATATATAATACACATCATATATATTATATAATATACATAATACACATTATATATATTATATAATATATATAATACACATTATATATATATATATATATATATATAATACACATTATATATATATATATATAGAGAGAGAGAGAGAGAGAGAGAGAGAGAGAAAGTAGAGAGATACAGAAAATAAAGCGAGAGTAGAGTGAATGGGTTAGATGGAGATATAGCATAACTAATATAATAAGTTATTATTTGATCTAATTTAACACCGCCCGAGAACTTTCCACGACACCCATTCTGTACAGACGTGGTGTAAGTCAGGTGTACGTGTTTATGTGTCTGACTATCTATAAAGAAAGAGAGAGAAACTAAAAGAAATATAGAGAAGGGAAGCTAGAATCAGAGAGAGAGAGAGAGAGAGAGAGAGAGAGAGAGAGAGAGACATAACTAATATCCATTCTCTATGTCTGAAAACTTAAAGTGGTGAAATTCATGTGCGCCATTCGATTGGGGTCACATCTGAATTTGAACAGTTGTGTTTATAATGTAAGTCAAGATTTAATTATGCGCCGGACATAATAGGCACGAGTCTTTATCTGTACGCACTTAGCTGCAGTTATAAAATGCATCGAGGTATATATCGATGGTTTTAGATTATGGAACCTACTTTGGAAAATTGGGATATTACAATGAGAAGGAAATGATTCGTTCGAACGCTAATGATTCAAGTGGATTGTGTTCGTTTTTATGCCAGAAGTGATGCAATTGCCTTCTATTTCGGAAGATTATTGTATCCTCTTCGACATGAATAGTAATATTTCATCTCAATAAAATGTGGATATCGATTCACTGGAACTTTTATTTATATTCTGAAATGATAAATAAAACAATATCTGAGACTTTTGAATTTGCAGTGCCAGCTTCTCGGTAGAATAAGTATGCTTATTACGACATGAATATTTCGGAATAATAAGAGTAATACTATTTTATAGCTGTTATTGTTTACAATAGAAAACCCCCCTTGAAATAAAATTATCTTTTAAAGTGTTCAGACGTTGATTCGAAGTTGTAATCATTGTTTTTTCTCGCACCAAACATATTTAAACGGTTATAGAATTTTATTACACACAAAGAACATTTTGGCACAAAAAATAAAGTATTTCCATACAAAAAACAAGGCACTTCTGTAGTATATATGAAGCAGCAGATTTTCTGTCTTTCTACTAAAAATAAAGGGAGGTAATTCAACCGGAAGTGATTGTTTTACAACATGAAAAAAATGCAAGACTGATTTGTTTTTGGGTAACAATTAACACTTTCTTTTTTTATTATATGAAGTAAAATAATTTTAAATAAAAAACCCTAACCCTAACCCTAAACCCTAACCCTAACCCTAACCCTAAACCCTAACCCTAACCCTAACCCTAAACCCTAAACCCTAACCTTAAACCCTAAACCCTAACCCTAACATTAAGAAATCAGGCGGTGTGCCTGTAAAAAATCTATTGTTTTTTTGCGGCTGGTTCATTAAATTACTAATGTCTCGAAGATTAATCTCATTTAACTCCATTTTCTAAATACTAAATTCAACTTCAGGTGAATTCTAAATGAATGGTACTTGGAGAAAAAAAACGGAACTCTTCAATTTCGATTTCTTAATCGGCAGCTGCTTCATATATACTACAGAAGTGCCCAAAAACAAGTTAGAAAGGAATTGATCGTTTATATTATTTTATGACAGTCGACGGGTAAGGATAAAAGTTTTTTAGTATCAGGACAAACAAAACGTTTTATATTATGTAGACTTGCTATCGTGTAAAAAATATTTCAAATTTTAGCGAAAGGCAACTATTTTTTATTTAAGCCTTTTCTATCAAGACAGGTTTGTCAACCATCTTGAATTTTAGCCTATGATTTTTTCTTATAGTTTTACATTCAAATCACTATGAAATCTCCAACCATGAAAACCGCATGAACAAATTCATCGGTATCCTTTTTTAAATACTTAACATTTATGAAATCAAAGATGAAATAATTTCAGACAGAAATGACCACATTCATATGTCCATGTGTTGGCGTGTAATAACCTTTCTTTTCGAAGCGTCTTGTGTATCTGCTTAGCATACCTACCACCGTGACGTCAGCAAAAAAAAAGACTCAGTAAACCGGCCTTCTATTCCGATGGTAACAGTTAAAATCCATTTGCAGTTTTCCCACAAGATTAGACATGAACCGGGCTAAACCTTGTGTTATAACTGGTCAAAATGATAATCTTAGTATTAAAAGAACTACTACTAATTATTATTATTATTATTACTACTAATTATTATTATTATTATTATTATTACTATTATTATTATTATTATTATTATTATTATTATTATTATTATTATTACTATTATTACTAATTATTATTATTATTATTATTATCATTATTACTACTACTTATTATTATTACTATTATTATTACTATTATTATTATTATTATTATTATTATTATTATTATTATTATTATTATTATTATTTATTTATTTCTCTAATAGTAATAATAAACATACATTGGATACAAAATACCGGTTTGGATTGAAATACATTCGCAAGAAATCCCGCACTATATTCGGATATAAAAAATAACAATCTGTAATGCTACTAAGTGCGAATTCATGAAAAAGAACAAAATAAAAACAACATGTGGGAATTCATTACTTTTCATTATTGTCTCTCATTTTAATTATTAACCCTTTTATTCGCGGGTAAATATATGAATGCAAAATTCCATGCGCATTCCATTGTTAATCATCCATTGCATCTGATCGTTTTAAAGTATTTACATATGGGTAAAACCTGTTTACATCTTGTATGGCTAATTCCTTCGTGATTGTTCCATTGGCTTTATCTGTATCCACACGTGTGAACAAAATCTGTTATTCGTAGATGAAATAGATTATTATTTCTTTTATCAAACTGCAATATAACGTTGGAAAGAAAGTAATGTCGTTTTTGTCCAACACATTTATTTCATCTGAAACATTCACATTTGGGCATTTTTAACCTTTACAATAATTTCCCTAATTTTTATTACTTTTTGTCTAACGATCAACTAGCTTCTTGATGATTTCTTCAAAAAATTCTCCGATTTTTCAGAGAGAAACAAATTTAAGTCATTTTTGAGTTGATCGTCATTTTCATAAATTTTATTGCTTAAGGGATGCTGCAACGACTGCTGGTGAGATAGAAACAATGCCAGGTGAATAAGGCGGATGAGACAAAACTTCCCAATTGAAACTCATAACCATTTCCTGAGTGGGGTTTGCTGTGTGAATTCTCGCATTATCATGCTGAAGCACTACACCCTTCCCTTTTTTGATAGAGCAATTCTTAGATCATCCAGCTGCCAATAATATTTTACTGCTGTGATTGTTTGATTACGATCTAGAAACTCATAATGAATCAGTCCTCTCATATCCCGCCATAGTTAGAGCATAACCTTCTTCGGTGTAGTCCTTGTTTTGGAACAGGCTGTAGACTTTGGTTTCGGTCTAACATTGCCTTTTGCGTTGGGTATTCTTGTAAAGAACCCATTTTTCATCTCCAGTCATAATTCTTTGCAAAAAAAGTTCTCGATGATTCTTGGAAAGCTAATATGTGCAAACAGTCAATCTTTGATTTCGTTGAGCGTCGGTCAAATCGTGAGGAACTCAGAGTCCAAGTTTTGAAACTTTTCTTAATTTGTATAGGCATGAAATAATTGTGGTATGGGTTGTATTGAATTGTTGAGCTAATTCACTTAAAATTGGCCTCCACGGCGTCTTTAATGGTGTCTTTATCAATTGATTTTGGCCTTCCCGAACGTCGCCGATCTGACAGATTAAAGTCCCCAGAAGAAAATTTTGCAAACCACCATTGACATGTTCAATAATTCAGAACATTTATCCCATAAGACAGTTCCGATATTCCTTGTAGCTTCTGCAGCTGAGTTTCCTTTTTTAAATTCATAGAGCATGCAATGTCTCAGATGCTTTTCACTCATATACAGTTTTTAACGGCTGAGACCGTTAAACTTAATATTTTCCAACTAATTACTAAATCTGAAAGACAAAGAAAGATATTAAGACACCAATTCACCAAAAAATATAGAACTGTGTACAATTAGGAAACTTCAAAAATTGATGAAGTAAAAAATACGACATTACTTTCTTTCCACCCTGAAATTTAGTTGCAGTTATCATTGCTGCATTCGAATAGAGACCTATCTTATTATTCTATCGATAGCATGTTATATTTCTATATTTGAATGAATTTCTAGTCACAAACGACGTATAATAATTTCAATATAAATTTCTGAATTCCAATCCAAAAGCACCACTTTTTATTAATACCGTTCATTGCTTTTTTTAAGATGATCGAGAGGAAAGCCACTCTAGAAATTCCACCTGTATGCCCCGAATAGGTCGCCATTTTTCTTAACATATGAATACGTTTTGATAAACCATCTTTTAATTAACATGTGTTGTTTCTTTCTCAGCATTATTGGTTCTACAAAGACCAGAGGTAGTTTCAATATTATCTTTCTTTGTAATAACTTCAGTATTATAACCATCGAAATGTAGTGGAATATCTGCTTTTCTCTTTCCTAGAGCCTTTTTGTAACAGAAGATTGCTAGATTTTATCTTCTCTATAATTATTTTAATGGTAGGTTCTCGACTGAGCTCCAATCTCTGGTTCTTCCTGTAAAATATTCACAGCAAACACTCGTTCATCTACAACCACTGTAAATAATTTTCTCTTCTTCCGCTCTGTACCTGAAGCTAAACGGAATTTCCAGGAGCAGAATTTATTTCCAAGTTTGTGCAACATCATGCCGCTGGGCTGCTTCCCAACTGACTGCAACACGGTCGTTTTTTTATTTGTTTTTATTATACTTATTATTATAGTGCACTCTGCTAATCCAAGTAGATTATAAAGAAATAAGAATAATTAAAAAAAATAGTATATTTAAATTTAATCTAATTCAAATGTATTTTATTGTTCAACTCGGGGATTGCGTCCCTAAAAGTAAATACTATGCGTGCGCGTATTTGCCTGTCAAAAGACAATGATAATGTTACACCATGTTAGCGCATCTGTCGTGCAACATCTGTTGAAAACTGACACATTTTAGTCTAACAAGCAAGACAGTAGATGATTCCATGTTAACTCGATTAATCTCGAGTTATTTTGAAGATTTAGTCAGGATTTACTTGTAGGGCCAAGTATCCTTATGTAATCTTTTCTTGACATATCCCTGTACAGAGAGAGAGAGAGAGAGAGAGAGAGAGAGAGAGAGAGAGAGAGCGAGAGAGAGAGAGAGAGAGCTTAGACACTCGAGGACAGTGTCTAGTAAGCATCCAAGTTTTCTCCTATTACAAGGATATATACAGGGTGATTCATAAGTCACTTAGCTATTTCAAATGATTACCATATGAAGCACAAACATACTATGAACTTTTGATAATTGTTATCTTACTCTCTAATTACTGCTATTTGTTGTTTTAAATTTGTCCGTTTATATATTTGTTTCTATATATATTTATTTTTATTTATTTAAATTTGTGTAAATCATCATGTGTGCTTTTTTTTTCAGGCAGTATGCCATTTACAATAGAAGAGCGAATTTTTATTGTTATTCATATGGCCAAATTTGATGAATCTCCCACACTTGTTGAAAGGCAATGACGACTTCAAATCAAAAATCACTGTCGAATTTGATAAAATTAATCAATCAAATATACTACAAAGAGTCGTAAATTCCTTGCAAAAAAAAAATGGAGCTATGCATGCGGAACGAAGGTGGACATTTTAAGAATTTGCTGTAATTTTAAACTCCCATAAAAGAATTTGTTGAATAAATTTTCGGTTTTGTATTACCGTATTTTTTAACTTTAGAATTTCAAAAATAAATAGCTAAGTGACTTATGAATCACCCTGTATATATATCCCTGAATGTTTAATTTTACTTCAGTCGAAGTTCTCAGAAATCAAAGGTCCCCTTCCCGGGGCTAACACTTGATCTCTATATGAGATACATATGTTGAATTGCTTGTTTATGATAGTTCGTAGAATGTCGGAATCTCTAGCGTCGTAGAACTCTCGTCTGTTGATCCCGAAACGAACGGCATCGCTGCTAATGGGACGATATGTCGTTTCTCGATTCGAGAATCCCAACAGCCCAGGAACTATTTGTACTAACCGTGGCTCTCTCTTTCTCCATTGCCTCGCCGTTGTATGGAACTATTTGTACTAATCGTGGCTCTTTCTTCACTGCCATTGTTGTCCCTGCTTTGTGTCGCTACTGCTACCTGTCTGTTGCTTTGCCGAGTGTCATAATCTTCGCTCGCTTCTTCCATCATAACGGCGGTTTCTTCGTGGGCGGAAATCAAATCCCCCACGTACAATAAAATATAACAAGCTTCTCCTTTTTAATTTAGAGCCATTTATTACTTTTTAGCTTGTCGATAAGGAGCTACTTCGTTGTAGAAGAGAAAGAGGCTTACGCTAGTTAATTTTCTAAATTAATCACCTAATCACTTGTAAGGGAAGGAAGAGGGGGACATCGTCTGGCTCTCATTTTTGGGGGATCCGAAATCCCCTAGCGTGTAATCGCTACATGGCTAAAGCGTGTTGACTCGTTGACTTCCAGTCAAGAACTCAAATCTCAATCCCAGTTTTCCCACCGGGAAAACTGTGACGTCACGAAACCTCGTGATCGACGCGAAGGTGCGACCTAACCTTCGACCCCCAAGGTCTCGTTAACTGTCACCCGAACCGTGAGAAAACATCGTATCAAAGTTGCACGAGGTGACTCCGCCACAAATCATCCGATCTCCAACAGACACGTCCATTTCCATAGAGCCATTATCTAACACATAGATACCCGAATATTCTATTAAAATTCTCATTTATTTCTCAAACATTGAGTTAGTAAAAAAGTTAAGAATAATAAATGTATTCTTTCCCCAACTGACCAGTCAAGTATGTCATAGTATATCTTTCTTGTGGCCTGTTGGTCTTACCGGATTCCAGGACAAGAATTCATCTAGTCTGGTGGAGTATCCAGCTACGTGGTGTTACTTGAGGTAACATCACTAGGAGAAGATGCACTATTCCTCGTATGAGCAAGTGTATAGCCGCGCTGAGAGGATCTTATTTGTGCTGCGGATACTATGTAATTTTGAATATTTGGTTAGGGTTTACTTGTAGGGGAAAGTATCCTCATGTCAGGTTGTCCTGACAAACCCTTGTACAGAGGGACCGAAGACACTCGAGGATAGTGTCTAGTAGGTAAGGTATATGGGTGCGTGTGTGTTTAAACTATTATATACAGTCGTTTACACATACTCGTCAATCTCAGTTTATTTATATCTAATCACATATTTGTCCGCTTCTAAAATAGTATAATTTATGGTATACTTTGCGACGTCTGGCTCGATCAAACTCCCATCCAGAACTCAATTGAAATAATTCCAGTATCCAAGTATGTTGAACTCTATGAACATCACTGACAGATATAACCTGAAAACGGATCGAATAAGGAAACCTGCGTGTGAAGTTTGGAAGAAAATAAATATTTCTCTTGTGTGGCGCCCCCACCGTTGACATATGACATTAACGTTCTTCAGAGGTTACCGCAAACTTATTATTATATCAACAGTTAATACATATTTTATTTGGCATAAAACCACGGAATATGGTGGGACACGTAAACCGAATTCCGTTGATTGAAACCATTTACTTTCCATGTCTCTTTTGTCGTAACCCCATGTCCATGGCGCGTACATAGTTCAAATAAAGTTAAGACAAATCCTAATATTAGTTGGAATAAGATTCTATATTTTGGTAAGCGTTTTCAGGTCAATTTAGATGTCGTCTGACTTGTGGAAAAATATGCTTGTTTCTGTGTGAAAGTAATCGTATGATTTCTTCATGGAAAAAGGAAAATCCATGGCAGAGTTCGTTTAGATGCGTCCTGATATCGTGATGATAGGATGTTTCTATCAATTGGTCCATCCATCGATCTGTCCCGATTGTTGAACATTGTATTTTCATTGATAAACAATGTGTGCCTAATTAGATCGACGGATGTATCAAGAAATGATAGTTCCAACTTACAGACCGCGTACGATCGTAAAACCTAAGTCAAAAGAGAATGGCCACAAGAAAAAAGAATAAAGAAAAATGGAAATGCAAAAAAATGCTACCCTTTTCCTCGAAGCAAAGAAAGATACATTCTCCTTTTTTGGTTGTGTTTCACTGTCACTGATAATTACGTAAATTAATTTATACGCTAATGAGTATCTAATTCGATTACACTGGAATCTGTTTTTATCGCTTATTTTGATAAAATGAGTAATCACTTGCTCAACTACTCTAATAAAACACGTCCAAAAAGAAAGAAAACATAAATAGTACGAAATTAAACATCTAATAATCAAGTGTACAGAATTGACTTAATACACAATTCGTGAAAGAAATATTTAAAACCGAAACAATATTTGTAAAGACATAAAAACATTTTGAGTCGTATTTTTTTTCTAAAAATATTCTTATGTAAGGAGGAGGGTTAAAAAAAATTGGGGGGAGGGGGTAAAAAACTTTTTTCTTTCCTTTTTTAACTGAAAATATTACTATGTATAGGGGAAGGGTACAATTTTTACACCTCCCCAATTTTTTTTCTTTTCTTAACTAAAAATATTTCTATGTATGGGGAAGGGTAAAAAAAAATTGGGGGGGAGGAAACATTTTTTCTTTTTTTGACTAAACATTTCTATGCTTTTCTTTTTCAAACCAAAATATAATAGCTTAATGGCTAAGTTCTCTAAATCCATTCAATGTTGAAACGAATTTTAAATAAGAGCTTTGTCTACCAAATACGTACATTCATTCATTTTGTATGATCATCTGATTCTATTCATTAGCATTGAATTCAACGATATCTTTTAAGTCATAATTCCTTCCCAAAATACGTCGAGTAATTGCGGGAAGAACATGAAAATTACCAACATCCTAAGCGAAAATTTTTCTGTGGAACGAACTGGATTCGAACTTGACACACCCAGATTCTCAGATCGTGTCGTTAACCACTTAGCAACCGTCACCTTCCAATATGTTCATGAAAAGACACTTAATTAACACATTGAGCAGCGTCGGTCGCGATGTTCTTTTGGGGTCGTAAGTAGTTGCAGTTCACGTAAATATCGAAATTCTTCTGGCAGCCTACACATATGAAGATTAACGAACGCGTAGCTTTATGATACTACAGCTATAACTATCGAAAATAATGATAACAGTGTTTATTCTTTATGTGGTTTCGTTTGTTTTAAGTTTTACTAGTCCCACCACGAATAGATAACTGGCATAGGGAGGGCACATTTTGCCTTACGTATTGTTAAACTTTTCAAATCTCACAGTATAATTATTTCACGTCCGCCTTGCTACAACTCCCACACTGAACTATTTGAAATCTTCGTTTCTTTGTGAACGACAAAAAAATGTGACCTCATCGTAATCTCGCCATACGCCCCTTAGTTCTTTACCCTAGTGATTTGATCCTCGTGGCATCCTATCTGATTATTCACTTGTAGGAACAGATCCATTTCCCAAAGTTTGTTTCACTATAACCTGTACTACGATCGACCCATGTCAAAATTCATACTAGTTGAATGACTCTTATCTGACATAGTGCCCTCAATAATGTAACAAAAGTTTATAGTTTCAATTAATATTAAAGCGCAAATACAATTGAATTATAATTTAAACTTTCTGAGTAAAGTTAATAAGAAAAGTAAATGTACTGTAGTATTCTGTTTCAAAGAATGCGAAATAAGAGAAAATTTAATTGTTACTTAAATTACACGAACAAAATACAACAATTCGTTTAGTGATGTAACAGAATGTTCATTCACTTTGAAAAATGGTTGCTGTCCAAGTATATTTTTGATGCAATTTGCCATGTATATGAAGGTTAAATAATAATCATTAATTTCTGATCATCATGGGCGAAGAACAGAAATTATTAAACCATTTCTAATACCAGTTTATGCAATCTCTATTTTCACACAATTTTCACCGTGACAATATGTGATTAAAGCATTTTCGTATAAGGAATATTTAAGATTCCAGATGTCTAATTAGTATAGCCTCTTCAGAGATCGGTATTCAAGCTATTCGGATTTACACTGTTTCAGAGTTAGGTTGCTGTATATTCATCTGCTAATGCCTATTCATGGTATTAGCCAAAAATGACAATCTGGTCTCGGTATCCCTCTATCCGATTGACAGAGACGACTGAGAAAATAATTTTACACAGAATACATGTTAATTATTGAATTTGAATTATTAAATCTATTTTATTAATTTGTACTTTTATTTTTGAACCTTATTGTAGGGGAATAAGATGAATGACACCGGTTGCTAGGGGCACCGGTGGGTAGTGCCCCCTGAGAGAGGAGACTAGCGACGGACAAAGAGAAGAGTAAGGTTGAAGTTCGTCGCGCTGGTCAGGATACCACGCGGTCGAAACGATGCACAGCCTACCAGTTCTAGTAGTTTCCACCACAAGTGGTGAATAAACGAAATATTGTATGTACTGTAATGTTATGTCGTAGCCCTTTTATGTTTCTCAATATGTAAATAAATGTGTATATTGTACTTGGGTGTATTTTCCCTTATTTCGTGTTTCTTCATAGCGTATTTAGGAGGTCTGGGGTTCCCCGTAGATTAGTACAGGGAAATAAAGGCAATCCTAACACTGGTGACCCCGACGTATGAAACTAGTTCATAAATGAAATATTTCGTTTATATAGAGTTTATATAAAAGTATAGACTACCGAGTTATATTGACAAGTGTCTAAGACGAAATGAGTAATAGACATAATATGAGCAAAATGGTGAGTTCACTAGTAAGGGCCGATCTTCTAAAGGGCACATTCGCAAATAATTTTTTAAAAAGAAAAGTCAGCTTATATAACGAATAAAATGTTACAGCTAAGAATATTTCCCCCCCCACCCAAAAAAAACCCGGCTAGTACGCGAAAAACTTTACTTATAAAGCGATCTTGGTTTTGAATTTAGCGATCGTCTCCGTCAAGTTGGGCTGTCAAGAGGTATTAGCTCAAAAAACATTCAGTCAGCTTGGACATTGAAGGCAAGTTGACATTTCGGCAATCATGAGCCGGTCGGTGCCGTTTTGAGCATATCTAGTAAAGACAGCTCACGACGGGCAAATGCAGGGACAGAGAAATAATAATAATGTTTGATAACAAGTGTTGGTTTTAAAAGCCTCGTCATGGAATAATAATAGATCGATATCGAATTTGGCTTTGACTGCTAAACAGTTCACTACTTAATAAGTGAATTAATCAAGGCACTTAAATTAATCACATCAACCAAGAAGACAAGGTAGTGTAAATAAAAAAATAAAATACGTTCTAAATAGTGAAACTTTATATAAGTCATAAATAGTTCATTTTAATAAGATACATTCTGATATAAATATGAGAATGTACTCACAACATATTAAAACACGAATTGAACGAGTCAATGCAAAGCTTTCACAAAAATAAATGCGGCACTTTCTTCTTCTTCTTCTTCTTCTTCTTCTTCTTCTTCTACTTCTTCTTCTTCTTCTTCCGTTCGCGCTAACCTCCCAACGAATCTCGCCAAATCACGTTTTTTTCGTGCTTCTTGTAGTAACGACATCTCGCATATGCAAATGAGCACGCCAAAGCCGCCCGCCGCCGTTTCCTCTTTAAAAAAAAATTAAATTCAACTTTTCGTGAATGGGCGTTTCCGGGTTCGCGCCCGCAGCTCTCTTTAACACAAGCAGCAAACCAACCGTCTTCTCTTTGACCACCGCGGACAAGCGTCTTGGTCCACAGCAGTCGCCTGCCTCCCCTACTCTGCGCTACACGAATTATAAACAATATCATGTTTACATTTACATGACGTTAATTTGTAACGTTTTGACAACGTTAAAACTATATACGTTATTAAAAAGTTCTTCTAACCGTTTTTTTATTTTCTACACTTACGCGCTTTACGCGTCTCTTACGATGTGTGTATAGGTGTGTTCCGTGACAACTTCAAATTTTCATTCTATTATGTGTGTGTGTGTGTGTGTGTGACATACCTTAACTCGCCGTCGCTTTTTTTCTCCCTTCTCAGTCGGCAAGCGACAAGTGTCCGCTTCAATGTTTAAGTGTGAATTTACCTTTTTTCCTCTTCTTTCTCTTGTCTCTTTCACCGTTGGTTGATTGACTTCCGATATTCGCTTCGCCGCTAATTTCTTTGTCACCGCATAAGTTATCTCTTCCTTTCACTCTCTATGTGTTGTTGTGGCCGCTGTGATCGTTATCGGCGTGGCTAGATAATAAAACTTTCTCTTCGCCCAGTAAAAGAGTCTAAGACACTTCTTTTCGAAATTTCAGGAGATTTATTCTTTCACGTAATTGAGATGCCATTCCTTTAACTACTTGTCTATCTTATACCTTAGTTTAGCATGTTAGGTACATACTTCTTATAAGATAATCGAGAGACTCGACGAACAGACATCTTGGGGTAAGCCATTTCGCTTTGCGTGATCACCAACAGTTTCGTTTCTTTTCTTTTTCAGCGATAAACAAGTGACTTCATCGTTTACTCGATTTGTGTGCCTTTGTCTCTGATCTTTATTGACCCCGATTCCCACTTCTCTTGATCTTCGGTTCAGCCTGTCTATTTTATTATTTCGTGGAGAATGATTCATTTTCTAATGTTGATGTCAGCTTAACCGGCACTAACTGGACCTTTTTAACAATTTATACTTGTTGAGGTACTCTATTTCGACGTAAGGCCTATCACGCAAAAAACTGAACGACACGAAAGGAAAACTAAACATATTAAAAGGTTTGAATGTAATACAATTATACCGATGTTAAGCTAGTCGTAGACCGTAACAGGAAATAATTAGGGTTAGGGTTAGGGTAAAGGTTAGAGATGCCTTAGTATTGTTTTGGATTTGTTTGTTTAATAACATGTCTCATTAAGGCATTAACAAATCCAACACCTCAATAGCTATTGTAAATGATCTTATTCGGCCTTTAGTTTTTAATCCTTTCAAGATAACGATCGTCTAATCACGTGACGCCTCAAGCGATCACTGTCGAAACGTTGTCAACATCTAATATATCTTTCATTTAACAACCATTTTTATTTTGGACCCTGATACATGACATAAACGAAAGCATAAAGAAGAAGCGAAGGTTTTTACTTAGAAATCTATAATGAGTTCAAATATATTTATAACATGAACTTAAAACCAATATTTTTTTCAAAAAGTGCTCAATATAAATAAGAGTTTTTATAAGTAAAATTAAATAAACATTAGAAACAGTCTACGAGGATCAACTTACGTTTCAATGCTAAAGCGTCTCGTTCAAGACTGTGAAGTGATTCAAGAAGTCAAAATTGAAAATTTAAATTTTTCTAAGAAGACCCAGACAGAAAAAGAAAGTAAGAAAACTCATTTAACCTAATTAAGCATGACACTTATACTTTCTATGATTAGATGGTACATCTAACCCTAACCTAACCCTAACCCCTACCCCTAACCCTAACCATAGCATCTAACCCCTAACCCAAACCCTAACCCCTAACCCCTAACCCTAACCCATACCCCTAACTTTAACCCTAAGCCCTAACCCCTAACCCTAACCTTAACCCTAACCCTAACCTCTAACCCTCACCCTTACCCTAACCCTAACCCTTTACCTTAAATCTAATCCTAACGCTTACCCATAACCCCTAACCCTAACCCCTCCCCCTAACTTCTAACCCTAACCCTAACCCCACCCCAACCCTAACCTCTAACCCCTACCCCTAACCCATAACCTTTACCGTAACCCTAACCCTAACCCTTAACCCCTAATCCTAACCCACACCCTAACCGTTACCCGTAACCCCTAACCTTTAACCCCTAACCATTAACCCTAACCCTACCCCTACCCCTAACCTTAACCCCTAACACCTAACCTCTAACCTTAACCCTAACCCCTAACTACTAACCCTAACCCTAACCTTAACTCTTACATCTATCCCTAACCTCTAACCTTAACCCTAACCCTACCCCTACCCCTAACCCCTAACCGCTAACCTCTAACCTTAACCCTAACCCCTAACTACTAACCCTAACCCTAACCCTACCCCTAACCCCTAACCCCTAACCCCTAATCCCTAACCCCTAACCCTAACCCTAACCCCTAACTACTAACCCTAACCCTAACCTCTATCCCTAACCTCTCACCTTAACCCTAACCCTTACTCAAACACGTTTGACACAACAGTTTACCATCACCCACACTTCAGTACCAACTCCTCAATTACCCATCACGCATACTTTGTTCTATCGTAAGAAATGTAAGATTTATGCCCATTAGACTGTCGCTAGTTCATTTATTGTTACTTCTATTTCATCACTTCTACTCAGTTAGATTAGCTTAGTTAAGATTATCAAAATGATTATTGATTGGGTGGGAATTTAATCAAATTTTCGAGGAGACAAAATGTCTTTTAAGATCTTCAGACAAACAAATGCGCAAATGCTATAAAACGCTGGTTGCTGCGATTCAAATTGACCTCATAATATTTGTTAATTAAATCAACTTAGAGATTAAGCCAGTCTCCGATTTCATTCGTGACGCCAACTCACAATAAAACTAGCAAATAATCGATATTTCCGAGACGATTCGCTGGAATTATTCAAAGGACAAAACGAGTCATTTTTAAAGTTTTTACATTGCAAATGTTATTTTAGTTCAATTTGAATGTCGCGATATTCGAAAACGATTCAACCACCATTAATCAGATTTTATGTAATTCATAAAACGAGAAATCTCATAAAATCGAGAGGAACTTGAAGTAATAAACATGAGATTCGTTATATGAAAGTTTTCGAAATAATTTCGTACTTTAAAAATTGACAGAACGAGAGTGAAAATAATGACTTATATTAGTAGAATTGGTTCAAGCTATATATGACAATACTTCAGGAAAGGTATGATTATTAGCGATGCTCACCTACCTATGGTCAGTATTATTATATCTATACTCTATGTCATATATGAACCAGTACGCGAATATAATTATTTATTATGTCAATTCAAACTTAGTTTAAATGTTATGATTAATTACTGACATCGAGGATAAACAGGGAATCTCGTTTCGTCTATTCCCAGCGATAAGTTTTAGAGAAAAAAAACACGTATCTAAGTATGACTGTATATATTTTATTTATATTTTATATTTTGACGTGTAAGAATATCAATTTTCCCTTATATAAAAAAGTTTTTTTTTAAAGAAGAACAAAATTTTCGGCCGCGATCCTTCATCTTTCGTCAGTGTAATATATATATATATATATATATATATATATATATATATATATATATATATATATATATATATGTAGTATTAAATAACGTACTCATGGATATTACGTAACACATAAACGTTCGTTTCATTATAGTGGGAAATAATCAGTCAATTAGTCCGAACATAAGTATATTTTCATTATACATAGAAGCTCTTCTAATCTAATGAGGAGTGTAAAATAAATATCAAAAATATAATATAATTTTATAATATCAGTGTATATATAATTAATATATATGACATACTAATACATATATATATATATATATATATATATATATATATATATATATATATATATATATATATATATATAACACATTTCATCAAATGAAACAACACTCTTTCAAATCGAAAGACATTTTTTCAAACGGATTTACATATCTGATGGGAGCGGGCCACCGCTTGAAATGCGTTATATAAAATTATAAAATGATAAAATAACAAAATAATAAATCAATGTTGAAAATAACTTTTCACAAATGTTGATTGCCTTACTCCTTTATATATATTTTTTCTCTCGTTGGAACTGCACTAATACTGCACTACCCTCTTCTCTCTCTCTTTATATATATATATTTATATAAATATATATATATATATGTATATATATATATTTATATACATATGTATATATATATATTTATTTTATTACACGGATATACACACAAATGTATGAATGAATTAGATGAAAGGACATAATAAATATAAGTCATATAAAGATTAGAAGAGATATATCCACATTAAATATGCATGTACATAATATATATATACGTATATATTATACTGAATGATATATATATATATATACATACATACATATATATTAATATATATATATATATACATATATATTAATATATATATATTTATACATATATATGAATACATATGAATATATACAAAACATACATATGTCTCGTTGGCTCACACTCACTAGACTATTTATTCTTTTTTATAACTGTTACATATGTATTACAGCATTCCTTTTTTATAACTAAATGATAAGTATTTTTACTTCTATATCTATATAATAAAGAAAAGTCGCTTTTTCGTTCGCCACTGTGGCTATCTTAGCTTTGAACTAAAAGCTTCAAATATGTTCTCCGCTCATTTTTTATGCATTAATTTTTTCTTCGTTCCATATATATTACATTTTATACTGATCATCGGACTCTCTCAAAACACTTTTAAAGAGAAAGTGGAATATTTTATTACCTACTCTTTCCACCTTTATATGCACTAGGTCTTTTCGTAATATACAAGCTTTCAAACACATGGCCGTTTGCAAATGCCGACATCTACTTGATGCCTTTACAAGTAAGTAACTTTTGCGTTCGAACAATCACTCATATTTTAAATTGTTTCTCCAATTGGCTTAATGATAAAAGTTTTCTCAGTCTAGATGGATTTTTTCTCAACTGACTGAGACCACAACATATTGTGATATTTCTTTTAAAATTCAATATATAATATCGTCACAAATTTGTAGGTAAAATTTTACGACAAAGCAAAATGACATTGTTTTTTTTTCAAAATTTATTTACAAGATATTTTCATAACTTTTCATGTTTAAAAACTTTTTTTTTCATTTTAAACATTTCCCATTGTTATTTTTCCCTATCTTTTGAAATTCCATAAACATGATAATAGGTTGCTATTTAGTGTGTTAAAAAATCCCATCTCCGCAAAACACCGACACTGATTTATATTGGCCAAAACATGGCGAAATCCTATTTCAGCCATTTAATTGGGAGGTGACGGTGGTTAAGTGGATATCGACACGGACTGAAGACCTGGGTGTTCTAAGTTCTAATCCAGTCGGTTCTACAGCACCACTTTCACTTAGGGATGTTGGCAACCTTCTCGTGGTCCTTCCCGTAACTACCCGATATCTTTCCAGAAAGATTTATAACTAAAAAAACATCGGGGAAACTAATGCCAATACCAGAATCATCTGATTCACACAAAAGACGAAGAAGCCATCTAATTTTTACTTAAAGTGAAATAGTTTTTTTTCTGATTTTTTTCTTCAGAATTATTATAACATATATATATTTTTGATTGAATTGTTATTTTTTATTTTTCTTCAATGGCAACTCCGAGAGACAGATGATACTACTTAAAATAAACTAGTGTTACGAAAACACAAGCATTACGTTTTACGAAAATCTGACAGTACCAACCGGCGACTACGAAAACTATTTTTACGAGTTACAACAAAACAATATAAATTTACGAAAATATAACTTATTCCAAACGCAAGAAAATATTATCTTCTATCGATCTGCATAAGTTTTCTGTTTCAGAACAGTTTTTTTAAAAGTTCCAAAATAGTGAAGGAGGAATAAGGCAATTTTTACTTTTGTCCTAAGCTGGAGTGCCCCTTTTTTTGGGGGGGGGGGGGATCGATCTTCCCCACATAAAAATCGAACTTCGATTTAAATAAGTGTCGATTATACACTATTTTGTTCTTTTCGGTTTATTTTTATTGATTTTTTTTATTTTGCCGAATAGAATTGACGTTGGTGGATTTTCTTCTGCAAATCGACATTTTGTTTAACTCCGCCGATTGATATAAGGCATTTGTTGTTGTTGCTTTTTGTTAACAATTTCACGTCTGTTAACTATTCTGCACTTTTACTATTCACTACGTTGTTACTATTTAATTGATCTCCCACGTAGCCAAAGTTAGAAATAATGTCAGTTTTAAATATGGGAAAAACCATCTCCCGACAAAGGGGTACTAAAAATTGGGATAACAATAATAAATGCTCTGTCACTGATTGATATAACAAAATATTACGTATCGTATCTGAACAGATACTACACTTTAACGGTAATTGAATGTTGAAAAGTAAAATAAGAATTAACTGAAAATATACTTTATCTTTTCTATTCTAAGTCAGTGAAGTAGTAATCCTTCTAGACTGAGAAAACATGTTTAAATAACAAAATGTATTAATATGGTGAAGCTAGGGCAGTAGCGCTTGATATATCCAAGGCCTTTGACAAGGTTTGGCATCAAGGGCTTCTCCTGAAAATACGCTCATACGGTATTACTGGGCAACTATTTAATATAATTAGATCCTTCCTAAACAAAAGAAAAATCCAGGTTGTCCTCGATGGCCGTTCATCTAAGCAACATGACATAAATGCAGGTGTACCCTGGAGATCTATCCTTGGACCTTTGTTGTTCCTGATCTATATAAACGATCTCCCTGATGATATAGAGTCGGAGATTGGTTTATTTGCTGACGACACCACGCTTTACTCTCGCCATGTTGGTAAAACAGACGCGATCATATCCGAGGCAATGGCTGAATCTTTAGAAAATGACCTCCAGGCTGTAGTGGATTAGGGTCATAAATAGTTGGTAACTTTTAATGCCGCAAAGACAAAGCTACTTTCCTTCACCAACTACAAGAAGCCTCTCAAATCACCGATTGCCACGGCAAATAACACCCTACATGAGAGTTCATCATTCAAAATCCTCGGCCTAATCTTCACAGATAACATGAATTGGAACAAATACATTGTAGGCACTGCCAAGGCTGCCGCAAAAAAGGTTGGCTCCCTCTACCGTGCTAGTAAGCTTCACACCTGACATTATCCTGTATCTATACAAAGCCACCATCCGCCCATGCATGGAGTATTGTTGCCACATCTGGGCTGGTGCATCATCTACGGATCTCTCCCTTCTTGACAAGGTCCAAAAAAGATTCCCTCACTGTCAAGCAAGCTCCAGCCCCTGTCCAATTGCCGCAATGTAGCATCCTTATGTTTGTTTTACAAGTACTTCAATGGATTATGCTCTGATGAATTGGCTACTCTGGTGCCCCCTCGACGTAGATTCACTAGACTAACACGACAGTCAACTAAATCTCATTCATTCACCGTGGAGGTCCCCAGATGCCGGAGAGCCTTCTACTCAAATAGGTTCTTTCCTCGTGCTGCTGGCCTCTGGAACTCTCTCCCTGCCCCCTGTTTCCCCGACAGTACTGACATGCAGACATTTAAAACTAATGTAAACAGACATCCTGCTGCGTGGATCATGATTTAGGCTGCCCCCCACCCTTCTCCCCTTTTCTTTGTTCTCAGTAGCCCCTTACGTCTACAGTGGCGGACTGCCTTGTTTGGGGTGAACCATGTTTAATATATATATATATATATATATATATATATATATATATATATATATATATATATATATATATATATATATTGAATTGAAGAAGTAAAATATAAATGAAAATAAACAACTCTAATATTTACTATTTTCAAGTTTGATCATTTTTGTATTCACTCCGGGGAACGCCGGGACACGGGTCATGATAGTAATTAATAATAATTTAATAAATAATTATAATAATTAATAAGTAATAATACATTATTATTATCATGATTATATTATATGGAAATATTCTTTATTTATTAGTCTTATATAGAAGTAAATAGACTTATTATTTGCCCATTTTATTCATATACGAGCATACAGATAAACGTATAGAGATTAGACCACAACTCTTTCTCTAAATTATTAGATAATTAGAAAATGGTTTAATCAATATAGAATCTGAGGGGGTAGGCGAAATAGATAGGTAAGAGGGATATATGATAAGTGCTAAATTATTTTAAAATTAAATATTAATTAGAACTATTGCAACAGAACATTTTTCAAACAAAATTCAATCCAAGAACTAAGTTATATTTTATCATGTATTTTTGTTACTAAATTCTATAAGTGGTTCAGAGAAACAAACGTTGAATAACTTAAACTTGAATCTATATGAGATCAGTTTGCTTACTTGAGATAGCAGGTCACTAAACGATCTGATCTCTTACACTTAATCACTTAGGAAAATAGAACTTGTCAATTGAACATTGAAAGCAGTAAAATGTCTCTCCACACTTTGTCTCATTTGATTTCTTTGTTGTCAGTGATTGATTTTAATGTCAAGAAGTGCAACAACGTTTTCTTGGGTCAGGTTATCCGGGTTCAAATGTGAACTACAAACGCGTTGACTCGTGCCAAAGAAAATCAATTCCGAACTTCAAACTGTAAACAAGATATTTTTGAGGTAACACCGAAACAAAGTGGAATAAAGAAAACACCTAGCAATACATTACAAATGTTATCAACGTTAGAGTTCACAGTCGTACATGCTACTTACTACTAATACCCTGTGGTTATACGTATATGATATTTTAGTTCACATTTGGTCCCTCCCAGTAATTGTAGGAGCAACCGGACCAATAGAAAAGCATTTAAAAAAACGACCTGGCTAATATACCCGGTGAACCAAGTGCAAGAGAGATACAAATATTGCACTTAAAGGGGCGGTTAGAATCTTAAAAAGATCTCTCGGTTGGAGTGTCTGAAATAGCGGGTGAATGTCCGGCATCCCTACCATAAATAAAAAGATAAGAACATTAAAAAAAAGAGAGTTTATATAAAACTTATTGGTTAATTAAAACTGTTTACCTCTACACTGCGACCAGCGATAATAGCTTTGTGATAAAAAATCAATTTATTCACCATTCTGTTAACCAATTTCAGTAATTATTTTTCAGAGATTCTGGCACATCATGATAACATTATTTGATAGATTTACATATTGTTGTGAATAGTTTTTTTTACAGTAATTAATGTATTTTTTCTTATTTCAGACGTACACACAAAACTAAAATTGAACTGAAATTAAGAGAATATTCCTTAATCGATGTCTGATAGCTATTGTTAAAAGTTCACAGAAATCGAATATATCTGAATTTTAAACAAAGATTTTGCACCTTATTCTCCCCTTTTCATGAAATCAAATTAAATTCAATAGAGACGTATTTCCCACCTGTAAGCTTAGAGGATATGTTCCATACTTCTTAATGATTGGTTAATTAGTTTAGGACCGAATCCTGCACATAAAAATATATAAACATATGCACATGCCTATAAATATATGTAAATATATATATATATATATATATATATATATATATATATATATATATATATATATATATATATATATATATATATATATATAGTGTGCAGGTTCGAATAGTTTCGATAGGAATTCGAATCAGAGATCTCTATGTCCATTTAAACAGAGCATGAATAAGTTTTGAGGTTAAAATAGACTAGATATACATTCGGGTTGTACACATTATAACTTATTTCGACCGTGGCTGGGTCTCCTCGGATGTGTTTCCAGCCGCAATTCAAACCTTTGAATTGCGGTTGGAAACACATCCGAGGAGACCAAGCCACGGTCGAAATAAGTTATGTGTACAACCCGAATGTATATCTAGTCTATTTCAACCTCAAAACTTATATATATATATATATATATATATATATATATATATATATATATATATATATATATATAATAGTAAGTTATAAAATAAATTTATGACAATTAAGCTACACAGAGGCTCCCGCGTTTCATCTCCATATATATATAGATAAATAGATATATAGATAGATAGATAGAGAGAGAGAGAAATGAAAGTTAGCCATTTCTATTCGGTATTTCATTCTTGGTATTTAACGAATCGATTTTTGGACCAGATAAATCTTGGATTGAATTATCAAAACGATATTTACTCGAGAAAAAGAAAGAAAAAAAGTCAAAAATGATTTTTTTTGCCGTTCGTCGACTAATTTCTCATTTATTACGAAACTCCTAAAATTCATATCGAGACTTAATCATCTTCAAGTAAATATTTTTTATAGCAGATCAAAAAATAACTGATACAAAAGCAGACTTACATATATACACGCGTACTTCGTCACATGTATATATATATATATATATATTTATATATTAGTAAGTTATGAAAATATATTTATGTCAATTAAGTTACACAGAGGCCACCGCGTTTCATCCCTATATATATATATAGATAGATAGATAGATAGATAAATGAAAAAAGAGAAATAAAAAATGATAAAATGACAAATCTATTTAATTTTCAGTTGTTCAATTCCAGGTGTATCCAATAAAATATTTTTTCATTCTTAACTTTTACCTCACCGGATATTTTGTCAATTTTGTCAATTTTGACAACCTTCTCACACTCGTAACTCCCGCTTCCCTTATTTTGTCCTTTAGTCCTCACATTCCATGGGCGATGTTTCTGACAAAAGGGGGAAGAATTGCTGTTTTCTGGGTAGGAATCTATCCATCTAACACTTATCCTTATATAGTTTTTAACTTTTTATGAAAATAATTAAACCATCGACAAATTTGATCTAAATAAAACATTTTTAAACACACATAAAAATTCCATTTAAAAGAGTTATTATGTAGTAATTCAGTCCAAATCAGCAATGTTTAAGTCAGGATTAACGTTGGTTCACCTTTGTAACCCTAACCCTTTTGTCTCAATATAAAAATAAGCAACATTCATTAGGAACCGTCTAAAAGGAATCTCTTGCAAGCAAGTACGCAAATATAGAACGGTTAATCGCTTCTGATCTCGACTCTACTAAATGCTTTCCCCGGGGAACAATTCTGACGAGAAACGTTCGCTCTTCGCCGAAAATGAAAATTAAAGCCGAGTAATAAGAATGATGGTGTCATGGTAAGTTGATCTATTGGGAATTCGCTTTCGCTTTAGACATATTATTGCCGACTCGTCTCTCTTCTCGTTAATTGGGCGAAATTTACCGATCTATTATGCATTAGTGTCGTATATATTTAGAAACATCCTCTGTTTGTTTCGGAAAGGAATTGAGTTCATCAATACGGCCATTGTAAGAAGTTTTATTACAGTGAGAAGATGTAATTAAAAAGTTATTCTTTTTCTGTCACTTGATTAATTCGACCGAATATTAGCGCTTCCGGCCTTCAGACAATGAACATGGGTATAATTCTGGTTATCCGGGCTACATTTCTCAACTTGAGTGTAATCATCACAACGTTTCGGCCGCTGTAACCTATGGCCTTTTTCAGGTCTATCTCTTCGAAATCGGGAATATTTTTTGTCGAACTGATCAAATTTAGATTGGAAACAATTATTTAATTCACAAGAGTAGCATGCTCTGGTTCCGTCAGTAATTCGCAATCTCATGCACTGAAGATTGATACCACTTAGAACTGAATTTAACTTAGTACTATATCCTCTTCGCCACGGGTTTTTACGGACAATTCTAATATGAATTTTGGGAGCCTTGAACCTATTCTTGTTTTTCTATGTATAGTCTTACTACTGATCACTATATATCAGTACTTTTATTACTACATATCACTGCATATATATATATATATGTTAGTATTTCATGTATCCACATCAAATTTTATAAGGACATATACTTTTTTATGTACCAAGCCACAATATTTGCCAGGGAAAGACCTAATAACAAGAAATACTACGTGGGTATGACCTCCATAGATTTAAAAAACTAGATATTATGACCACAAAAGCACATTTAAAAACAGAGAACGTCGAATTAAAACAGCACTAGCAAACCACTATTGGGAGCCCAAAGAAAATGGACGCTCACCAATAATTGAATGGAAAATAATACGACAGGCCAGTACACGTTAAAATTTAGACGACCCGTGAATGAAAAATTTGAAATCCTAAATTTTACAGACCTCCGAAATCTATTAAACTGTAGAAGTGAGATAGCAAACAACTGATTACACAGAAATAAATTTACCTTAGGCTAACGATGAATAAATTAACACAAATAAACTAAACAAAAAACTTAACAATTTAAAAACAAAACCTAAAATAGAAATACAATGGACCACGTGTTAAAATAAATATACCCATTATACTGACACAACAAAGGAAACAGGATATAGGCAAATCTATAGTAAACAGAATAATAGAACAGGATATAGGAAGGAAGTAACACTAACCACACCTTTGTTCGTGAGAAGCCCAACGATTGGCTGAGAGAACAACAAAGAATCTGATTGGTTAACTAGCTAGCCGTGTATATAAAAACACCCGGCAAAAATAACTCCATGCATTTTAGCCTGAAGATCCCCCCTGGCGATGCAACGCGGGAGCCTCTGTGTAGCTAAATTGCTATAAATATATTTTCATAGCTTACTATATATATATATATATATATATATTATAACCTTATCTATTATTTATAATTAATGGTTCTTATATTGTATTAAATGCTATACTAGGTCTGCTTAGTAAGTTATTATTTACCAAGATAACACCGAAGATGAGAAATGTAGTCCGAATAACCAAAATTATACAAATTATCAATCCTCATCTAAAAAATTCAGAAATCTAATGAATATGAGGTAATGTAATATTTAGACCTATTGCATCCCTATCCGACAATAAATGTTTACACACATACGCACAGATAGACTTTAAATCTATGTCTCTGAATTCTCTATGTTTTGAGGCATTTCCGTCCGTCCGTCCGTCCGTCCGGATTTTTCTCCGCAACCATCAATTGAATTTCTCTGAAATTTTGCATGAAGTTGTAACTTTTCTCAGGTTAGAAAGTGACATTCTCCGATTTTTGAAAATAAATCTGGTTAGCCCCCCCCCCCCCCAGGGGGACAAAAGGCCCCGAAATACCAAAAATGACATTTTTTGCCCCATAACTTTTCATCCATTAATTCAATTTCTCTGAAACTTGGCCAAAATGTGGAGGCAATTGTTCCTAATAGAAAATAAGTGTCGTTGACTTTGGAAAAAATCTGATTCGCGCGCCCCAGGGGGTCAAAAGCCCCTAAAATGGCAAAAAATACCCTTTTCTCCCATAACGTTTGATCCATCCATTCAATTCTTCTGAAACGTGGCCAAAATGTAGAGGCAATTATTCTGGATATAAAATGAGCATCCTTGACCTTAGAAAAAATCTTGTTCGCGCCTCCAGGGGCTACAATGGGGGGTCAAAAATGCCCCAAATTGCCCAAATCTATTGCATTTTACACTCGCCACATCGAGTCACATACAGAGGGGGGGGGCACGCATGCGCGGCTTGTTTATATTGTTTTGACTGTTCTCATCTTAGTTATTCTCGCAACATTTTGACTGATGAAAATTCCGATGTTATTCACATTCATCTTCCCGATCGAAATACAGAATTTAACCTTTGTATTTTAGACACAAACTTATAAACATTGAAATGAAAATGATTTTTCTCTCAACGAAGATATAAATTTCTGTCTTTCTCAATTAATTAGTGACGCATTCTTAATTAAGATAAAATGCGCAATCATGCAAACGTAGACCTCATGCCGCAATTACGTTGAAATCGTCAGCATAATAATCTATAATGCAAGTTTATTGGTTATATACAATATTTGAGTTTCTTTAAAGACGTAGATTTTATTATTTCATTAATTTAAATAAACTGTTAGCAAAACAACTATAATGAATTCAGTCATTGAGAAAACAGCGACACATCTTTCATTTAACCCTTACATGCTGTATTTTTTATATCGGTTTGACATCGAATATACTGATTACACATTTACCCGGTGTTCTGACGCAACATCATACTAATACCTACTCACACTTGCAAACAGGCTCGTTTTAGATGTGAAACAAGTTTCAGTCTGACACATTCTCGTTGAATATTATATGAAATACCCCTTTTGAAACAAAAAGCATTTAAGGGTTAACATTGTCAAATCTCTTATTTTTATGGGGACATGCGTGCAAAATTTCATCTTGTAGACTTCGTTTTCTAAGTTTTAAAATAATATTTGGCGTATAATTAGTCCAGGTTGAAAAGAACTTCTATAATCCCGTCACCTGTCCATATTCAGAAGTTGGTGATTTTTTTGCTGGCGTTTATAATTTAGCGAAACATAAACCAAGTTTGAACTCTAGGATTCACATTAAAGAACACTGTAAGTGATACATTACAAAATAAATATTGTTCGATTTCAGAATAACTTCATTCGCCTTGATGTACCTTGTGTTTTAAGCACTGTCTAATGCAAAATTAAGGTTTATATTTCTTTACAGAAATGACAAAATGTGTACGAATAAAACATAATATAAGTTTACAAAACAAGTTGAGATTATCGGTTATATATATATGAAATATGAATTATTTAAACATAATATGTTGCTCGTAAATCAGCTACCCCCTCATAAATTAGCATGACTTTATCTCATGAACAACATATAATTTTTACATTTTTTTTAAACATAGTTCACCCCAAACAAGGCAGGCCGCCATTGTAAACTAAAGGGGCTACTGAACAAAAAGGGTGAAGGTTTTTTATTTGGGGGGGGGGGGGTGAACCTAAATTAGGAGCTGCGCATCGAGATGTCTGTTTAATATAGTTGTAACAGTTTAACGATTACTTTTATAGCCAAGCAATATTTATAAACTTCAATTTCAAATGAAATTGGGTTGATCAATTCATGTACACCAATTTACATAAATACACATGCATTTTACATCAATTGATATTAATTAGTATTATAGATGCACACAAACACACACAGATATATATATATATATATATATATATATATATATATATATATATATATATATATATATATATATGTTGTTCATATTTAATTGAAAGCTTGAGGAAGGAAAAGGCTTCTGAAAATTATCTTTAATAATATCCTAATGAAAAAGAAAAACGAAAATAGAAATATGGATTTCTAAATTTTGGATTACAAAATTCGTCCGAACTACTAAGAACAGAATAGTAAGTTACATATTTGTATTTTATCATTTAGTTGTCTTCTTATGATTTTCTATCGACTGATTTCACAAATATATATATATATATATATATATATTTGTGAAATGTATATATATATATATTTGTAAAATGTATATATATATATATATATATATATATATATATTTAACATATATATATACTGTCTTATTTTTAAAATCCCGAAACAGTTTTCATGGTAAACTACTGACGATCCCTTATACAGGGTGGGCAAAAATAAGGGTCCTATTTTTAAAAATTCATAACTTTTTTATTTATTGATTTTTTTTTTTTTTAGAATAAGTAAAGGACCCCTTCCGAAGCAAGCATGAGCCGTATTAGCCCTAAGGAACGTACCCTCATTTAGAAAACATTATTTTTGCTTAAAAAACTCAAAACAGTGTAAAAAACAATATTTTAGTTTTTGTAAGTTTTAAGAAGTGTTTTTCGGCTAAAATTTGTTTTGTTTATTTCAAAAAATCTCGGAAGGGTCAGTCTACACACACATAAAGTTTGGTGAGTTTAACTTTTATTTTGTGGAAGTTATTCAAATTCAAGTTATTCAAATTTAAAGATAGGACCCTTATTTTGGCCCACCCTGTATATATAAAAAACATATATAAAATATAGTTATATTAGAGTAAATTATTGGAAGTTTACTAATATAGTGATTGCAGTAGATTGATTGACTTACTAGACAACATCTTTCAACGAAAATGTTTTTTTCCCCAGTTTTGAAGGTTAAAAAAACTTCCGAGACTATATATATATATATATATATATATATATATATATATATATATATAGTCTCGGAAATTTTTTTAACCTTCAAAACTGGTGAAGAAAATCTTTTTATTCGTTGAAAGATTTTGTCTAGTAAGTCAATCAATCTACTGCAATATATATATATATTTATATACATTATAGAAATGCTCCTGATCACAACGTGGAATGTCGAATAATCTGAGCCACACTCAATACTGTTGCTGCTAAATCTGAGGAGTTGCCACTCAGTGCTCATTTACTCCTCAATAGAGTAGGAAACCACATTCGAAATCTAGTATTCTTCAGCCAATTTTCTACAGAAATAATGTGGATTTTCTTTATTTATTCTATCTTTATTCCCATAGAAGTGCTCGACTGAGCTGTTATCTTTCAATTCTCTTCGTAAGATATTCGCAGCTATAACTCGTTTTCATACCACAACTGCGTCAGGTGATTTTCTTATAAATATAATTTCGTTACTAGTACTTCCACTCCGTGGAACGTATTACCACGGGACTGTTTTTTAACATTGTTGTATTTACATCGTAAATTAATCAAATTTGTTTCATTCCCTTAATTGTGTTAAAATTCTTCATCTCTTTACCGACAATCCATCCATCTCATTAACACTTATGACGGAGTGGCTTCTGACATTTACGAGCATTGACTCATTAGTAAAATCAAATCTATATGATCAAGTATTCAAGTTCAATATGACTTAAATAATTAACATATTTCTTATTTTTACGTGCTCGCTTTTTGTTACACCGGCCGTTCTTACACAGGAGAAACTACACCGGTTGTCACTATAAATAGTGCGAGTCACCAGAGTCACCAGACACACACAAAAGACAAAGTACAGTCTTGTAACTGTCTAGCCAAGAGCTAGTCACTTTCTTACTTTGTTAATACACTTGTTAAACCAACCCTCGACTTGACTTCCTCTATTTATTATTTACTGTTGGACAACTTCACAACACTAACTCTGCCTGATGAGATCTCAGTTTATAATATCTATTGATCGATAACATTAACATTTTCATTTCTCTATCTGTCTATCGATCTATCTACTCTCTTCATTATATGTCCCTCTTTCCACTTTATTTTATTTTATTTCATTTATTTATTTGTTTTGTTTGTTTTAGATTTTAGATTTTAGTTTTTAACTTTTAAAATTTTTAACGGCCCTAAATCACGTGACTCCCTAAATTTTGAAATTCTAAATTTCTTTTCATCTTCTTTTTCTCTCCACTTCATTCTCTCCAAATATGATCTGTGGTTAAGATCGGATTCTAACTGTTACACCGGCCGTTCTAACACAGGAGAAACTACACCGGTTGTCACTATAAATAGTGCGAGTCACCAGAGACACAGAGAAGACAAAGCACAGTCTTGTAACTGTCTAGCCAAGTGCTAGTCAGTTTCTTACTTTGTTAATACACTTGTTAAACCAACCCTCGACTTGAATTCCTTCATTTATTATTTACTGTTGGACAACTTCACAAAACTTTTAATATCAGTTTTGCAGATTAAAATATAGTTGATTTCGTATTGTCAACACTTAAAACAATTAACATGTAACATAACAAATACTTACTTGGAAAAGGCTGAATAATCGATTTTTCTTTCGTTCACTTTATGCGTAGTATTCGCGAAGACACTTGAAGTGGAGGGAAACGTCATGGGAGATTTTCAAACGATTTTCTACTAAGGAAAATGATGTCTTTATTATCTGAAAAATCACTGATTCGCTTGTGCACATAGAGATACTCCATCAAATAAAATTATCTTTTAAAGACGCATTTCGTTTTGATCAGTAAAATATGATAAACATGGCAACGTATTTTGTTTGAACAGTTCCTTATCGGCGTAACTGATCTGTTTCGAAAACCGACTCAAACGGACATCGATGATGAAAGGCATATGATAAGAAATGATAATAGAAAAATATGGAGTAACAAGTCATTCTTCTTAGAAATAATAGAGTAAACAGTCACGTAGTTCTTTTACTACTACTACTACTACTACTACTACTACTACTACTACTACTACTACTACTAATAATAATAATAATAAGAGGATGGGAAGACCGAGGAGCGAGATCACTAACCAGATCTCCACTGGAAGAGTGCGAAGAGAACTGCGACCTCGGGGAGGCATATTGCCACCCAAATCCCAGAGGAGACCAATTATCGTTACAAGTGGTAAGCAGCTGTTGCGATACCGCAAAGTCATTTGCAACGGTTATCGAAAAGAGTGGAGAGTACTGAAAATTTAGGGAGGCTTGTTGTCACTCAGACTCCAGGGAACATCACAGCTTATTATAAGTGAGCAATCACTGATGATTTCTTGTGTGATAACTTCTAGTGAGTACTACTACTACTACTACTACTACTACTACTACTACTACTACTACTACTACTAATAATAATAATAATAATAATAATAATAAAAGAAGAAGAAGAAGAAGAAGAAAAAGAGAAAGCACACACAGAAACACATGGATATGGCTACGAAAAATACATTAGAACATAGAAACAGAATGGCTACTGGCAGCTGCACAGAACAATACAATTATAACTAACCATATCAAAGCTAATATAGACAACACGCAAGAAAAAAGTAAATGCAGACTCGGTCGAAACGGTAAATCACATAATAAATGAAAGCAGCAAACAAGCCGCAAAATAATATAAGAATACAATACGAATGGGTGGGGAAAGCAGTGCACTGGGAACTATGCAAACGAGTGCTTTTTAACATGCAGAAAAATGGTACAGACAAAAACCGGAGACAGTATTGGAAAACGAACATCATATAATCTTCTGTGAGGTACAAAAACAGATAAACACATCCAATAATAAGGGGAAAAATCCAAATCGTTGATTCTTCCGTCGCATCAGATCACAGGGTTAAGATGAAGAAGACAGAACACGAAGTAATTACACGGAACTTGCCAGATAACTGAAACGGATATAGAATTTGAAGAAAATCAATGTATTACTAATAATCACAGTATCACTAGAAACTGTTCCGCAAAATCTGGAAAAAAGACTGGGAGAAATTTTAATCAAAAAGAAAAGGCAGTGACTATACAACGGACGACAATGATGAAAACAGCAGAAATCTTAAGAAAAGTCCTTGGATGCTGAAACCAACCTGCAAATTCTAATGAGCCACATGTAAATTACAATAGAAATGAAAGAAACACATAGAAAGAACACAACCACATGATCCCATCGGAACTGAAACTGCAAGAAATTTCTTAAACTGCCTCCTCCTCACTCCCAAATGATGTGATGGCAACAGTCTCGGCTGATAGCACACAAAATAGTTGTGAACGGCCAAGGAGGATAGAAAGACTGAGGAGGGAAAGCACTAACCAGACCTCCACTGGAAGGGTACGGAGAGTACTGGGACTTGGGGATGCTTATTCTCACCTTAATCCGAGAGAAGATAAATGCTCGTTGCCAGCAAGTAATTCGTCTGAGAACACCAAGTGAGTTAAAATGATATTTAAATAGAGCGGAAAGTAATACACAATTCCGAAGACTCATATTCGAGAGAAAAATCTAATTGGCGCAAATGTTGTATAAACTCCTTGGCGTCACCGAGTTAATCTCTAAAATACAACTTATTCTAATTCAAACGGTTTGGGATTATGGCTTCATAGACTTCCAGCGAAGGGATCAACTCGGAGAACCCTTCACACTGACGCATTCGGCCTTTAATCGCTGGTATTTGAACGATTCGTACAGCTTGAATAACAGCCATTTACTCAATAACAATTAAAATAGAATAATGACTGACTGAATGTTTCTTTCTTTCAAATAAATGATGTGAAACGTTAAATATCGACGCTTGGGATTTCTCCAGTAAAATGTTTCAATAACATCGGTTGGGCATGTGAACTATTCATTCTAATGTCAACGCAATAACGGTAGCTTCGAAATAAAGCGTCGACTGTTGGAGGCCAGCTAACACAATGATCGGTATTGCGCAATGGCGTTATATGGTAAGAAGTATATAATTTCCGGTGGGTTGGATTATTCTTATTCCGTTTCCGATTTGCATTCACTTCTCTAGTATCGATCTTTATGTAAACCACTCGATAGAAAATGAATGAAACCTCTTGATTTCTTTAACCGCTCTTCAGTCGTAAAGTTTTTCATAGGAAATCATTGCTTTCTTTCTGTGCTAATTCAATGAACGTAAAAGGACAATTGCCGACTTAATGTCTCTCTCTCTCCCTCTCTCTCTCTCTCTCTCTCTCTCTCGACTTCTTAATCGACCGGAACTCTGAATAGAATTTGCAATGAATTGAACAAACAAATGCAATTCTTAATAACAGAATCAAAGCATCGATAGCAGAAAATGATTCCTGATAAATATGGAGAACTTTGATACAAATAATTATGCTTTTATAGTAAATTGAGAGACTCCATTTAAGATGACTTTATTAGGATACTATAGTAACGATGACAATCTTTTCACATCATTAGGAAATATTATATCTAGAAATATATATATATATATATATATATATATATATATATATATATATATATATATATATATATATATTTATAATGAGATTTGAACCAGTCGGCCTGGGCAGGGGCGACGGTCGTAGGCCTGACGGGATGACTGTATTTGCTTCCCGAGCCGGAAAGCCGCTGATCTGGGACGCCACTTGTTCTGACTCCTTTTCACTACCAAGGATTGCGGAATCCGCGGTGACTCCGGCACGGCGGCTCTGCTCGCCGAAACAAGGAAGCGCGGAAAATATAGTTTGCTCACTGACCGTTTCGTCTTCCAACCAATTTCAGTGGAAACGTCGGGTGTGCTGTGCTCCGAGACTGTTAAATTTTTTCAGGACATTGGACGTAGGATTTCAACGTCTAGGCACGAACCCCGTGAGTCAGCCGGGTTGTTCCAACGTATCTCCTTGGCTATCGTTCGTAGCAACGCTATGTCAGTAACGGCGTCGTCACTTCCGTTCTAATCGTCATCTGTTGACTCTCTCTTTCTTTCTCTGACAATTGTTTCAAGCCTTATTGTTTGTTTGTTTTTTTCTCATCTAACATAACATTGTAACTTGTGCAATAGTTTGACACAATAATAAATATTAAATCTGAAAAAAAATGAGATTTAAATTTTACTACAGCTTAGAAGCGCCGTAGACTTCGACTATGAAAAAAAAAGAAGAAAAAAAAAAAGAAGAAAAATATTGTCTTTACCATAAATAAGTTTAAAAAAAAAACCGAAAATTTAGATTAAAAATAAACAAATCAATAAATTTTAATTTCGAACATTTCAAAGTTATCGTTTCAACGGCGTTTCTAAGCTGTAGTAAAATTTAAATCTCATTATTGTACACACGCGTTTCAGTGCGCTACACTACAGATCGGCCACACACATAAAAAACGTATGTTCATAACACCAGAAGATCGATCTTCGGTCAAGTCGTAAGACTTCGACTATGAAAAAAAAGAAGAAAAGAAAAAAAAGGAAAATATTGACTGTACCATGAACAAGTTTTTTTAAAACCGAAAATTTGGATAAATATTTCATTTGTTTAACAAAATCTCGCGTCATGTTAACTGTTTCTAAAATGTCAAAGTTTTATATATATATATATATATATATATATATATATATATATATATATATATATATATATATATATATATATATATTCCATGATAAATGCCAGTATACTGAAATCATATGCCCTTAATAGGGTTAAGATGAAAATTCATATACACTAAATGTACAAAAGCAAGGAAATTCCCAATTTTTTACACTTTTATTGTCATTAAGGGTATGCGAGCACAACAGGGCTATATATTTTACTGTTAGGAATTTTTCTTCAGCGCACCTCACACACTTCATCCACTCATGCATAGATATTTATACTGTAGTGATGTGATAATGAAATAGTTTGATTGATATGTAGTCATACCCTTAATGACAATAAAAGTGTACAAAATTTGGGAATTTCCATGCTTTTGTACATTTAGTGTATATGAATTTTCATCTTAACCCTATTAAGGGCATATGATTTCAGTATACTGGCATTTATCATGGAATGTCGCTACTTTTGTAAAGGCTATGCCTCAAGACAATGGTAATTTTAAAGTTTTTTTTGAATTTTCTGGAAAACTAAGGTATATGGTAAACTGAAATTAAAATGCCATCAACTAGACCCTAGAACCTCTATCTCTGCCAAAAATCAGCTGAATCCATCAAATAGTTGATGAGATACAGGGTGGCACACACGTACGCACGTACACACGGATAACACAAAATCACTCCTGACCTTTCTGGATCTCAGGACAACATACCGGTACTTTCTCAGTGGAACATTGTTTTTGTAATAGCAGGAAACCCATACCTTCCTTACTCCAGTCTGGAGCAAGGCAGGTTGCTCTGTTATTATCAAAGGTCATTAAACCCTTTTTTACCAAATTCCCAATGATTTGCCTGGATGTGAAAACTGCATTCTCGAGATCCTGATTCTAAATGAAGCATGAATTCTGTTTGACAAGGTCTCGAAAGGGAGACATTATGGTGCCTAGGGAATGTGCCCATGCTACTTGGTTAACTGATCCAAAACAAGACCTGGCATCAGTTATATTCTTTGGGATAACAAAGTTGGCAATTGCATTGAGTAAATTCTCGGAAGGGGCTACTCTTTATGATGTTATTTGAAGGCCTCCGAACTGAACCACATTTTTGCAAAATTGGAATTAATTTTTGTTAAGGACAATTCCGATTTTTGCGCAAAGCGATAGATAGTCAAATGTATGATAGAAGGCATCTTCTATACTGTTGTCAAAATGTAGCGTATCATCAACGACCTTCACTTTGCGAGGAATGTCCTTAATGATCTCATCATATCTATGCGTATAGGCATCACCGGGGGCTAGGTATCCCTGAGGCATGCGGGGATACATGAAACGACCGCACTCCACGATGAAAGCTGTTAGTGGCTGAGATTCCTCATCTAGAGAGATTGAATGATAACCATCCATTGCATCTAAGACGGTTGTTTTGTTGGGTGGCACCTGTAATGCCAATTGGAATGGCGAGCTAGTGTGATGTGTTTCTCGTTTGCACTGCGAGTTTAAATGCTGATAGTCCACCGTTCTTCTTGGTTTTCCATCTTTTTTTGCAGTGATTACCATAGTGCTGCACCAATCGGTAGGGGTACCAACAGGCACTGGAGTAAAGATGCCTCTTTTAACATCATCTCCCAGTGCGAGTCGTACTTGCTCCTTGAAATGATAAGGTACAGGAATTGAGTTGTGTCTGGCTTTTAGAACCGCTCCCTTTTTAAGGTGAATATGGGCGGTAGGGCTGGACATAGATGGGAACACCCCATCGTTTTTGAACGTTGTCTTGGCAAAATGCTCTAGGAGCCAATCTTTAAGTCTACTAATGTTTTCTTCCGTCGGGGTGAAGGGAAGGCTTTTGGGGCGACTTGGCAATTGATTCACGTACTCAATGTGTTGTATTGCGATATTTGTCTGGGTTGAAAATGTTGCTGCAGGGGTTGGGAAATCTTCAGGCAGCATTCCCACATTAATGCATGCTGCCTTGCTGAAATAAAGTCGCTGGATCCCATCACATATGTAAAGGGCTTGCTTGGTTGTTCTTCCACGAACTTCGAATTGCACAGGTAACCATACCTGACACACAAGTGTGAAATCTCCCACAGTCCGAACGATTTTTCTTGATGGTACTAAGTTATTCATTGTGAGCCCCATGTTAAACAGATGCTTTGATCCCCCTAAACATATAGTGGCCCCACTATCAGGGAAAATCTTCAGCTTTGTTCGGTAGTCACCAGGGATGTTCTTCGCTTGTCTGGGATCGTGTGAGAATGGGATAACATACGCATCTATTTCTGCTATTTGATTTTCACTTGCGGTCGTGTATGTATCCATTGTCTGGTTAAATGTGATTTGAGCGATAAGAGAATCCATGGGAGCCTCGTGAATTCCAATTCAGGGTTTCTTTGACCGGCACACTCTTGAAAGGTGGTTAATTTTCCCACAAGTGCTGCATATTTGACCCCACGCTGGGCATTTTAACTGGCGGGCGCTTGTTCCTGGGATACCATGATAATGGCTACCACAACCCATGCAAGCTTGAAAGTTATCACGTTTGGCTGAGTTGCTGATACTAACATGACTATTATTAGCTTGAGCACTGGTTGTTTGCTTGCACTGGTTGTCAGAGGTGTCAGTCATTGAAGTTTGGTCTTTCAATGCCGATTCGAACGCCTCAGAATGGCGAACATTTTGTTCAAGAGTTGTAAATGTTCCAGCTTTGGCCATCAGGTCTGCTTGGAGGGTATTGTTTGCTATTCCCCTGATGAGCTGGTCCTTGATGTACATGTTAGACAGGTTATGCTCACAAAGGGGACACAAAAAGTTGCAGTCCAGGGCTGTGGCCCGGAGGCGGACGAGATAGTTCTGTATTGTCTCAGTCTCACCCTGTGACATGGAGGCAAAAGTAAGGCGATGAACGATGGGATTTGACCTTCGAGTAACCAATGCCTCTATCATTCCTAGTAGCTTGTCTGTGTCAGTGGTGAAGAATTTAGGGGGAGTGTTGACTATAGCATTCTGGACGGACTCATCAGCAGAACTGTATAGCTGTATGTTGGCCTGAGATGTTGGCATACCCGTCATCTTGGTGAATACTTCCCAATCAATTCTGAATTTTCTGAATTGTTGGGGGGTCATTTCAAGGATGGAGCTGGGGCAGTTTAGCGGCTGGTGCTGTAGCATATGTTATCTCAGCAGAGAGTTCTTTAGCTTCTTTAACGATTGAGAGGGCTTCTCCCATTGTCGCGATCCCTAGATCTTTCAACATGGCCCAATCCATCATTTGCAGGTTCTTCTTTGTCAGCTTTTCACTTGCAAATGTGGCAGCATAAGTTCGAGCTGAGCTAACAGAGATCCCTGCTTTCAGGAGGAACTGCTCCCAATCTTCAGAATCCATATATCCTGTTCGTAGCGCCATATAGAGTCAATGCTTAGGGCTCAACTGTATGACCAGTTGAGCAACAAGATAAGTCAGACTGCCAAGCACATGAAAATGCCGATTTATAATAAGGCTAGAATGTTCCATTATGCTCGGAAGGGAAAGTCCATTCTCTGTGTTCTGATTGGCTGAGATTCATAAGTGGCCATTCTAGTGTATAAATGTTCATTCATTCGAATAAGTATTCTTCTATGAGATGGATGCCAGTTGAGGCCTTTATGCCGGTAAGTGTTAGTTTGATCCTATAGCTTTATTTGGATTCTCACGTGTAGACCACTATTTCACTAGTATATATATTTTGTATATGTGACTTTTTTCGGGTGAATTAATGTCAATTAATTAATTGAAAAGTCATCGATCGTCTGGTTAATTATAGGACTCTATCATCATTAGTCTTCATTCTTGCCCCAAGGAATATAATTCTACACTGACTTCAGTTAACTGACACGATATTTAAAAATGAAATTTTTCAATCACATTATCTGCCCATATAATAGTCATGTCGTGTCACTTACACTCATTTTTCATCTAATAAGTAGTTATTGACTCATATATATATATATATATATATGTGTGTGTGTGTGTGTATTTGACAAGATGCAGTAGCGCGCGTCGAAACGTTAGTTGTATGACGTGAGCCTATAATATTGTTTATGTAATTTTATAAATGCTCTACTTGGTATTGAGCACTCTTGAGAAAAAGTGTTCTATGTTAACTTTATTAACATATCTGAACTTGATCAATTAATATATATATATATATATATGGTGTATCCGAGTTTGATGTCACAAAGTTCAATTTGGACATGAAGAAAAACATGGTTATAAAGTATAAGATATAAATAACTATATATATATATATATATATATATATATATATATATATATATATATATATATATATATATATATATATTTAAATATTTTCTTTGTCGTACAAAACTTTAAAATGGCATTGAAGAGACAATATTTATTACTCATACTGAATTAAGAAATTAAACAGATGAACGAGTAGTAGACCGGTTTCGTACCTCGCTCGACAGAGCCAAATATCGAGGTAATGTATATATATAAAAAAAGATGCTATGAGAATTATAGCGAGGGAAAGGGGTTAAAAAAGGGGTTAAAAAAGGAGTTAAAAAAAAGAAAAAAAGTTCAATCAAATAGAAACAACATTAAGCCCGAGGAGATTTTCTCTTTGCTTGCAAAGAGAAGGTCTCAAGGACTTAATATAAATTGTTTCTAGGATCTTGAGAGTGCGACTACTAAGAATGGAGAATAAGTCGACACTGAATTTAGAGGCACAGGTGCGGTTATTTATGAGATGTTGACCTATATATATATATATTTCTAGAGATGAAAAATGAGAATAAAAAAATTGTAAAGATACAATATTTATTAGAACATCAAAGGTTCAAAGCAAGAAGCTTCATATCTTTAATCCATGGATTTTCAAAAGATAAACTCTTTTCATCAGAGGATAGAGAAAAAACCGATAATGTAATTGTAAATATTATCGGCAGCATTTCACTTTGAAGATTTTACATAAAATAAAAACCAAAAGATAAAGAGTCTTTTGTCGAGATGAGAACGTAGAGTTAGGGTAAGAAATATATATATATAAGTATAGTTGTATGTTAATAATATATGTGGGGGTAAACAACGAAACTGTTTAACTAATCGATATGAGTTTTGATTTGATTTGATTGTTTGGTTTAACGGCATGTCAACCCTTCTTAGGTCATTTTATGCCAATACAATTTTGATTGAACAGTGGTTTTAAGATGCCTTCACAAAGTTTAGTTAGAGATTTTATTCAAAAGTTTTGTTTTTTCCAATTATATTTTGGTGTATATCTTAATTTCCTTAAGAAATTTAATTATTTTATTTGGATCGATCTTGCTAAATAATTTGTTTACATTGTCTATTTGATAGTATTTTTTACGAATTGGGTCAAAATCCATACATTTCACTAGTATATGTTCTACTGTAATTCTTGTATCACATGCGCAGCACATAGGTGGGTCTTCCCCTTTCAGAATGTGTGTGATATGTGTGTGGCCAAGTCTAAGTCGGGCCAGAACCGATTCCTCTTTCCTCACTTTTCTGTACCCATTTTGCCAATCTTTGATGTCTGGCTGGATATTATGGAGTTTATTGTTTGTCTGCCTGCTCCATTCCTTTTGTCATTTGTCCATGATCAATGAGTTTTGAAAACGTGCTATGCGAAATTGTGCGTATTGTGGACTATATGTTCTTTAATTTACTTTTATGCAAAAACATACAGATACCTCGGATGTTATTTAAGTTATTTATCTACCTCCCACAGCGGTAAGATGTGACACAAGGTCGGGAAAAGGGGATTTGAAAAGCCAGCGCCCGAGAAGGTGAACACTCTGGCCTACAAAAAATGCCAGGGCAGCCTCGTCGGCATTCCACGGTAGGGCGCCTCAGTCGATTAGCAATAAACTAACCCCTTCTCAAAGGGTGAGAAGGCAAAACCTGGGAGAGTGGACCTCCTAGAACTGTACAGGACAGACCCATAGACCGGCGTAAATCAAGCTCCGAAGGCCAAGACAATACTCGGATGTTATTCAAATTTAATTAATCATTAAGCAATGGATATTTCCTACATTTTATTGTGGTTCGAGTACATAATATAGGCAAAACCACCGATTTGAAAATTAAAATATTTTCTACTTGCATCAAAATTAAGTATTTGACACGATAATGATAATATGTATTATTTGGATTCTTCGGACTGTTGTTCTCATCTTGGGGGATACTAATTCTCATCTCAAAAATTCAAAAGACGTAAATACAAAAATGGAAAAGACTCAACTCTCTTTCCGTTTCAGAAAAAAAAACAGCGCACATTTTGAATTATAACGACTAAACAAAAAACATTGGCAAGATACACCTGAAGAATGGTCGGAGGTTATATCGGCCTAAACGGTGTAAGAATAACACCCAAGATGAGAACAATAATCTGAACAATCGAAATAATATTCAAAAGCATTACTCCCATTAAAGTCGATATGCTGAAAAACAGATGAGCATCCAAACTGAATTAGTATTAAAGATGAATACCTTTCAGGTCCCTCGACTGCCTCGAACACGTATCACCACTTTAGGTATATTTTATTTTAATTTTTCTCAGAGGTTGCATCTTCCCGATGATGAAATATTGCTTTTCGCGTGGAGATTATTGACGGCACATTTAACGCACAACGCAGATCAAACACTAAACAGCCTCTTTTAAAGCGGTCTCTTAAAAGTGCTAGCCGTAAAGAGCCTCACTTCCGGTGTGTGCGTTTGCATCGTAAAGCTGAACATTATCGTTAAAAGAAAGTTATCGACCAGAATGAAGTTATCAACACGAAATCTCCCCAAGTTCGAATCAACCTGCAATCACCTGGAAAAGGCAAGCGAACGTTTTACAAATTGACACATTCTCAGAGCCTTTTTAAAAACATACAATCTTCTTCTTTCGTGTGAATCAGATGGTTCTGGTGTTGGCATTAGTTTCCCCGATGTTTTTCTAGTTATAAATCTTTCGCGAAAGACATCGGGTACTTACGGGAAGGACCACTAGAAGGCTGCCAACATCCCTAAGTGAACGTGCTACTGTGGAACCGACTGGATTCGAACTTGGAACACCCTGGTCTTCAGTCCGTGCCGATATCCGCTTAACCACCCACCGTTACCTCCCAAAACATTTAAATACAAAAGCGAGAAATCAACGGTAAGCGGCTGTTGCGATACCGCATCGTTATCGAAAAAAGGTGAAGAATACTGGAAATCTGGGGAGGCTTGTTGTCACTCAGACTCCAAGAATTCGAGGTGATCTTTTATATGACGAGTATAAGATTCGATCTTAATACTATCTAAACTCTGCATCAACCAAAGAGCGTAAGCTAGCACATTCACATTGAGTGTGCCTGTAGCCCCTTCCTGATAAATGCCCAACACATGTCGAGTTATATAATCACAATATAGCAACACTGAGATTCCTGTTATACAGATTTTTGTTTTTCATAGACCATTTAAAACTTTCCTATTTTATTATAGCTGTGCATCAATTTAAACATAAAAACACAAACAGCGTAAACTCTGTTTCAGAATTTTTGAGATGAGAGTTGACAATTTGTAAAATTTGGTATATTCGTACTACTGTTCTCATCTTGGGAGTTTTTTATCACAACGTTTCGGCCGATGTATGTCCGCAGTGGATATAGTACTAAGTACAACTCAGTTCTAAGTGACAGTCATCTGAAGGTTGAAGGTTCAATTCTCAGTGTGGGCGATACGAAGAATTGCGAATTATTGAAGACTTCTTCGGCAGCGTTCGGACATGCTACGTAAATATCCGATAGATGACGAACGATTAGCCAATCTGCTGTCAGCTACAAGACGCCAATTTTCTAACTAGTATTGAAAGTGATTAAAGCCAGAGCAATTAATCAAAGCCAGTGCATGTTTATTTCCTGTTAAATACCCCCACCCCCCGCATAAAAAAATGAATAACTAAGAGCTGTGTAGTAATGTCAAATCTCCCGAAGGGGTCATTTCATTCTGCCAGGAAAGAAAGCTGTTGGCCAAAAACAAAAAGTCAGAAATGTTATTACGTGTGCCGGTTAATAGAAAGAGAAGGAATAATGGACTTGTATTAATGGAGGTTTACAAACACTAAATGTAAAGCTTAGAATTCTATAAGAAGTGGCACGTTTTTTTGTTATTTGCTATGTTGAAAATAAAACGGAAAAAAATAAGTCATCTCTCGTGTGTTTACGTACCATGCCCGAACGCTGCCGACGCGAAGTTCACGGAAATTGGTTCATGTTCGATAGAAGTACCCATTATACATACTAAAATATTATATTACATTTTGTTTATTAAAAGTGATACTGTATAGGGGTTCTATACATTAAAATATATTAATAATACATTTCTGTGAAGCGTGTACCCGTGGTCTTTACAACACATGACTATACTCATAAGTATTGGTAAGACACATACGTACATAAAATCTGTGTATATAACTTTAATTCATGGGAATTCATATTACAATTTCATTGAATTAATTTACTATAAAAAAATGTGAAAAGGAAGCCAATTGAAATTGTTTGAATATGACAAGGGCATGATGACGATATTCGTCCCGATAATGCAGAACATATGAACCACTAAATATATTATATTAAATATTGTTTATTAAAAAAATGATACTATATACAATACATTTCTGTGAAGCCGTTAACTCTTACAACTAATGACTCATTAAAGTGTGTGGGAGGTGACGGTGGTTAAGTGGATAACGACATGGACTGAAGACCTGGGTGTTCAAGTTCGAATCCAGTCGATTCCACAGTACTACTTTCACTTAGGGATGTTGGCAACCTTCTTGTGGTCCTTCCCATAAGTACCCGATGTCTTTCCAGAAAGATCTCTAACTAGAAAACATTGGGGAAACTAATGTTAACACCAGAATCATCTGATTCACACGAAAGAAGAAGATTAAAATGCGTAACATTTGTGCGTAAGACTTTGATTCATGGGCATTTATCTCATCGATCACCGAATGTGTTGATTTAAGGTTTACAAATGAGAAGAGAAAACCGATTAAAATTCTTTGAATATGACAATGACATGATGACGATATTCGTCCCAATCATGTCGAAAATATGAAACTGATATAAAATATGAAACATCGAACATTTTAAATTGATATGCGTATTTAATTGGTCACGAATTGCACGAGCAGAGCACTCATGCAGAAATAGATTTTAGGGACACATTTGGTAATTTGCACTGATAAATTGATGTTATGAGTTTAAAAAATATTTATTGTATTAAAAAAAGACCATTGCTCATATTGCAATGGCCCTTTTTTTAATACAATAAAATAATAATATTAATAACCCTGAGACATTCTAACTCTTCGATTATATCTTACACTTATTCCATCCTAAATAAAGTAAATATACGACTCCATAAATCTTTCATGGTATCGAATGTAAGTACTTTCCCTGTTTAAAACGTAGATCAAGATAATCACGACTCAATTACAATACAAGACTCTTCGTTTTACATGTATTTATTCAAAATGAAACAAGTAAATACTGAACGTCGTATTCCGAATATATATTTTGTGTTACTGTGACAATAAAGAGGAATATTGACCATCAGGAAAAAGAATGAGGTGCTTTGCATGTCGTATATGCAGATTTTAAAAGGGCTTCTCTTCATAGGTACAGGTGTTTATGGTGGTCTGATTTGCATATGTGGATATCAGGTGATATAAATGCAGAGGACAGCTGGGAAGGAGGAGAAGCGATTTGGATTGGAGATAGAAAGGCAGAGAGAAAGTGGGTTGCACGAAATTCGGTTGGAAATTGAATCACAGTCAAAACTTTTGGAGAGAAAGGCAGAGAGAAAGTGGGTTACACGAAATTCGGTTGGAAATTGAATTACAATCAAAACTTAAAAAAAAATAATTTTAATTTCTGGCACAGTTAGTTAACAGCTACAAATGTTCCAATTTTAATGTCGCAATCATTGTTGTATTTTCTTATTAAATGAGCTAAAATTTATATTATATCGCAAGACAAACAAACGTGAAACTATTCACTTACAGTGTGTGTTTTCTATTAGAAGTAAGAGACCCAAACATGGTTGATATGGCGCAACACAGAGAAACATCCAAACTAAAGCTGTTTGAAGGAGATGATCCGTTTAAATATCTCAACTACTTCCGCTCAATCGTAAAAAAATGGAACACAAGAACATTTAAAAAAAATATTGGACATATTTTATTTTTTTATTTTTCTGAGAGGACGCATCTTTTCGCTGATCAAACCTTGTTATTCACGTGGCCATTGTTGACGACGCATTTAACACACATCACAGACCAAACATCTAACGCACTTTTTCAAAGCGCGCCTACTCGTGTTCTTTTGCACCGATAAAAGTGAGCGGTAAAGAGCATCACTTCCTGAATGTGCATTTCGATCGTAAAGATGAGAATCACCATTAAACGAACTTTATCGACTAGAATGAAGAGAACGAGGCAAGATTTCCCGCTTTTCAAAACAACTCGATTTCTCGTTGGAAGCGAAAGCGAACGTTCAACAATTTGACACATTCTCAGATCTCTTTTACAAATTACTTTTGAAGACATTCTTAGGGCTCTTTAATACGGCCAGAGTAAGCCTTGATCTGAATTCCGACTAAACTTTGCATAATTCTACAAGTACACCCGATTTGGTAAGCTGTCCTCTTCATTTATATCACCTGATATCCACATATGCAAATCAGACCACCATAAACACCTGCACCTATGAAGAGAAGCCTATCGGGTTAAATTAACCCGAGTAAAACGCAAAGCAAACAAAAAACAATTATTATTATTATTATTATTATTATTATTATTATTATTATTATTATTATTATTATTATTATTATTATTATTATTATTGTTATTGTTATTGTTATTGTTATTATTGTTATTATTGTCGTCATCATCATCATCATCATCATCATCATCATCATCATCATCATCATCATCATCATCATCATCATCATCATCATCATCATCATCATCATCATCACCATCATCATCATCATCATCATCATCATCATCATCATCATCATCATCATCAGTAGCAGTAGTAGTACTACTACTACTACTCACTAGGAGTTCTCACACAACCAGTGGTATCTCCTGGAGTCTGAGTGACAACAAGCCTCCCCAGATTTCCAGTATTCTTCACCTCTTTTCGATAACGATGCGGTATCGCAACAGCCTTTTACCATTGATTTATCGCTGGTAAGGACAATTGGTCTTCTTTGGAATTTGGGTGGCAATAAGCCTCCCGAAGTTCCCAGAATTTTCCGCACTTTTACAGTGGAGGTCTGGTTTATGCTGCCCCCTCCCTCGGTCTTCTCATCCTCCTCGGCCCTCTACAAATAGTTTATCTGGCGTCAGCCTAGGCCAGCACCATTAAAAAAAATATGCAACACAAAAAGTTACCTTACAGTTTTTCTTTTGTCGTCCACTGGTCATGTTCGCCATTTGTATCGGCGGTTTCATTGAGTCTCTGGTCGTGATCGATGCTGGTGGTCTTTGATCTGTGGATACACTTTATAGACAGGCAGAACACTCCGCGGAGACAATTTTTCCTCAGAGATAGATTCGATTCTTTTATTCTACATCTTGTTTTTGGAGGGGTTCCATTCGTTTCTGCCAGGCGTCTCATTCATACCGCTTGTGAGATGCGACGATGCACGGGGATCTCTTCTGGATCTGGGCTAAGAGTTATGAGCTGGATCTCGAATGAGATCTAGCTCATAACTCTTAGCCTATTTTCTCATGGGCCCGCTTGCTTTCAGGACGAGCGGCTACATGGTGATGTCCACGCTCTCAGTTCCCAAAGCGTACTGTTTCAAAAACTCTCGTTTTTGATAAAAAAAATGACGTAAGAGACACTACCTCGGATCCGAGATTTCCTGTGTCGGCGTCGAATCTGTAACTTTGTTATGGTCTGACAAATGGTTTGATTGACTCAAAATGGTCCCCTTCGGTGCATGTCAGCTCGACCCGCACTCATTGTCTTCATTTGACCCCAGCCATAATTCACACTAGTTAACTTAATCGTATCTAACGATATAGGGCCCCATCTATAATGTAACAGGAGTTCTCACACAAGTTATTGCTAACTGATAGCAACCAGTAGTGTTCCCTGGAATCTGAGTAACAACAAGCGCCACCAGAGTCTAAGTACTCTCAACCTCTTTTCGATCACCATCGCAAATGACCTTATCGCAACAGCTGCTTACCATTGATTTCTCGCTCGCAACGACCATTGTTTTTCCCTGGGATTTGGGTGGCAATAAGCCTCCCCAAGGCTCCAGCACTCTCCGCACTCTTCCAGTAGAGGTCTGGTTAGTTCTTTTTTGTAAACGTAATTAGAAGCCTTTACGCTGCTTTATACTTGTTTTATAGTTAATAGTGTCTGCAGTTACAAAAATTAAATAATTTTTATTAGTTCAGTGACAGAATTTTAATGAAAAAGAATTTCATTGTCAAATTATTTGTTATTATTTGTTTGTTATATCTCCTTGGGCATCTCCTTTAACTATCTTCTCAATTCAACTGTTAAAATTTTTTTTTTTAAATCGATATCCAGATCAAATTCTGTTAAATATTTCATTTGACAACTCCCAAAAGTGCCCCTTCAATTTCTCCTTTTTACCACTTTCTCTGAATCCATCCAACCTCATCTTAAACTGATCCACGCTATTGCTTTTCTTAATCCGATCTGGCAACTTACTGAATTTGAATGAGAAAAGAGGGTTACGATAATGAAAATATTAATTAGAGTGTCTGGGGTGTAGCTAATGGATAAGTTTTGTCAATCAATGGAGACCAACGTAGAATCCAAAATGGGAAGGAAAGTGGTTAATAGAAATAGCTGTGCAACTCTTGTTAATATCTTTCAACGTGTATCAATGCGTATGTGTGCTGTGTTTTTTTCAAATGTTCGTTACAATTCAAAGCAAAATTTACATGTTACTTTTCTTCGTTTTCTCTTTCATTTTGTATTGCCGCGCAAACACCGTCATGCGTTCTTTCTTTGTGTGAGCGCGTTGATTTTTCTTTCTTGCCGTCATACCGTGATCGTCGTAGTGTTGATATCTCTGTTAACAAACTTTCTTTAAATTGAAAAAGGGAGTCTTAAGAAATTTTTTGAGAGTTTCGAAGGGTATTATATTTATCTACTCTGAGAAGGAAGTAGAGAGAATAGCTCCATAATATACTAATTAATTGCCTCTGTGATATTTTCTGTTTATCACTTAGTTATTTCCCGACTAATCTTATAAGCGCTGGTTTATATTTTCAAATTGTATATGAAATAGTCTATCTGAAGTTCCTCTATTCACTCTACACACATTCCATTCTTACTAAAATGGTTCTTTTATAGAACTCCCTTATAATGATCAATATTTTGGTCACTGTAGATGAGTAGAATTTAAACAACTTAATACGAGAATGTTTTGGATTATTCGGACTACTACTCTCATTTCGATTGTTATTTTCACAGTGCCTAGGCCGATGCAACCTTCGACCCTCCTTGGGTGCATCCTGTAAGACTCGGGAATCCCTCTGTCGAATCATAACTTCCAACTTCCTTATTTAATCCACAAGGGCAACATGCTCTCGTTCCGCCAACCATGACCAGGCAAATCAGTGAAAAAGGTCAAACTAATTGCAACACAAGGTTTTTTGCACAATGCATTTCTATAAGGTGTCTGTATGAACATATTAAAAGTCTAGAAAAATATACCGATGCGAAATATGAACATTTTACAATTATCGATCTACGGAAATAGCATGTGTTTATGACACAGAAATGTAAACAACCTAGTTTTCATTTTGTCTGTCTTTCTAAAATTTTCGATAAAATTGATTGCTGCTCTTAAATGTATTTCTTGTCCTAAACTAAAGTTCTAATTTACTTTGTAAAGTTTTGAGAATCGGACTTTAATTCAATGTTTTAATCGCTGGCGCCATCTTGTTTTTCCATGCACCAAAATACAAGGGTAATATGCTCTCGTTCCGTCAGCCGTGATTAGGCAGGAGTCCTAAGTAAGTCGCAATTATAGAAGAGTGTCACTTAGTACTGAATTTTTGCTACTTAATACTTTATCCGTTACGCCACGGCTCCTTGCAGACAATTCTAGTATGAATTTCTCGAGCCTTAAACCTATTCTTGTTTTTTTTAGATGTACAGTACTATAGAAAGGAATGTTTTTTGTTCTTTTTTAGGGGAACGATTATAGTCGTTTTTAATGTCCACTATAGAAGAGTTTTCACGATAAAGGAAGTCGACTATAGAGGAGTTCCACTGTCATTTTAAGAAACAAATTCTTATATTACTACATCGAGTTTTCACATTATTAAAATATTTTCCATATAATTAACCATATAAATTTCAGAATGGAACTAGTTACCGGAACAGTAGCAGAAACTCGCTCTAAAGCGAACTGATAACAGAAGATATTGTTGTTTGGAAGAAACATCTTACCTTGATGGCTGCTATATATATATATATATATATATATATATATATATATATATATATATATATATATATATATATATATATACATACATACATATTAGTCTAAAGAAGCTTTAAGTGATTTTAACAAAAAAAAAAGAAGTAAAATGCAGTTTAAATTCCCAGAGAAACTAACTTAATCCAAGATATTGCAGACTTAACATTCGTTGGAAAATTAATAAATAAATAAATGAATAAATAGGTAAATAAAATAAAAAGGGGGGTTAAGTATCTAACAGTAGAAACAAAAACAGAAGACCTTAAGCGTCTAATATTAACACGGGGATCATCAGCTGTTTACCATGTAACTGTTTCGGAGATTTAAAAACAGGACACTTATAATATTCATGGCTCTCCAATGGTACTGATTAAACTACCATTTCCCCAATAATCAAGTGTCGAAATAATTCAGCTTAAAATTTCACTAATATATACATAAATAAATAAATAAATAATAATAATAATAATAATAATAAAATAATAATAATAATAATTATATATTACCCTTAAGACTACCGTATGATATGTTAAGTTGCATATCAAATAACATTAATTATAACAATAATAATAATAATAATAATAATAATAATAATAATAATAGTATTATTATTATCTAAACACTACACCCAAGAACCATTATATATATATATATATATATATATATATATATATATATATATATATATATATATATATATATATATATATATATATTACTCGGCTGTTTTAATTATAGAATACTTCATTTCAGCCTACAGACAATGTCGGGTCATCAGGAGAGAATACGCACCGTTTCAGGACCTTTCTCTCGACGGCTTTTTTTTTGCATATAGGGCCCCCTCACCCATGTGAGGTCGCATTATCTGAATCGCATTTCAATCTAACTGTTCAATGAAATAAAAAAAAGTAAAATATTTTCCACATTACTTACCATATGAATTTCACATGATAGTCAAGTTTTCAAAGTAAATATTAAATAAACCCATTGTTGAGAAATCCGAAAGTATACATCATTATTTGCCGGAATAACATTTACATAGAAAAAGAAACATTTATTTGCGTTTCTATTATCTAAACATGTGTAATTTCATCCATTCTCATCCAATATGTCCTCACAAAATAGTATGAAAACGTTTTTAGAAAGATGACCGCTATCATTTCATTATTTCCCGTCATCAAGATTGAGATGTTGCAGGAGGATGTCATAATGGATATGTTGTTGCCTTGTATGATACCAACCTCTCTATACACTGACGAGATTGCGTCCATATATCACCTATAATAAAAGGCTAAGACCACATCTGGTTGACGCGATTATGATTTCAAATTTACATTTGAAGAGAAACAAGGCAATTTGATTTGGAATAAAATGTATTTTATTTTTCACTGTGGCCGCATCTAATGATGTTTCATTAAGTGAATTGCTATAAAGAACTTTGTAGTAACGATACTTTTTACTAGTTAGAGGTGTAACCTATTTAACGTCTCTGTCGATACGTGGATCAACACCGAGGGCGTTTTGTCTTCGTTTTGTCTTCGTTCATATCAATATAATCTACAATGACAAGATTACTCCACTCCCCTCTATGGCTACAGAATTAAAATAAAAACGCGTTAGAATTTACTTCTCACTTCTTAAGTCAACCTGCGTCGAAGTGATTCACCGGTTTATAACTAGAAGCAAAACTGAGATCAGCACATTCAGATCATCGACTCTTATCTCTAATCCGAGTTTTAAAATGACGTATCAATCTTACAGATAAGACGACATCCTGACGCTAATGTGTCTTCTCGACTTATATTGTTGAATGCGAGATATTCGGTAAAACCCGGGAGATGAATCTGAATTTGCAAGTCAATTTGACGTGAGTCGGGTAACACTGACAAAACTTGACAAATGATTTTAAAGATAACTAGCTGAGATTTTTCAAATGAAGAAAAGCGATTTTTTGACTGAAAAAAAAAAGAAGAATCACTATTTATATTTTTATTCGATTTTCAGCAGTATTATATTTCCATTCGTTGAGCGGTGATCAAATCTTGGTAAAACTTGATACGTATTAAAAAAAAAATGTAACAGCTTCACATCGTGTGGCTTTCGAATATTTCACTCGAGGTGGTTAAGTGGATAACGACACAGACTGACGATTTGGGTGTTCCGAGTTCGAATCCAGTCAATTCCCTAATACCACTTCCACTTAGGGGTGTTGGCAACCATTACGCAGTTTCTCTTGCAAGACTGCCGACAACAGAATCAAACCGGCCAACAAAGTTGTACCATTCTGATTCATACGAATTTAATTCACTTACTCGAGAATAAAAAATGAACTAACGATTTAGAATGAAAAAATTCGAAAAGTCGATGTTAACAACCATGTACATCTTCATTGTCGCGACATTCTTTTGTTTTTTCGACTGCAAAGCATATTCATCGGAGATTATTTCAATTAAATTTGAGCTGTATACCAAGGTTCTTTAGCCTTGCCGTCGGGACCACATTTTTTCTTGGGTAGTGAGCCGTTGCTAACTTCGCTTGTCATACCATGGAGAAGCCTAAAATGTATTACGAGATATATTTTTTCAATGGAGAGAGGGGAACAATGGTAATATGGGTCTGGTATATGTGTCCAACAAGCCATTTTTTTTAGGTATACTTGTGAGGAAAAGATACCAAAATTGGATCTTAAAGAGCGGAGTTATAAATTGTTAATATAGCCACCATTAATATGTGTGTCATTTCGCTCTAAATTGTTTATAATCTAAAGCCACCATTAATATGTGTGTCATAATACAGCATTATACTTGGTAAGTGGTATATTTTGAATAGGTAGGTTCTCCTTACCAAGATGTAACAGATGTGTGTTATAATACAGAAGTATATTTGGTAAATATTATATGCTTGATAGAGGAGGGGAATATAAGAAAGTAAGTGTAGCCCGAGAGTAAATTTAAACAAATATAGCTTTTATCATATTATTTAGACGGAGGGGTGAAGAGAAGAATATATATTTGATTATTTTAGAGAGGGGAAAGCAAGATAAAAAAATCGGCGATTCCTGGAAATAAATGTAAACATATATAGGTTTCATTATATTATTTAAAAGAAGGGGAAAAGCAAATATTAGTTTCATTATATTATTGAGCGGAGGGGGTAGATAAGTTACTCGGCGTTTCCCTGAAATACATTAAGACATATATATTTTAAGTGGAATCAGAATATCCGGTGTTGCCCGGGAATACTTTAACACGAATAGAGATTTAATTATATTATTAAAGGGTCGGGTAAGATAAGAAACTCAGCGTTGCCCGGGAATACATTTAAACAAAAATAGGTTTCATCATATTATTAAGAGAGAGGGGTATGATAATAAACTCAAAAGTGTCCGCGTCTACATTAAGGCAAATATATGTTTCATCATATTATGAAGGGGATGAGAGATATAAGAGACTGGACGCTGCCCAGAGATACATGATGAAAATATGGTTGACATTATATTATTGCGGTGAAGAGAGGAAGATGAGAAACTCGGCCATGACCCTGAACACATTAAAACAAATATAGCGTTACTTATATATTAAGAAGGAAGGGGGATAAGCAACTCGGCGTGGCCGGGAATACATTTAATCAAATATAGTTTTTATAATATTATTAAGAGTGATATGGGGAATCAAACGAATCGGCGTTGCTCGGTAATATATAACAACTAACAATGTTTCCTTAATACTAATAAGAGGAGAAAGACACGAAACTCACTGTTTAACTGAAAACTTACAGCTCAGATGATTTTCTTTTGTATTTTTGTTATTATTTTCATTACATTAAAATAGGAATAGTGGATTATGAGAAAATAATGGTCGATAAAGACGGGGAAAATAGGGAGAGATAGTGAGGATATATAGAGAGGTGGACATAGTACTTTTATCACTGAAATCATGTGCCCTTAATAGGGTTAAGATGAAAATTCATATACACTAAATGTACAAAAGCAAGGAATTTCCCAAATTTTTACACTTTTATTGTCATTAAGAGTATGCGAGCACAACAGGGCTATGTGTTTTACTGGTAGGAAATTTTCTTCAGCGCACCTCACACACTTCATCCACTCATGGTCTTTTATTGTTGTCTTTTGAAAATGAAAGTTTTTCTTCTGAAAATTTAATATTACCCTTTGCCGAACTTTTATTTACCAGACAGTATTTACTATTCTGGTATTTAATCAGGTTTTCGTGAAATTATTAATAAATCGTTTTGAGTTTCACTTTCTCTCTTCGTTTATTTCTTTTCACTTTTTCCATCTGACGGCAACTACATCGCATCGCTACAGCCTCGGACGACTAACCTGCACTTATATATATATATATATATATATATATATATATATATATATATATATATATATATATATATATATATATATATATATATATATATGGTCTAGGAAGTTTTTCAACCATTAAAACTATATGAAAAAATCCCCACTTTCGTCCAAAGTCGCTCGGCAGAAAAATTACTTTTCTTGTAAGTCAATTTACTTTTTACAGTCACTATATTAGTTTGCTTCCAAGAATTTACACTAGTCTTTACATTATTTAAGGGATCATCAGTTGTTTACCATGAACATCTGTTTCGGGAATTTAATATACATATATATCTTTCTATAGAAAACAGAACAATAGAACAGGATATAGGAAGTAACACCAACTAGACATTTGTTCGGGGGAAGCCCAACAATTGGCTGAGAGAACAACAAAGAATATGATTGGTTAACTAGCGAGCTGTGTATATGAAAAATCCCGGCAAAAATAACTCCATGCATTTTAGCCTGAATATTCCCCCCCCCAGGGATGAAACGCGGGAGCCTCTGTGTAGCTTAATTTCAATAAATATATTTTCATAGCTTACTACCTAGCTCTACTTACGTATCGAGCACTGTTGAAGTAAATACTGAAAATTGATACATAAAATAATATATCTCCTTATAAAATCTTATGTGGATACATGAAATACTAATATATATATATATATATATATATATATATATATATATATATATATATATATATATATATATATATATATAATTAACTTGTTACAAATATCCAAGGCGTGTTAATCCGAAGGAAGTTGAAACCGGGTTCATGAGAGTGCTCAATAAAAATTCAGAGCAAAATATATTTTATATTTTGTTGAGGGCTTTATTCCATTTAGCTACATACTATATGTTGTTTCATTAACGCTTAAAATAAGCG